>JACYFF010031955.1:11687246-11705135 GCA_017589665.1 Selenicereus undatus
TTATTATTATTATTATTATTATTATTATTATTATTATTATTATTATTGAGAAAATAATGTCTGTAATGACTTTATGTTTGAGCAGAGATTGTAGATTTCTTTTTTGTGGATACAACACCCTTTCAAGAGAAGTATTTTGTAGAAAAAGATCATACCTATGATTGGAGAGGGATACTTCCCCGTGACGATTATCTTTCTAATCTCTTGAAGGTAATGTACTTATATATATGTAGTGTATGATTAGTGCTGAAGAGTTTTGCATCAGATATCAACAATGGCTATCTTGTTAGATAAACGACTTGAATTTGAATATGATTATACAAAGTTCTGCCCCTCTCAAACCTCTTCTTATGGAAGGAATCGCTATGCAGAGGTTGAAAATCACACCAACGTTCACCACGTCCTATAGAGATCATTCGATCTCTAATGAAGGGAAAAACACGTCAATACAAAAAAATTATTCACATAGGAATAATTTATTAAACCTATTCTTCTTCTCAAAATTCACAAATCTATACTATCACTACTTCTAGCTATTTATAATTTACAAAGCTATTTACAAAGCTTTTTTTAAGAGTAATATGATTGAATCATTGAATGTATGCAACAGGAAATAGATCAAGCATTGAAGGAGTCAGCTGCCAAGTGGAAGTTTGTCATTGGCCATCATACAATGATGAGTGCAGGAACACATGGAAACACTGAGGAGCTTGTGGCTCAACTTCTCCCCATACTCAAGGTAAATGCATGCAAAACATGCTCCATTTTAAGCTATTTTTCATACTTAAATTATTTTAATATTGTCTTTTTTGCTATAGATTTTGACTGAATAATAATAATACGTGATTGAAAATGTTGTTCAGGCAAATAATGTTGATCTTTATATTAACGGACATGATCATTGTTTGGAGCACATTAGTAGTTCAGATAGGTAAAATCTCGTACTTTTACTACATAAATTTGTGAATAAAATAAGCATATACAAGATTGAAAAGATAAAAATAATGAGTACTAATAACTAAAGTTTTCACCCTCTATAATATGTGCAGCCCACTTCAATTTTTGACTAGTGGAGGAGGCTCAAAAGCATGGAGAGGGGATGTAAAATGGTGGAATCCAAATGAGATGAAGTTGTATTATGATGGCCAAGGCTTTATGGCAGTGCAAATGACTCAGACCCAAGTGGATGTGATGTTCTATGATATTTTTGGCAATGTATTGCACAAATGGAGCAGAACCAAGCCAGAGCTGTACACATCCATCTAATTAACCATTCATCTGAATGCATGGGGCATTTGATTAAGCGTGTGTTTGGCAATAGATTTTCGTATAGTGACTTGTGTTTTAGTTGTCAGGAATAGTTGGTAAATAAATGTATTAGGGCATTTGATACACATCCATTTGTGTGTTTAGTTGTCAGGATCGGAGTAGTTGGTAAATAAATGTATTAGACTAGAGTTTTGAGTTGTTTGTTGTAAGTTTAGTTGATGTAATGTTTTCATTTTTTAATGAGTATTTCGCGTTTTTTTAATTATGAAAAGTTTTATGTAGTTTTTCTTTCCTAGATAATCAACGGTCGTTTTTATCTTGCACGTAGGATGGTTTGTTATCTTAAGCATTCATCTGAATGCATGGGGCATTTGATTAAGCTTGTGTTTGACAATACATTTTCGCATAGTGATTTGTGTTTTAGTTGTCAGGAGTGGTTGGTAAATAAATAAATGTATTAGGGTAGAGACTAGAGTTTTGAATTGTTTGTTGCAAGTTTAGTTGATGTAGTGTTTTTATTCCTAATTTTAATGAGTGTTTCGCATTTTAGAATTATGAAAAATTTTATGTAGTTTTTCTTTCCTGGATAATCAATATTCGTTTTTATCTTACATTTATTATGATTTGTTATCTTAATATATGACTTGCTTGAAGAGAATGATCATTAAACAAGTAATAGCTAATGCCATCTAAACAATTAACAACTTCCATAAGTATAATGCCTTTATTAATATTGGAATATTCTCAAAACATATCAAAAGCATTGTGGACTAGCACTCCTTAGGATTGCTAAAGATACATGTCTTTTGGGAAATTAGGGTTGTATGAAAAACGATACTCTCACAGTCTCACATGAAGACATTTGAATAGATTTAGGCCCTGTTTTATTTCGTATTTTTTAGGATTTAGATAAGAACTTACATTTCCTTACAGTTTCTTACATCTCCTTATAGCTCCTTACATCTCCTTACATCTTCTTACAGCTTCTTACATCTCCTTACATCTCCTTACATCTTCTTACATCTCATAGATTTTTTATAACATTCATTTATTTTAGTTACAGAAATATGTATATTTTTTAATGATACTACCAATATACAAAATTTATAAATATCTTATGAACACAACATTTACATAAACATTAAAACATAATATAACGACGTAAATTATATTTGAGTTTCGACATAAAATATATATTATTATAGATGACCATACATTTATTTATATTAAACATTATTTACTTAAAATAGGCATTTATTTGAAGAGTTGTATTCAATTTTGTCAATTTTTTTTGTTATATTTTGCTTATTCGATCAAACTAATGTTCATATAAAAAATCACCTCAAGTGGACGAAATTTTATTCACTAAATTTATGGGGATTAATATATTTTATTGTTGTGTAATTAACTTAATTAATTATTTATTTTCAATAAGTATATTATTTTAATATTATTATTTTTCATCCAAAACGTTCATTGTAAAACAAATTATACTATACAACTCTTCTACAATTCAGCAACTCCTTGTATCTATCCTTACAGTTCCTTACATCTTCTTACAGCTCCTTACAGCTTCTTACATCTTCTTACAGCTCCTTACATCTCCTTACAGCTCCTTACAGTTTCTTACAGCTCCTTACATCTCCTTATATCTATCTATCTATCTAAAACGCAAAATAGAACAGACCCTTAATACTACAAGTGTCATGTGTCATGTCACCATGTCGGAAAAATTCTCTTTCAAAATAACAGTCACTTTTATATATTGTCAAACTTGATGGATTTTTTGGACTTAACATCCTTTAAATTTTCAACATTAATTTTTTCAATCCTGACATTTTGTACTTAATTTTCACCACCCTTATTTAATCCATGTTTAATGTAGGATCTGACTCCGATAATCTAATGATGTGGCAAATAAAGTAGTCTTGAATTGCCTCGATTATTCTCCTTTAGTGGTTGGGGGCTTGATACTTTAAAAACTACTTGAGTGAATAACACAAAATCCCAAAAATTAAAGAGCAGATCGAGATGATGAGACGCAGATAAATTTGAGTAAAAGAGTGTTTTTAAATGAGAAAGTGAGTAGAAAATGGTCCAATCCTAATCATTTCATTTTGTCAAAACATGCAAAAATATGGTTGTTCATATAACAGCTTTAAATGAGGGAAAAATAATCATCAAATGATCCAATATTAAATTATTTTTTTTTAACTCCGGTCAGAAAATCATTTGAGTATACACTACTACAAACTCAGAGGTTGTCAGAATTAAGTAGAAAACATTAGTTTACTTCTGCGGATGATTTCTTTTGATAGTTTAGTGATGTACTTGTTTTGATTAAAGATCTATTGTAAATTTCATATAACTTTCAATTAATAAATTCATTCTTTATTAGAAAAAAATAATAAATTCGCTTTTTTGGGAAATCAAATGAGGGGGAGAGAAGGGGAAAATTTTGCTCTCATTCATGTCCATTAACCTCATTTTTAACACTCTCAAAATGAGGAGGAATTGAAGATTTGTTATAATTCTCCCCTCTTCGCCTTCTCTATACCTCATATCAATATATCCAAATAACAACAATTCTCGGTGTAGATCTCACTTTCGCAGGTCTGGAGAGATCTATATGTAGGCAATCTTACCTCTTCAGGCATCTCTACCCTCAGAGAGACCGATTCCAAGATACCCACACAAAAATGTGTTTATAATAAAGCTATAAATTGGATAAACAAAAGGTAATAAAAGGAAAAGTTGAAAACACCATAAAAGCATGAAAAAAACATCATCATAAGGGAAGTAGGAATCTTACCTTAGCCAATCGACGTTGGGGTGCTAATAACTCTATTGAGCATTGGGTAATACCAACACACAAAACTACCAAAAATATTTCCAAATAATGAAAATATAAAGCAGTATCCTTGTCTTTGTCTCTCTTCCATTGCCCTCCCCTCTTTTTCTCCACCTTCCCATTGGATTTGGCTTTCCTGTAGTCTTGGGATCAACTGGGAAAATCTAGTCCTTGTGTTCAAATTTTTGACTCGCCAACAACTTTTAGTACAGTGATCATACACATACACTGACATTCATTTCTAAGAGAAGCAAGACAAAACCTAAAAAAATTGAACAAATCGCTGGAATTCTGTGCAGGGCCAGCAACGTCTGCCGTGACCATGCACGAGCCTAAATTCCAACCGATTTTCTTCTTATTTCATCATTGATTTCCTCTATGTTATTCCCATGAATTTGGGTTTTTGAAAGTTCAAACCTTACCTGATTGCTAGTTAAAAAAGATAAGTATGTGAGAGTGTAGATGGCATCATAAGCTTCGATTGCTCAATGGATTATTTCGAACTACGAATTTTTGCTGAAATGTATCATAAAAAGTAATTTGGAGCTTTAACTTAACATTTATGGCGATGGGAATATGGGAGTCTTTGGAGAGGAATGAAAATACAGTCAATTTATTTGATTCTCCTTTATAGTTTACGTTGGAAATATCACATATGAGTGAAAGAGTATCACATCGAGAGTTTGAGGAGAAAGATCATGATATATAAGTCAAATCGACTACTCTTCTTATAGCCAATTGGTTTTAAGATGAAACTTCATTTGGGCTTATTGTCATGTGCCTTAATTGAAGTGACTTCCCTCTTAACTTCTCCCTAACATGTATTATCAGAGCTGATGGTGCGTTTAGTTGGACGAAAAAGGTGTGATATGGTGGGCCCCATGGACGAGCTTGGTGAAGTGATATGCAGGTGTTCATCGAGCGGGAACACGTGTACTACAATTTGGCTCAATGATGTGGATAAATCCTTGGGTGATATTATGAAAAAGCACAGTCGGTACTCCTGGAGCAAAGTGGATGGCATGAAAGCTCGGTGTAGAGCAGTATGTGGACTCTATGGAGTAGAGTGAATGTGTACTCTTGATCGTTGCTTGACACTTTGGCAAAGACTTCCGCTTAAGGCGGAGTTTGTGATTGATGTGGTTTGGAATAGACTCATGTCATCATGTGTGAGGGGGAGATTGACAATAGGAATAGCCCACTTATCTTATATACCATGATACTTCTCTTCAAACTCTGGACATGAGACTTTTTACTCATTTGTGATACTTCCAACAGTTTAAAATTCCGACCTTTAATTTTAATTTAGCATATAAATGTAGCTTGCCGCAATTGAAAATGTTCTTTCCTTTTTGTTAAAAAAAGGGTTCCAAGTTTCAAATACGACGCATGAAACCTGAACTCTAGAGATGGAGAGGGAACATCAGGACAACAGGGTCAGCCTATGGTTTTAATTTATTTTGTTTTCTACCTTTTCTCCTGCAATAATTGTAGCCCTTGGAATTGAAAGATGTGAACATCTACGGAAGGGAACTTCAAGTTTAGCAGTTGATTTTTGCCTACCACATAGCAGCCTTGCCCTTTTTCCTTTGCCCTCAAACAACTGTAGAACTGATGTAATTATTATTAATTGTGCATTTTGTAATCCTTCATATATGAATAATAAAAGAGGTTTTCAATAGGGACCCGTTTAGTTGTTTGACAACTAAATTTAATTGCTGTTTGTGTTGTTGGAGCTTTGTCACAGCTGCCATTGTCAAAGACTTACAAGTAGCACGAGTCTCAATTCAAGCAACGGAGTGGACGCATCCAATAATGAGGTGATGTATATCACACTTTTGAAGGTACATATTTTCACTTATTATCTGTATGTGTTTTTGCACGTATATTGATCATGTATACATTATTTGATATGTACACAATAATGTAACTTATAGGAATGAGTACGATATAAATTTCACATGATGATCGATTATTATGCATTTGCAATAGGATGTGTCTACCTTACAAAAAATCATTGTTCTTGTTTGTAATTTCATTCATTTTGATACTCCCTTCTCCACCTTTTTTTCCCCCAATACGTTGACTTTGGACAATTATTGAATTGATTTAACTTTGATTGAGTGTTTAAAAAAGGGCATATTCATTTAGAGAAGTGTATTACGTATATCTTTGGACATATATTTTGAAATGAATTATCTTTATGGTCAAATTTTTATTTCACTAACCAGTTAAAATCAATATAAAAAAAAATGTGATGGAATGAGTGATATTTCTTGATCTACAAGATCCAATAAATCCTGTAGAGGGTAAGGGTAAGTAATAGTGTACAGATGATAATAATGTAATTTTATATTCCCTTAATGCTATATATACTCAACCAAACTCCTTAATTAGTTCAGAACCTTGACTTACATTCACATGGTATCAGAGCTCCAATTTCTAACCTAATTTTTGTATTTTTCTTTCTTCCCAAGAAAACTCCAAATCGAGCTCGTCTATCTCCTTTCACCGAAACCCTACTCCTCCTCTTTCTCCTCACCAGAATCCTCACTCCAGCCATCGTCATCCCTTCTTCCACCGTTGCAGCACTGCCATGACTACCGAAGTCTCCACCCCGGTCACCCTTCCGCCTCTTTTTGGTGCCTCTGACAGCATGGCATCTCCTCTCGTTTCTCATCCTGTCTCGGCTCCTGTTTCGGTACCTGCTTCCGCCTCCTTCCCGTCGTCGTACTCTCTAGCTACATCTCTTCCGCCTGAATATGGGTTGTTCTCTGGCATCAGATCCTCGCTTTCGCAGGCTACCCCCTTTCTTTCGTGGCCCACGGCAAGCCGTACGACAGCTCCTTTCTCCACTGTGCTGCACAGGTTTGCTGCAGATGGCCTCGGGTCATCTCTACCACCCCAGCCCGGGGGTGTTCCGTTTGGTCCTCCTCGTCCCCTCCTCGTCCCACGGTTGAATCCCCGTGGTTGACTCTCGGTTTGCATGCGCCACCCATTCACCCGAGCATATTTTCAATAAATATCAAGAATTTTGTTACCATTGTTCTTACTACTGTTGAGAATTTCTTATCTTGGCGTACTCAATTCATTGCCTTTCTTGTGACTAAGCAACTCGGTGGCTTCTTTGATGGTACAATTGACACTCCTTCATCGTATATTCTTGACTTTAATGGTGTGCAGCATCCTAATTCATCATACTCTATCTGGTTGCATTTGGATGAACTCATTAGATCTTGGTTATTTGCTACGATTTCTCCTGAATTATTAATTGAGGTTCATGATTTGCTTCATTTTAAGAAAATTTGGGACTATCTGTCACATCGATTTAATATTGCTAGTCTTGTTCGGCCTATGGATCTTAGACGTACGTAGCCTGTCTAATTTGTCTAAAGATCTTAAACAAAGTATGCAAGATTATTGAGGGGTATTAAGCATGTTGCAGATTCTCTTGCTTCTATTTGGACTCCAGTACCAGATCTTGAACTTGTTTAGTTAACTCTGAATGGTTCAGACGAGGATTATCATAATTTGGTCACCCACCCTCTCTTATGGTACCAATTTACTAACCTTTGATGATCTTCGTTCCAAACTCATTCACTGTGAGCATCGGCTTCAGTTCTTGAAATCAAAAGAATTGTTTCAAGTTCATCATCTCGCTTTGGCTACTACAGTTGCTTATTTAGAATCTGTGAAAGTCGTTCATTCATTACATTCTAATCGTAGCAATGGGTCTAGTGGGAATAAAAACAAGGGGTAGAACAACAATTAGAAGGGTAATAAGCACTAAGGGGGTGGCAATTGAAGTTCTCACCAACATCAGCAACAATCTACACTACTAAAAATTTTGCTTTTTTCAACGAAAAATGTCGACCGAAAAAGAGGTTGTCGCACAGGCCGACGGAAAGACAGGGAAAGTGAACCAAGGCGGCGGACGTTCCGACGGACAGGTATTCCATCGAAATTTTCGACGGAACCAGACGAGTCAGTTGGAAATCCGACGGAATTCCAATGGACAGGTCGTCGGAACGCTGGTCAACATTGACTAGATCTAGACCGAAAATAATAATAAAATTTTTAAAAAAATAGACTCTATCCGACAGAATATTCCGTCGGACGTTACAGTTCGACGGATTATCCGGCGGAATATTCCGTCAGACAGAATTTTAAACCTCCCGACTTCTTTCTTCATTTTGGAACGTCGAATTAGAGAGAGAGATAGCTCGACTTAGACAGAGAGAGAGGGAGAATGCCATAGCCGTGAAGGTCGCCGCCGCTCACCGGCTCTGCCATCGCCCCCCGTTTTGTCGCCGGCCACCTCAATTCCACTACCATTTTTCTCTTGTAATTTCAAGTAAGTGGTGTTTGTTTAGTTTGTAGTGAATTTTTTGATGAATTTGACTAATTTGAGCTAGAATTTAACAATTATGTGATAATTTGTGTTGGTTGTTGAAATTTTATTGAGTAATTTGTAGATTTTGGGTTTTGAATTTGGTTGTGTTGATATGAATATGAAAGTTTACTATGTATATTGGGTACAATGGTTTGGGTTTGTGTGTGCTGCGATCATTTGGAATTTTAAACAGTTTGTAATTGTGATGTTGAATGAAAGTAACCATGTGTGATGGTTACTTTCGGAATTAGTTAGAATATCGATGCGTTTGTGTGCAAATGAATACTTGTAATTGTTGAATGAATGTATCCCCGTGTGGTGATTATGTAGTTCTGATTGATGTACCACATGTGGTGGTTGTAAATATTGGATTTACAGGTTTTGCGTAAATTGTAGTTGGGCTGGCTCAAGCAGCCCATTTTTTTAAAAAAATCTAAAAAATTCTGACAGAATTTCCGACTAACACCGACGAAATCCAACGGAATTTTATTTTTTTGCTTTTTTTCTTTTTTTCAAAATTGAGGCGGAGGGAGTCGACGGACCTTCACCGTCACATGCAACTTTTTCGGTCGGGAGTCCGTCGAAACCGGCTTCCGATTATCTCCGCTATCCATTGGAACAGTGCCGACGAAATGGTAGATTCCGTCAGAACCAGTTTCCGACCCTCGTTATTCTGACGGTGCTTTTCGGACTAGTATTCCGTCAGAAAAGCATTTTTCCGACCGAAAAAGTTACTTTTTCGATCAGAAATTCCGTTGGAAAAATAAGATTTTTTAGCAGTGGGAACAGGGGTGTGCTTACAGGAACTGGATATGGTAATATTGTTTTTTCATGGTCTAGTATTCAATGTCCATCTCCTTCTCGTACTAACTATGTATCTGCAGGTACTAATCCATCTGAAAGAGTCCTAGGTTCTCACCCTAACGTTGTTTGCCAGATTTGTTTTACCCCGGGGCATACAGCTGTAGGTTGCCCACAACGATACACTCCCTCCCGATCCCATTCGGTCCCTGCATTTGCAACCTTTCATGCGGTCGATGCTAATGAATCAGGGTGGTATCCTGATTCGGCTGGTGCTTCACACATGACTCCTATGAAAAGTAATTTACTCTCTAAATCTATTTACACTAGCAGTGATAGAGTTCGGGTTGGTAATGGTTCTCTTCTGCCAATTAAACATGTTGGCTCTCTTAATATTCCTATAGTCCATAAGCCACTTGTCCTAAAAAATGTTTCGTATGTTCTTACGTTAAAACATAACTTGTTGTCTGTCAAACAACTGTTTTAAGATAACCATTGCATTGTTGTATTTGACAATTCGTATGTTTGAGTCAAGGACAAAATCTCGGGTAAGATTCCGCTGCATGCCTCTGCCACTGGGAATGTCTACCCTCTAGTTGTTCCTGATTCTTCCCCCTTGGCCCTTGCTGCTCTTGTTGACCCTGCAACTACCTGGCATCGTCGTCTTGGACACTGTGGAGTTAGGATTTTAATTTTTTTTTTATAACTAGAAACTTAGTTTCGTTTTCCAATAAATTTCATGATTTATGTAATTCTTGTCGACCTGCTTAATCTCATCATTTACCTTTTCAATTAGTGGAACACCATTGTTGCAAACCTTTAGAATTAATACATTGTAATTTATGGCAATCTCCTGTTCTGTCTAATCATGGTTTTCGGTATTATGTTTGCTTTGTGGATGATTTTTTCCAATACACATGGATTTATCCACTAAAGCGCAAGTCATATTTTTTACCAACTTTTTGTGCCTTCCAGAAGTTGGTGGAAAAACCTGTTTGATACCAAGATTAAAATGTTCCAAAGTGATGGTGGACGTGAATTTGATAATACATCTCTTGGTGCTCGTTTTTTAGAACACGAAATTTATTTTCGGAAATCCTTTCCTGAAACTCAATCTCAAAATGGCGTGGCTGAACAAAAACATCGTCATCTCAATGAGATAGCTCGCGCTTTACTTCTTGAGGCGCACATGCCTGCCACATTTTGGGTTGAAGCTGTTCAAACTATTGTTTATGTTGCTAACAGGCTCCCTACACCTAGTCTTCACGACCAATCTCCTTTTGAAAAATTGTTTCAAAAATCCCCTGATTACAATTTTACCAAACCTTTGGTTGTGTTTGTTATCCAAATTTTTCAGCTACTTCTGCTAATAAATTAGCCCCCTGATCAACTCGATGTATTTTCCTTGGCTATGTCCCCCATTATAAAGGATACAACTGTTTCGATCCTTTTACAAGTCGAATTTTTATAAGTCGGCATGTTATTTTTCATGAACATGAATTTTCCTACTTGAAATTTTCCAATGTCCCTAGCTCCAAAATTTTCGTTCTACTCATCCTTCCCCTGATTGCCTTATGGAGCTATCCCGGCCTACTCTTACTCTTGCCTTACCATGTGATTTTTCCCAAATGGCCACAACTAGCTACCCACTTCCTGCATCTGTAACCCATGACTCTTTTCTCTCCACCGCACTTGAGCCATCCGTTAGCCTGGCCAAATTGCATGATGCGGATCATGGTATGCCCAGGACCATAGCCCATTTCCCCAACCCACCCTCTTCTCCTGGAGCTGGGTTGGCCGAGACAACCAACGCTGCGCAACCCATTTCCCAGCCATGTGCCTCTCCCGCCCTTTTGCCTTCCCCCGCCCTGACCCACACTCCAATCGCTAGCCCAAGTGCTCATCTGCCCAACCCATCAATCCAGCGTCCCAATGCACCCAATCCACCTCTTATTCCCTACGTCCATGACCTAATTTCTCAGCCTGCTCCTCACCCTTTCAACACACATCATATGATTACTAGGGCCAATAGTGGAATCCGAGAGCCCAAGCAGATTTTGTCTCTTGACACCTCTATTGTGGGCCTTGAACCCATATCTTTTAAACAGGCTTCTACTGATTCTAATTGACAAGAGGCTATGACTGAGGAATACAATGCTTTTATTGATAATGATACTTGGGAGTTGGTACCATCTCAACATGGGCAAAATCTTGTGGGTTGTAAATGAATTTACAGAGTTAAATTTCATTCTGATGGTTCAGTTAAATAGTATAAGGCACGATTAGTTGCTTTTGGTAACCACCAATAGGCTGGCATTGGCTACCATATGACCTCTAGCCCAGTTGTCAAACCTCACACTATTCGCTTGATTCTCTCTTTGGCTCTCACTTTTGGTTGGCCTATACGATATGTAACGGCCCAACCCTAAAATTCATTCTAATTACCTTAGAATTATTTTAATTACAACTTAAACAAGTTGGGCGCCACATTTCAATTCAGCATTTTCTATATATGTCTATGTATATTTGTGTATTACAGGTTGAAGCGACAACGTGGCCTCAAAAAAAATAAAATAAATAAAATAAATAAATAAATAAATTTATTGTGTTATATTTCCAAATACTTCATCCAGATGTCAATAAATATTTGAATGACCATCAAATAAAAATCAGCTTAACTATTAAAGGGTAAGTTACATTTATATAAAGAGTGAGGAAACAAATAATAATAATAATAATAATAATAATAATAATAATAATAATAATAATGATGATGATGATGATGATAATAGAAGAGAGAGAGAGGAAAAAGAAGACGGGGTAACCGACTTTCTTGCCAGAATAAAAGACAACAACACCACATGAAAACCAAGTTTCCAGAATCCCCCATTCAATTCCCCTGCTTCTTCTTCTGCTTCTGCTTCTCCTTTGAACACCCCGGCAGACAACCCCCCAGCTCTCCTCCCTCTGCTGGTCTCGCCGGTCGCCAAACACCCCCATTCGCTGGCCCGACCATTTGCCAGACGCCGGTCGCCTGCCCACCGGCCGCCACTCCCAACACCACTATCTCCCTTCTCTGTTTTCCCTTTCCCACGATTGACCCCTTCGGCCCTGCTCAGCCCCGACAACCCCCACTTGCCAGCTGCTGTCGTCGGCCTCCACAACCACCGCCATCTCCCCCTACCCCTCTGCTTGTCATTGGATAATTAGCAAGGTAAATCCTAAACCCTCCCCAAATTTGATTTTATCTTGTTACTGCTCAACGCTAGCTTGTGTGTATTCTGGTTTGTGTAATTTTTGAAAATGGATTATTAATGGAATTTGTGAAGATTTGAGTGGGTACATGTGTGAGTGTTCAAGGAGGAACCATGGAGTTCTCGATTTGTACACTTGTAACTGGAACATGTTAAATTTTGAGTAATTATGTGGATATTTGAATAAAATTTCGATGCTCTGATACCACAACCGTAACGCCCCCAATGGCTCATGCGTGATTAATCTATCTTAACCACTAATTAATTAAAAGTCTTCCGCTGCAAACTTATAATTAATTAGTGGTTAAGATAGATTAATCACGCATGAGCCATTGGGGGCGTTACACAATAACTAGATGTTAAGAATGCGTTTCTTCATGACACTCTTACTGTAACGCCCCGCCCGAAGGGGCAGGCGCGTCACCGCCATGGATGCTCAGACAGGGGCGCCCACAAGGCTCTATGAACTTATTGACCTTAATAAACCTGATCATAAGCGATAGCAGCGGAAGCTCTTATAGAAATCTAATTGAAGTTCAGAAAGGTCAATCTAAAACATACATCACATACATACTTAAACCGTATCCCTAATGTTCTTACATATATCCAAATCAAAATACAGAACTGTATTTACTAAACATAATCCATAACATATACATAGAACGAGTCCTCTAGATCCAAATGAGTTCTTTTAATGCTCCTGTGGTCCTTCCTCGCTTTCAAAACCTGAAAAATGGTGAGGTCATGAGCTCCCCGAGCCCAGTGAATAACCCTTACCTTCCCCATTGTTACACTTTGCACATTAACCGATTAACACATAAGCGCACAGTACACGTATCTTATGACATATAAACATAACATCTCATATATCATATAGGGGACAATAAGAGGATACGCGTATGTTTCAAAAATAAAAAATACACTTATATCGTTCATATTTAATAGGGTCATAAATATCACAAACGCACACACATTTCTGTTATAAGGTAGGCAATTAGATTAATTTAGCCGCACATGTCCCATACCAGGTACGTTTCAAGGACTCACATTTACACTTGAGCCCTCGAACAAGCTTTGCTGTTAGTTTATTCACTAAACTAACCATGATTGTCTCATACCAATCATGTCTTTTGGGCTCATAGTCCTCACTGGAGTCCAAAAGAAAGCAAAACCTGCTAAACAACCCAACGACCCGCCCATAACCACAATTGGCACACGCATCAAAGCAACTTTATCACAAAAGTTCACATACTAGCCATAAACACATAACATGTGTCTTACAACATCAAAACCAAATCCAAACGAAACTCAATTCCATATCATATCCAAAGTCCAAAAATCCAAGCCAAAACCAATTACACAACACATCACACATTCTTAACTGAATACAAAACTTTTAGTTTAGGGGAAATCAACTCATGACTCACATAAAGAACCATCACGAACACAAGGGTCACAAACACATCCTGGTGGACCGGGCGATGCCCACTCAAGGTACCAACCAGGGACCCAACGCTCTAAAGTACGTAGATGCCCTCAAATCACAAACTGAGAAGTCATATTCACATCCTGGAGAACCAGGGACCCACACAGCTCCCAAATAACACAAACTGAGGAGTCAATTGGCGAACCGGGCAGTGCCCACTCAAGGTACCAACCAATGACTCACACAGCTCCAAACACAAAGACAACTACTTCTATGGCCATAGCTCTAGAACGCTCTGTAATAGCCTCAGACAAGACACGAATCTTTTTCCCCAAAAACATAACTTAATGAAATCATATGTTCAAAGAAATTCAAACCCCACAGTTTGAACAAAAACGTAATCAAAACAAAATATAAGTCCATTCAAAATAATTTCACAAGTTCTCCAAACTTCATCGCACAATCAGAATTTTTAGGCGGCTTACCTAATTTATGGATTATAGATACAAATAATCCATAAGTACGCTAAACGAGGTACATTAACTCAAAAATTCATAACTCACAGCATAGACATTCAATCTTCACCAAACTTTGCAGGAAATTGACAAATAACATATAGATTCTAACATATTAATTTCATGATTTTTGTCCAGGCCAATCATTCCCGGAAATTCAAAGAGTCAGCCAAAATAATGAAAAATCTGTGAATTAAACTCAAAATTTCATAACTTTTAGCATACACCACCAAAATTCACAAAAGTTTACCCAAAATCACCCCATATCATGCGGAATCTACAGTAATAATTTGATAATTTTTCTCCAAGCAAACCGTTCATAACAAATTAAAACAGTAACCGAAATCAGGTACTAAAACAGGGCGGTCTCAATCTAAAATTCATAACATCTAAATTACACATCCAAAATTCATAAAACTTTACAAGAATTTTCCAGACCTCCTCAGAAGTTTACAGTAAAAATTTCATAAGTTTTAGCCAACCCAATATCTCACAATAATTCAAACAGAATCTGAATTTCTGCACTCAACAACAGGGCAGTTTCACTCAAAATTTCATACCTTCTAAAATACACATCTAAAATTCATGAAACTTTACCAGAAGTTTCCTAATATCTTGGGGAACCTACAGTAAAAATTTCAGAATATTCCAACAATCCCATAATTCTCAGAAATTCGAACAGTTCCTGAGTTCTACAAAAATCCGAAAATCCCATCCTATTTTTCTATCATATTATTCAACCAAATACAGATAACCAATCCAAAAATCCATAGTTGCTGTTGGACGGGCCTAATTAGATTAGGCCCGACGGCCACTTAAGTCGCCTAGGGCGACAACCCTTGCTACCCCCTAACCTATATAAAGGGGTTTTAGGGGGTTAGCCTCAAGGGTGATAGATAGAACACTCCTCTCTCTCTCCTCACGGTTACCCTACCATCCTTGTCGGTATTCGGGTTTAGGACGTGGACGTTATAAGGCGACTCTAGTAGCCGCTGGGATTCCTATTATTACTGAAGAACTGGTATTATTATTATTGTGGACTATCACCAACAGTATACTTCCGCATTCAGGTTAGTCCTGTATTTATTTCCTACAGTTGCAATTCACAACATCCATAGAATTCAAAAATCGCAAATAAACATACAACTTTTAAGGGTGTTTCTAACAATTGAATTTATGGTTTTAATCTACTGAGCTTTAAAACATCAAATTCATAACTTCAATTGATTCCCAAATTCGAATCATAAATCCAAAAATTAATCTTGCCCTATTCAATTTTAGGTTGAGAAAGACAAGAATTACTCACCTTGAATTGAAATCAAAATCAAAACTGTAATTCTTCTTCTTCTTCCTCTTCTTCTTCTTCTCCTTTTTCTTCCTCCTTTTCTTCTTCTTCTTTCTGCCGTGAGTGTGTGTGTGTGTGAAGAAAAAAAATCAAACCCCCACCCCCTTTTAAAAATGGTCCAACCGACTTTGACCGAGAAACAGTTGACTTTGACTTTTTTTTTTTTTGGGAAAACCAAAATCTTAGCATTGTTTCCCAACATAATCATATATATATATATCAAAGTAAAACACTTAAAATACATAAATATAAAACACGTATTCACATAGTAATCCGAATTTGTAACTGAAATTTTTGAGGCGTTACACTTACTGAAGAAGTTTACATGTGCCAGCCCCCTGGGTTTGTCCATCCTCAATTTCCCCATTGTGTCTGTAAGCTCAAGAAAGCTATCTATGGCCTCAAACAGGCACTTTGGGCCTGGTTCCATAAGTTTAGCAGGTTCCTTTTGTCTCACGGGTCCGTTTGTTCTTCCTTAGACACATCCATGTTTGTTTATCACCAAGGTTCTACCACTATGATCTTACTTCTTTATGTCGATGACATTATTCTTACTGTTAGTTCCTCCTATATCCTTCAAAACTTCATTTTTGTCCTTTCTAACCAGTTTGCTATGAAGGACTTGGGTGACCTACCTTATTTTTTGGGTGTTCAGGTGATACGAAACTCATAGGGAATATTTTTGTCCAGCAAAAATATGTCCATGATCTCATTCATAAATTTCATATACGCATTGCTAAACCCGTTCGTAGCCCATCCCTTTCTAGGACTTTATTAACCCTTACAGATGGAGAGTTACTTGCTAACTCCACTGAGTATAGAAGTATGGTAGGTGCATTATAATATTTGACTATGACTATACCTTATATTACCTGTGCAGTTCATGTAGTTTCCTAGTACATGCATGCTCCCCATACTACTCATTTACATGCTGTCAAGCGTATTTTCATGTATTTGCAGGATACCCTGAGTTTCAACTTGCAGTTATGTTCAGCTTCTATTTCATCGGTCATTATTGCCTACTCTGATGCTGATTGGGCAGGGTGCAAAGATTCATGTCGGTCTACGACAGGTTATGCAGTGTTGTTTGACCCAAATCTTATCTCTAAGAAGCAACCTACGATTTCCAAATCTTCTATTGAAGTTGAGTATTGGGCTGTTGCTTACACAGTTGTTGAAACCATTTAGATTTGCAAGCTCGTTGCTGATCTTGGCATATACTTATCCTTACTTACCAAGGTCTACTGTGACAACATTAGTGCCTCTTATATGACTGTTAATCCAGTTCAGCATGATCGTAGCAAACGCATCACAGTCGACTATCATTTTGTTCGTGAGCGTGTTGCTCATGGGGATCTAGTTGTTCGTTATATTCCTACTAAGCTTGAGTTAGCTGATATTTTTACCAAATGGTTGTTTTCTAAGTTTAATTTTTCAGGGACAATATATCAATACGTACCTCTCCAATAGATTGAAGGAACGTAATAGTGTACAAAGAATAATAATATAATTTTGCACTTTCTGAATGCTATATATACACAGCCAAACTCCCTAATTGGGTCAGAGCCTTTACTTACATTCACAGTAGGGGTAGGGGTGGGGGAAGATCCAAATACAATCAATCCCAAGCCCTAAAATGGCTTAATTCTTAACAACAATAACAACAACAACAACAACAACAACAATAATAATAATAATAATAATTGTTACTACTAATAATAATAATTATTATTAATGTTAATATTAATATTAATATTAATATCAATTATTAATATTAATATTAATAATTATAATTATAATTATAATTATTGTAAGCTTATTGTTATAAATGAACATTAGTAATAAATACAATAATAATAATAATAATAATAATAATAATAATAACAATTAGTAATAATTACTATCATTAATTTTAATAACAACAACAATAATTAATATTAATATTAATAATAATAAAATTACTAATCACTAAAATTAATAATAATGATTAATAATAATAATAATAATAATAATAATAATAATAATAATAATAATA
>JACYFF010031955.1:11705145-11755315 GCA_017589665.1 Selenicereus undatus
ATAATAATAATAATAATAATAATAATAATAATAATAATAATAATAATTAGAATTAATATTAAGGATCAATAATTTGAAGGCATATACATTAATACACGATAATTTTTGTGAGACTTTCTCATAAAAATTCCTCATGCATGTAGGCTAGAGACAAGATAGTGATAGAAAATTTGTAAGAAATGTATAGTGTGAGTTGCAAATTTGGGAGGATGTTTTGTCTTTGTCATTCTAAAATTGGAAACAGATTATTGGAATAAGTGGTCCATTGTTTGATTTATAGGTAAGATCACAGATATATAAGTACATGCCACATGTTAGTACATTAAAGGGAAGGTAAACCGCTAGCCTTATCACAGTCCTAGCCTATAATTCATTTAAATTATAAGCACTATTAAGATTTTGTTAGTTTTTCCTATTGCAGTTATTACAATACATTGATAATTAGTATTTTTTTTAATAAAAGGTCACCTCAATAATCAAAATCGGATAGAGAAAATTCAAATGCTAATATTGCTTATTGGCTATATACAAATAGGAGCTAGTGAGTAGAATACTAGCAATATATAAGAAGACAATTGTTAATAATTTAAAAATATTAATACTTCATATCATAATGTAAGTATTGTATGAAAATTAAAACTTTGCATGCTTTTATGGAAAACATATAATTTGATAAATGATATGTTAGTTGTCTTTTCTTATTTATTACTGTCTTTCTTTTATGTGGCTACTTGTAATTACCGCATTTTCTTTTTAAGCAAAACCTATGCATATCTTAACTTTATATTTTAAATTCAAATCCTATCTATTTAAAACTCCTGTCTTTACATATAGAATTAAAAAGTTTAAATATTATTCATGTTCTTTCTTTTCTATTCTAAATGTTTGTACATGCTTCCACTAAAAATGAAATTCCACAAACATCCATCATATCATTTTTTTTTTTAAAAAGCAAGCTTGCCACGTAATGGCTAATGCATGTGCACTTCGTTTGTAACGGGGGAAGTGGGAATTTTTGGGTCGTTGCCTTATTGGGATCTATATTTTCGTGTTGGAAGATGATGTGAGTAAATCCGTAAGTCTTGCAGGAGTAAAAGGAACCAATCAAAAATTAGATATCATTCACACTTCACGGAAGTGGAAGCTTACATTACACAGTAGAAACAGGGAAGAAAGAGAGATAGAGAGAGATTGCCTTGACTTGGAAGGTGTTGAATTGGCATTATTCAGGCCGCACCAACCCACGCCCACACCTGTATTTCCACCGGTCATCCATCGGCCCTTTCCACGGCTGTCGGAATCTCTTCTTCTCAACTTCCACATTAGACATAGAAATACATAGAGACAGAAGAAGAAACATACCCACTTGAAGAACCAAGGAAAGCAAGAGTCTTTGCTGAGTGCCCAATTCATTCAATAAATCAATCAAGGAAAGCTTCAAGAAGGGAAAGTCAAATTCAATCAAAAAGGCTGTTTTGTTACTTAATTTCCTTATGTAAGTATTGCTCAACTCGACTAAAGATCTTTTACTTTCTGGGTCACTTTCTTTTTTGCTGTTCTCTCTTTTTATCTTCTACCATTTTGCTGTTTCAGTTGCTAATTTGAAGATTTTGGGGGATTAGGGTTTCTGGGTAGTGATCCATTGAGCACTGGAGGGGATAGATCGTTAGATTATGATGAGATATGAGGGTATGCGGGCCGAATAGAAGATGGGTTGTGTGTTTGGGAAAGGTGGCTTAGCTGCTGAAGATGCCAGAGAGAGAAATGGGAAGAGCGAGAAAGAGGGTTTGGGGGGTGTTGAATCTGGCAGGAAATTGGATGTGCCAGTGGTGGATGTGGAATCAGGGTTAGATGCAGGGAAAAATGCTGAAAATGGTGGTACTACCGAGGTGAACGGTGATGGGAAGAAGGAGAAGGTAAAGAAGGGGGAAGAGGAGGAGAGGGATGAAGAGGGGGGAGGAGGAGAAGGAAAGATGGGTAGAAGCCATAGGCCAAGAGGAGAAAAGAGAGGATCAAAGGCGAATCCCCGGTTGAGTAATCCTCCCAAACACCTGCATGGTGAACAGGTCGCAGCTGGGTGGCCATCTTGGCTCTCGGCTGTTGCTGGTGAAGCAATCAATGGTTGGGTCCCAAGACGAGCTGATACTTTTGAAAAGATTGATAAGGTAGGAGCTTAAGTTTCAGTTCAAATGTTGATTTCATGCCTTGTATAGTATGGCAATAAGCATTTTAGTTTTTATGCATGATAGTTGTAAATGATTCTGATTTCATTATCATTGATCATAGATTGGGCAAGGAACATATAGTAATGTATATAAAGCCAAAGATTCATTGACTGGGAAGATTGTTGCACTGAAAAAAGTACGGTTCGATAACTTGGAGCCAGAAAGTGTTAAATTCATGGCTAGAGAGATTTTGATCCTTCGTAGACTGGACCATCCCAATGTTGTGAAGCTTGAAGGGTTGGTAACATCAAGGATGTCTTGTAGTCTGTACTTGGTGTTTGAGTACATGGACCATGATTTAGCCGGACTTGCTGCGAGCCCAGATATTAAATTTACGGAACCACAGGTTAGTGATAGTACAACTCTGCATGGAAGTATGTAAGCTGCATGGAAGAAATTTTGAGCCTATTGGCTCATTTTGAAGTTCGAAGTTTAGTGGTAATCATGTTGCAGGTAAAATGTTATATGCACCAAATTCTCTCTGGACTTGAGCACTGTCACAACCATGGTGTTCTTCACCGGGATATCAAGGGATCAAATCTTCTGATTGACAATCACGGAATACTTAGGATTGCTGATTTTGGATTGGCTACTTTCTTTGATCCAAATAAGAAGCATCCCATGACAAGTCGCGTTGTCACTCTATGGTATCGAGCTCCAGAGCTGCTTCTTGGGGCAACTGATTATGGTGTTGGCATTGATTTGTGGAGTGCAGGCTGTATCTTGGCTGAGTTGTTGGCCGGAAGGCCTATAATGCCTGGCCGCACTGAGGTAAATATTGGGTTCTGTATTGTTAATCTTGTCCTAAAGGGATGTTTGGGATTCGGAATTAAGTTTTTATGTTTCTTGTGAGTGTCTGCATGCTGGCTTTTCTTGCTTAACTTGCTGATAATTTTTTTCAGTCCCTTTACTATCATTTTGCAATAAATTGAGCTTTTTGAGATGACTTTATAGTACTCCTTTACTGTTTTTCTCATGTTTTTCTTTGCAAAATATTTGCATTCTTTTAAGTGTTCTAACTATTATTCTGGTGCGTTTTCCAAAATGTGAATCCCATCAAATTTTTTGCTGTGCCTCAGAATACAATGGATGGTTCAGAAGTCAAGGACCCTCATCTTCTATCTATAGAATTGGAACATAATTTTTTTTGTTTTATTGGTGCTGAAGGGCTTAATTGTGTTCTGTTTTCTTTGAACCAACTAGCGATGCAATTCTACAAATGCATGATCTTTACTGATAGGACATACTTGATAGTGAACCAGCTAGTAATGCCATCACAATGCATGTTCTCTGTTGATATGAGAACTGACAGTCATGTTCTTTGTCATAGGTGGAACAATTGCATAAGATATATAAGCTATGTGGTTCACCGTCTGATGAATATTGGAAGAGATCAAAGTTGCCAAATGCAACTTTATTTAAGCCCCGAGAACCATACAAACGATGCATAAGAGAGGTCTTCAAAGACTTTCCACCATCAGCATTGTCTCTGATTGACACTCTTCTGGCAATTGATCCAGCTGAACGCAAAACTGCCACAGATGCTTTGAATAGTGATGTAAGTTTTTTAACTTTTATTGCATGAAGTTTTTGTTCTGTTTGATAAGTCCTTGGATTTGTTCCACAAACTAGGTTGGAGATCTTAAAGTACAGGCTTGACTGAAGTATTGAAACTTGAATTTAGGATTAGGATATATTTGTTTGATTTTAAGGATTTTGCACACTTATGCTATGACCGTTCTGGATCCATTACCGATTGTAGGAAAAGTAAAATTTGTCGATTCTTGGCGTGTATGTCACTTTTGGTCCATGCAATCTGGTCTGATCTCCCCTAAAGTTCCTTTGGTTGGAGCTACAGTGTCCTCTCCCTGTTCTTAGGTGGCAGTAGCCTCCTCGTTCTGCTCTCATTTAAAGTCGGGTTAGCTGACCTTCATAGGTCTCATCTTTAATTCTTGTTTACAAGTATATTAATTCTAATGATGATGACATTCGATGAAGGTGAGTTGCTTTTCTGCAGACAAGTTCTAAAGACTAGTCTTATTTGTTCTCTTATTCTGTTTTGAGTATTTTTTTGGAAGTCTTTTGCTCCTTTGAAAGTGTCTTTTTGTGTGGATAGCTTCTCAAAACGAGATCTTAACTTGTTTTGACTTACAAAAACGGAGTAAATTTTTGGTCAAGAGGTGCACTAGGTGCAAATATGTTCTAGAAATCACAGACCATCTACTACTTCATTGCGCATTCACTAGAAACCTTTGGGAATTAGCTTGGAGTTCTTTGGGTCTTCATTGGGTAGTGCCTAGCATGTTGAAACATCAATTACTGGCTTGGGAAGGTTTTTTGGGGGGTAGCAAGGTTAAACATAGAGTTTTGCGTGCCTTCCCACATGCCATCTTTTGGATGTTATGGATGGAGAGAAATAGGAGGGTTTTTGCTGGGGTTGAAACTTGAAACTCCTCTTGAACGGTTAAAGACAAGTGACTCAAGACTTTATTCTTTTGGAAGGAGGAGGCTTTTTGGTCCTATTTGTTGGATGTTGCTGATTTTGTGGATAACCTTTTTTGGGGTTGTAATTAGTCTTTTGTGGGATGTTTCTTCAGCATCCTCTCTTGAGCCTATCCCTTTTATTTGTAAATATTATCTTTCCCTTATCAACAAAAACGAGTGTTATCGGTGCATGTTATGCAAAGCTGCAGCAGAATCGGTGAACCACTTATTGCATCATTGTCCTTTTGCAAGCGCTCTTCGGGATCTAGCCTTTAGTTGTTTGGGAGTTTTTTGGGTTATGTCCAATTCTATTTCGGATCACCTCTTTGCTTAGGAGGGCTTTTTTGGGGAAAGCTAAAAAGAAGAATGCTAGATTGTTTCCTTGTACAATTTTTTTGGAGCATTTAGCGTGAAAAAAATAGGAGATTCTTTGAGGGTGTGGAGATGCCGCTTCAATGTTTTAAAGATTATTTCATCAAGTCTCTCTATTTTTGGGACAAAGGGATCTTTTGTTACTCTTCTCTTGATCTTTTAGATTTTGTGGATAGTGTGCATATGGGATGTGTGTAGCCTTTTGTAGGATGCTAGCTTTGCATCCTCCCTTTTGTTAATGAGGTATATTTATTCTTTCCCTGATATTTTAAAAAAAAAAAGTGTTATCATGTCTGGGTTGCCATTTCTTGGGGTCTGCTGGCTGGACCTCTAAGGTCTGTCAGCTCCTCTCCTGCAGATGGACTTTCCCCCCTTGTGCTTGATAAACAGTAACGAGTTTCTTATTTAAATATAATGAACATTAGGCAAAGGCACAGAGCTTCATTCTGGGATAGTTGTATATTTGAATGTTATATGATAATTGGTTTATTCATTTGTAAAGCGGGAAGAACCATCAAATAAGCCGTCGTATATGGATCTTCTTTCTCACTTATTGAGCTATTACCCCAGGATTTGCAAGGAACCAAATCTTTCTTAATTACCTTCACTTTTGCCTTTCTAGGTAGACAGCTCCCTCTTATGCTCCAAAATCTCATTTAACACCTGGTCTGTAATTTCTACGGTATTTCTTTTGCATTTTACAGGTGGACAAAATCATGAAGTGTTTTATAATAATTCCTTTTTCTTTTTTGGAAAACAAATAATGTGTTCATTAAATTAATCATAAGGGGAGGGATAGAAGTCAAGCATTCTTTTCACATGTAATTAATTTCTGTTAAAAAAAAGGCTAAATACAAGCCCAACAACTTCTAATGAAGAAAGATTTGACAACTCCTAATGAAGAAAGATATAATCATTTTTATCCCAAAAACACAAAATCTTGATTAAATTGTCTCTTCTGCACTGAAGAAAGGTGTTTCTTTCCATAAAAGGCCTTTTCTGTTTTTCTTGAACCTAATAATCCAGACAATGGCATCAGGAATAGCTCCATGTAGCTTCATTTATTTTTCAAAGAAGCCCTTCCAAGCAAAAGATTATGAACAAATTTAGTACTTAGCATGATGAAAGGAATGCCAAGCAATTTATTCCAAAAAGGGCTAGCAAACCAACAATGGTGCAGCAAGTGATCAATGGGTTTAAAAGCACAGAATGACTATTTACAGAGACTTTCTCACTCTTTTGCAAGTTGTCATAAGTAAAAATTTTCCTTGTGCAACTTCCCAAACTAAAAAGGAAACCTTCATGTGTTCTGAAGACTTCTAAATAATCTTCCATGGGAACCTAGCTTCTGGATATAGAGGAACTGGGAAAAGGAGGACGAATTAAAACTTCTAAAGGTAGGATTGGATTCTTCCTGCCAGGATTTAAATCCCATTGGTCTCTGTGAATGAAAGGGATCCATAAATAGAGCTCAGTAAACTTGCTGAATTTTTTTTTAGAAAACATACTAATAAGACAATCTTCACCAAATCTTTATAATCGAATACAGAATACAAATTGCAGACAATCAGAATCTTGCTTAAATTTAGCACCTGGATACAAATTACAATCATCACTGAAGCTAGCACCTAAGGTACAGTTATGTGGGAGGATGGAAGAATCCTGTGGAACAACCTAAATACCAGCAAGCACCTGGTTGTTCTCCATTTTGCCCACAGGTAAGAAGGAACTCTTTGGCTAGTTACCTCTCAAACCTGCCTTGACCTCAAACTACATCAATACGTCAATGATTTAGAATTAATGCTCACCGTCACAAAAGTTGATGGTATAATTAACAAAGAGAGGATAAGAGATGCTAATGACCTCCCCCCCTTTTCCTGCTGAAGAGCTAGAGATGAGAATGTAAGACAAACCTGAGAAAGAACGCTAAGGAGATGCAACAGAAAATCCAATGGATCTACATTTCCTCAAACCCTACTCTTCTTATCACAAATACAGGGAGCTGCTTCTGTTATATACAACAGATTGTCCTTTTCCATTTATAGCTACAGATTCATGTGGGTATTCTTACATAAGCTTTTCGGCATAACTGCATAAATTGGCTTGACGTTCTTCTATATTTGTGTCCCCCTGTGTCCTCTTTGTTGGGTATCTTGTGTACAGTGCATTAGTCTAGAATCTTGATCATGACCTTCAAGTGATTTCATTTTGCTTTTTCCACTTCTTTATTTCATTTAGACACCACTCACCCCCCCCCCCCAAGGGGGAACATTTTCCATGCAGTGGGGAGTTGAAACAAGTAACAAACTTTAGGTCTCTTTTGTTTCTTGGATAAGTAATAATGTTTTCAGATTATTAGCCATTTAAGAACCAATCGTCCTTCTTTACCTATTGTAATTTCTTTTCCTCAATGTTGTTATCCTAGGAGACAATAAAATTCAGAACTTGAGTTGCCTTGTTCTTGGTCTCAGAGAGGTGGCCTAGGAGAGAATAGAATTCAAAACCTGAGTTACCTTATTCTTAGTCTCTGAAAGTTGGCTCAAAAACCATCCTTTTTTCTGCATATGTTGCTGGTGGTTTATTAACTGATCTTATGATGCCATAGGCATCAGCTGTTTTCGTTTTTTACAGTTAATGTGATAGATCTTTTTTAAAGGCACACTATGGAAAATCATCTCATAAATATGAGGGAAAGCCTTCTCTGGAGGTGGCTTAAAATCAAAGCCATGCTTACTTCTGTATACGTTGCCGATGGTTTATTAGTTCATATTGTGATACCATAGAGACTAGTTATTTTTGTGTTTTGACAGTTCTAATGTGATAATTCTGTTTTCTATCTGACACTTCAGAGAATGTCTCATAAATAGAGGGTAGAAACTTCTATCTTGATTTACGACCATCAGTTGTAAAAGGAAAAGCTTTTATAGAACACAGGTCTATATATCGACCGTTGCATTTGCATCTCAATCACATTTCACAGTTAATGCCTGTCCTTTTTTTGGGAGGGTGGGGGGGTTGGAACAACTAACAATTGGAAATAAGATCATGAAGCTTAAAGTTAAAGGGTGCTTATTGGTGTGACTATGTATTTGCATTTTTTAATTTTTTATTTTTCGTGACCCGCTGACTGGAGGAGCAGTGGTTGCTTATATGAGAAATCTTATGCTAATTTTAAAATTATATGGCTATTTATTATATCAACTTAATTTTAAATTCTCATCTCACAAATGAGAAAGTGCTTTGGGCTTATGTGGAGGAAATTTGGCCCTATTATATTCCTGAAGTAAAAGGAGTTTCCCATCTGCCACCTTGTGAAACAGGTGTTGCCTATCTGCAATTGTGCTCCTTGATAATGAGAATGTACTGTACAGTCATTGCTTTTCAGGAACAATGCTATTTTTAACTTGTGGATTTGATGATAGAAAATTTGTTATTTTTCTTCAACTCATCAGAAGTTGTCTGATTATAATGTTTGTTTGCAGTTCTTCAGTACTGAACCTCATGCTTGCGATCCATCAACACTGCCCAAATATCCTCCAACCAAAGAAATGGATGCTAAACGACGTGATGATGAAGCTCGAAGGTTAATACTCAGCATTATGACATTTCTCTTATAATTTTTCCAGCATTATGTGAGATAATATGTGGTATATTACTTCTAATAGTTATTATTGAGTACAGTTTTTCTGTTTAGGGTCATTTATGGAATTTCTCAGTTTCCTCCCCACTTCCTTCCAACTTTCTTTTCACGTAGAAGGCACGAGTTCAGTTTAATCTTGTAGGAAGATAAATCCTTGGCAAAATGTAGATATACCCTGTTCTCTGTTTTGTTATTAAAGAGATTCAGACTGATGCCAAATTTCCCTTTCTGCTGCAGGCTTAGGGCTGCTAACAAAGCACAAGGTGAAGTGGTGAAAAAATCCCGACGTGATCGTCCTAGGGCAATGCCAGGTCCAGAAGCCAATGCAGAGCTTCAAGCAAATCTTGATGTATGTGTTCTATATTGCTTTTTCCTGTCCTTTCCTTGTGAATATTCAGCCCTAGACTGCAAATTCCATCATTTAGTTTAACATATGTAGCCAAAATTTTAAACTAAGCCTCCTTATTGATCAAGGCCATTTGTATGGACAGAGCCTGCCACTTTCTATGTCTGTGGGTATATGCTGTGGTGACTGTTGAACTGACAACCCACTGCTTAGCTTACTAGGATCAATTCTTGGATTGTTGCCTGCTAAACAGGCGTACAACAATTCTTTCTCCTTCAGGACTTCTTTCTAGCTTGGAGTCTTGGACATTGAGCCCAAGGATGACCATTTGACCTTTGTGTTTTGTAGATGCCAAGTAGAAGTGAAAACTTGGTTTACTAAACTTGGCCATGCCTATGGTAGAGTCTGTGTGGCATAGAATAGGCTATACTGGTTCTGTATTCTGGTAAGAGATACTGGGTGATATTTCTTGGAATTATTTCTCATAGATGAGGACTGGGTTGCTTTGTACAGGATTTGTGTAAGTGTTGAATGCATGTTCGGAATATGGCACAAGATGTACAATGGTAGCCGAAAAGGGTTTGTAAATCCATTTGCACATAACCATTGTCTTCTCATCCACTGTCATAGAAATATGACATATTTCCATGGAAGACTGAAAATTGAGAACTAATGGTTGAGTCTTGTTACCATAGCTAAAACAAGAGCCCTCAAACCTTGCAATATCTGCATTCCTGTCCTGGGTGATACACGTACTGTGTTCCAAATCTAGCAGCCTAAATGACGGATTTTGTGGGAACTTTGTAACATACTGTTTTCTGTACTTCAATCCGCCACCTAGGCAATCCACAATCCTAGTAACTGTGTATGGCTCAGTTTGGAGGTGAAAACAGAAAGGATTTCAAATAGTTGGCACACGTTCACCTCCTGGTCAAAATTGTACTCTTGAACGCATATATAGGTTGCTTATATTTCATGAGGGGGAACTATATGTCTGACTGACAATTTCTTTCCACTTATATTTCAGCAGAGGCGGCGTATAATCACCCATGCAAACGCAAAGAGTAAGAGTGAGAAGTTCCCTCCACCTCACCAGGATGGAGGGCTTGGTGACCCCTTGGGCGTATCACAACACATAGATCCTTCAAATATACCAACCGATATCACATATAGCTCCACATCATTAACATACTCCAAAGGAGTGGGTAAGCATTGGTCAGGTCCATTGGTGGACCCTGCTTCTGCTGGGGGGCCTAGGCGTAAGAAGAAGACTGTTGCTGATGGACATGAACCAAAGTCGACTGGCCGAAGAGAAGTCAGTGGCAATGTTCGAGCTCGAGCAAAATAAATAGAGAGGTGAGATATAGAAAGGCAGGGGTTGGAACTTGCATGGTGCAAGCATATTTCAGTCTGCCTTAAAAGGCGCACAAAAGTGTATTTAGGAGTATAATTTTTTTTTTCTTTCGTCTTTTCTTCTGGGAATTCTTGTACTTCCCCAAGGTTAAGACAAAATTTGGCTGTTCTGTTTGTTGGAATTGGGGAAGTTTAATCCAGGCAATGTATATTTTTGATCTTCTTCTATTATAGAGATAGAGATTTCTATTCTTTGAGGAGAAACTCGTGTGAATGTTGTGAAAATGTCATTGCACTGCTTCTAGTTCTAGCATTTACCCTAAGGTCCTATAAGGTTCATTTCCTTTAAGTTGAGATGTTTCAACATAAAACCCTATCTTTTTTTGGGTTTAAATGAGCTGCGAAGGTAGTACAATACAATGGGGGAGGGGAATCGAATCTGAGAGATCTAATATATTCAGGATGCCAATTTTAATCACTTGACTAAGATCTCATCGATAACATAAAATCCTATTTGCTTTTGCCTTTTTGTTATAATTTCTCTAGCAAACTCGGACTTTCTTTTCAATTATTAGGGGGCTATAAGTGACATCTTGCTAATGTCAAACTCCAATCTCTTCCTTATTCATATGTTTAATAGTGATTTGTGTCTTAATAAATGTTCTCTTTCCATTTGTGAGAGTTTGTCTACACCCTTTACAAATAGGTGGTATTGTATCTCACTCTTGAAGCGTTTAGTTATACGAGGTCCATGAATTTTCTTTTTAAAAGATGCATCATGCATCATGAAGGAGTGGTTGAATAGAAGATAGTGTTCAAAAGAGTATCAATTAGTTTTCTCGATCGAAGATTTATTTTGTTATTTCATTTATATATTTCTATTCAAATATGATGTCCATTGTAGATTTAATATAACATCAAATTTACAAAATTGTCTTTTTTTTAAAAAGAAAGTTACTGATATTTTTGCACTTTTGAACTTCTAATTAACCTTACATTTGTCCCCCCCCCAAATGGGGACTAGCACAATCCCACTAACGTAAGTTGCATGTGTTTGGTTTAAAGTGGTATTTAGTCTTTTTTTTAATTAAATAAAGACATATATGCTTCAATCATATGTATTCGATAATTTAGTACTAAAGCATTGAGATTCGTTTTCCTTTGTGGTAAAATGAACTCATATTCCTCTTTACGAATTAAAACACTCGTGATATAAATTCTACTTGCTTAAACAAACAAAACATTTTTTAAAAGAAATAAGTTCAAGACATTAATATTTATTATATGTAATTAATAACATCGTAATTTATAATTATATTTTTATTCAAGTAAAATACAATTCAGATCAAGGAATAGAAGATTCAAAAAGAGCATTTGTCTAATTCCAAATGAAATGAAAATATCTCATTAAGTTACTCACCCTTTAAAAAAGAAAAAAAGAAAAAAGATGAGGAAGTTCGTTGCCTCGTGGCACCCCAAAATCATCTATACCGTCTGCAGTAGGAAGCGACCTCCGCGGCTCCGCCTTCTGTCCTCTCTCTGAGTCCTTCTCCTCTGTTTTTCATCGCCGGCAAAAGCAGCGGCGGCAACTCTGGCGGCCGACGCCACCGTCCGGCGTTTCTCTGGCAAGAATCAAGTCGTAATAACGCCATTTTCTTCATACTCGAACAGGTGTTCGAGGACTAATTGGTTGTTATTAACAGTATCATTGGTAGTTAAACTGCCTCCAAATTGACCCCAATAAACTGCTTTATCAAGCTCTAGCTTCCTGCCCATCGTCTCATAGAGGTAAGTTCTGTTTCTGCAATACACCCCAGATGTGTTTATGTCGTTTGTTTCCCTTTTTGTGTTTGGGGGGGGGGGGCCCCGCATGATTAATATGCACTTTACTCGATGCTGGGAAAAGTTTGTGGTTGTTATATTGAAATTTTGATGGGTGAACTTCAGTCCTGGGCTGCTTTGCACGATTGAAACCGCTGTTTGAAACCCTTATTTGGAAACTATGTTTTGGGTTGTTGAACATAAAACAGGATCTCTGTGGAGAAATTGATGATATAGTCAGATGGATGGGAACTTTTATCAGTTGACAAAGTGGTACTGTTCTGGTGGGAATTTATAATTCTAGATTCTTGTATGGATTGTTTTTGTTCATTTGTTGGGTCGCATACATAATCCGAGCTGCATCTGCTGGCTGTCTTAGGCGATATTGTCTCACAAGAGACAAGTTATTTAGACTTGAAGACTATTCCTCACGGACTTGTTATGAAATCGAAGTGTTTAAGGCCAACGTCAATCTTGATAAGTTGCGGAAGATTTGTGCGAGTCATAACTCATGAATTAATGATGAAGAGAGTCATTGGTGTCCTGTGAATCTAAGATGAGTGGAAATTACATTGATAGGTATAGTAAAAGCACATGCGTTTTTGGTGTGATTTTTATAGAGGAGAACCTTAGTAAGTTTCCTTTTTTGCCGGAAATCTTTGCTTGACTGTATTAAAGACAAGAATATAATGTGTGCGTGTGTGACTGAGTCCAGTTGGATGGAAAAAAAAAAGCCTAAAAGATAATGATATGTGTTCTCTACTTTGTACACGAGGGAATAAGGATTAGAAATACGAAAGTAAACCATTAAATTAGTTACAGGTATTAGGAAAAAAAGGTGATGTCCAAATAGAAAAGCCAAGGGCAGTGGAGGACTTGGCTATGCATTCCATCAAAAGTTCCATAACAACTTCGCTAAAGATGAGCCTTTAATGGTTGCATAGCTATGTTATCAAAAAGGATTAATTAAACTCTTAGTCGCACCAATCATGGCTTTTGTGGTGATAACAATGAAAGTGTCATTGATGCGTGAATTAAGATCCAATGCAGGACTTGAATACATTATGAAGGATTATGGAAATAGCCAGCTGGTTTAAGTTCTCCAGTGAAATATATTAGTGTGCGGCATTGACTCAAAATAAGGATGTTGTATGAAGAAATGGCCACAGTGAAATTTTTTTGAGTTAAGCGAACTACATTTTCAGTGTGTGAACTGTGCTTTGCTAGTTGATTGTGGCATTAGGGCGATTTTACAATATTGCCTCCATTACCACAATCACTATGAATTCTGCATTTGAATCCTTGTTTTGGACCCTACACATCCAAGAGTTAATTGTAATATTGTATGCAATCTATGGTGAAAGAAGTTACTCTAATTTTCTCTTTGTGACAGAAAACAACCTCATTGCTTTTTTAATTTGCGTGCACTGTATAACACAAACCTCCATATTGATCCTTCCTTGTCAATTTGTAAATATTGCCATTTACCCAATCTTTCTTCTGTGATTCTAGGTGTCTGTGTGATATGCATTGGGTTTTGCAGTCTGTTGTGAGCAGTTGTTCTTCTTATCTAGTTTGTTCGCAAGCTCACTCTGCAAATGACAAATTGTCAGCAATGCATCGGGCTAAATTTTCACAGATACCTTCATGGATATCTCTCAAGAGCAATTCTACTTCCTGCACCAAAGTCCAGCCAGTCCAACAAGGTCAGATTGAAAACTTGCATTTAGTTTCTCTTGCTAAACAAGGAAAGTTGAAAGAAGCATACAAATTTCTCAATGAAATGAATAAGTCTGGCATTTCATTTGACTTGTACTCTTATCAATGCCTACTCGAAGCATGTGGGCAGTCAAAATCTTTAGAAGAAGGGAGATTATTTCATGATAGAATATCTAAAAGAGAGGGAAACTTGGATGGTTGTTTGGACAATTGTGCATTGCAGATGTATTGTGACTGCGGCAGTTTATTTGATGCCCAGAACTTGTTTCATAAAATGAAACTGAGGGATTTGGATTCTTGGGTGATAATTATATCTGGATACACGAGAATGGGATTTCTTAATCATGCTTTTGGTTTGTTTTCACAAATGCTGAAGCTTAAAATTAAGCCGAATTCTTCAATTTATGTGAACCTACTGCGTTCGCTGTTGGATTCTTCAGTTCTGATGGTTGGTAAACAGCTGCATGCAAATATAATTAAAAGTGATTCAATGGATGCTGCTGTTACAGAGGAAATTCTGTATATGTATGTGAAGTGTCGGTGTATGAATGGTGCCAAGAAAATTTTTGAACAGATGGATGATAAGTGTGCAGTGACCTGCACACAATTGATGGTAGGTTATAGTCGAGGTGGTAAACAGATGGATGTTTTGGCTGTGTTCAATGAGATGGTAAGTAAGGGAATTTGGCTGGATGACTTTGTATTCTCTATTGTTCTCAAAGCATGTGCTACAGTGGAGCACTTGGATATGGGGTTGCAGATTCATGGTGTCATAATCAAATGTGGCCTTTCCTCCAAAGTTACTGTTGGAACACCTCTTGTAGACCTCTATGTTAAATGTCGAAGACTGGATTTCGCTTGTACAGCATTTGATTGTATAGTTGAGCCAAATGAAGTATCATGGAGTGCTCTAATAGCCGGCTATTCACAAACTGGCAATTACTATGAAGCAATTGATAGTTTTAAGTCAGCTAGAAGTAGTGGTACATTAAACTCTTTTATGTACACCAGCATCTTTCAAGCATGTTCTTCTCTCATAGATTTGAGTTTTGGCACTCAAGTCCATGGGGATGCAATTAAGAGAGGTCTAGTTTCATACCCTTATGGAGAGAGTGCAATGATTACCATGTATTCCAAAGGTGGCCGGTTAGATGATGCTTTCCAGGCCTTCAAATCTATTGATGAACCGGATACTGTTGCTTGGACTGCCATTATTTCTGGTTGTTCTTATCATGGGAATGCTTTGGAAGCCCTAAAGATATTTAAGAAGATGCAAGATGGTGGAGTACGACCTAATGCTGTGACATTCAGAGCTGTTCTTAATGCCTGTAGCCATGCAGGCTTGGTAACAGAGGCTAAGCAATACTTGGATTCAATGGAAAGCAAGTATGGTGTCGAGCCAACAATTGATCACTATGACTGTATGATTGATGTATATGCTCGTGCAGGGAAACTTGAAGAGGCCTTTAGCTTAATAAAAACTATGCCTTTCGAACCAGATGTGATGAGTTGGAAATGCTTACTTGGTGGATGCTGGATGCATAAAAATCTTGATCTTGGCAAGATTGCAGCTGAAAATGTTCTTAAGATGGATCCAGAAGATACTGCTGGTTATATTCTCATGTTTAACTTGTATACAACATTAGGACTAGGTGAAGAAGCTGCCAATATTAGAAGGATAATGACTAAGAAAAATTTGCGAAAAGAGCTTGGATGCAGCTGGACTTTTGTCAATGGTCAAGTACATCGATTTATTGTTGGTGATAGACATCATCCTCAAACAGATCAAATATATGCAAAGTTGAAGGACATAAGCTTCACTGTGACGGAGGGTAAAAACATATTACTGAATGAGGATGATTTATCAGTCAACTTACCTAAGCGAAAAGAGCAGCTTCTTGAGCACAGTGAAAAACTTGCTATTGCCTTTGGGCTTATTTCAACTTCTAGTAGTACTCCACTCTTGGTTTTCAAGAATATCCGGGCTTGTAGGCACTGCCATGATTTTGGAAAGCATGTATCCAAGATTACTGGACGGGAAATTGTTGTAAGAGATGCTAACAGATTCCATCATTTTAAGTCAGGGGAATGCTCATGTAACGATTACTGGTGATTCCATTGATCCATTAATACTATAGAGGATCAACTGGCATTCACATATTGTTTGCAGAACTCTATATATTCCCCATAATAAACTATCATATGTAAGTTTTTCCTGGATGATGGTGTTTTTCCAGCTTGTTCACTTAGTCTCTTTTGAATTATGATGATCTGGGATTAGCCCATTAGACATACTTGGAAAGTAAATTGTCTGGTATGCTGTGAGTTACTTAACCCACTATTGAACATTTGCAGAACTGTGATTATCATTTCTCAATATTAATTCTGCTATTGGAATTGATTGGTTACGGGTGTTGGAGTGATTCATGTGACTGCTTGTATCCTGTTGTGTGAGGGGTACAGGTTACATATATTGGAAGGTCTAGGCATGTGCTTCTGATGAAATTAACTGCAGAGTATTTCAAATTATTGACACTCTTATGATCTTGACCTTCTTGATCCTAGACCCTGCTGACAGTTAGATTCATACTTGGTGTTGTCTCCTGTTGGGTTTTTATTTATTTACCCACACAGTTAGTTGGTATTTGCTTATGGTGTATTGTTTATTGGCGCACTTCACTTGGAAATGTTTCGAAAGCGGGACCCACTTTGGGAGTTTGTTGTTTGTTGTTGTTGTATTCACCTGGAAATGTTTGCAAATTTTGCCTAATACTTGAGGATTTTACACCAGAACGACTCATGTAGGATAGGAAACTGACGAGTATATATTTTCATGCCTGGAAAATGTCTGAGTGTGTATTGTTGTTGCTCCATTTGCGGGCCAATTGTTTGACTTTTTGGTAGGTTGGACTCTGATATGGGTATTCAACGGACATCCTTTTTCTACAAAGTTTATTTTTATTTCTTAGGGCATGTGGTCATTGACTCATTGTTGTCTTTCTGACCTGAAGCAGGAAAGTTTGGGACTAATCTATCACTTTCATGACTTTAACTTCACTATCACTTTAATTATAAAATAGTGGAGTTTCTGGACTTCTTGGAGGTTACAAAGGCTCTGGGGAAGCTGATCTTGCACACATTACGAAGGATCATCTTTGGAGTTCTATCCGGCTCGGAAGTATGCGAATTCTTACTTTGTCAATCTTCGCCATGTCCAGTTGTCCACCCCGCTGCTGCTGTCAGATTTTTTTCTTTCATAATTTGTGCTGGTGTTTACTGTTCTGCAATACAATTGAAATGCATTTTCATATGTGAAAGCTTGTCTCGTTGGACGGTCGCAATAGAGGTTTATTTCCATCACGTCCTACCTGCTAGTTGTTTGTATGATAGTCTAATGTCAAAATTTTGCATTAGTTTTTCAGCTGGCTACGTAAGCTGATCTGAAAACTTCTGGTGACACTAATTGCTGATGTACCGGTAGCATTTGTTTCCGCTTGTGATTTTTATCCTTGAGTCTTGTGAATGTTGGCTAGCGTATGTGGTTTGATGAATGACCAAGTAATGATATAGCTTCAGAACTTTCAACTGTGGTGTAAAATTGGGGCACATGGCTTATCTGGGAAAGATCAATCCTTTTATGGGCAACTTCAGTCTAAGCATCTTTCTCCCTGCAACTAGTTGGGTTTCTTGAGAAAGGCTCTTCTCTTGGTCAAATTAGAGGAAAAGGTGTCCTTTCTTTGGTTCAGTTGTTAATGTAAAACTGGACTGCTATGTTTGTGAAATATGCTTGCACTATTAGCCCCCTTTTTTCTTAGAAGCCGTTAATAAACTGGTGGCAGGGCTCGTTGTGTCCATTAATTACCCTTTCCTCCCTGGGAATGACGGATAAATGCCATTAAGGGCTAATGGTGATGAGTTGTGTGGCTAGGAGTGCATTTCACCCGCAAGTTATTGCAAGAATTTTAAATTTGATTTCGTTCCACAAGGAAGATTTGGTTTACAGGTCATACGAATTTGTTATCACCAAATGAGCGGCCATTGTTCTGAAGTCCCACTCCCACCTAAGCCCCCCCCCCCTCGGTTGGGGTGGGCGACTTACAGCACAATCGCAGGTAGTTCATAGAGTCATTTTGCTATATTGTTGGCCTTATAGCGACTGTTGTATGTTTTCCTTATTTTAGCTTTATAGTTACCCGTGCGCTGCAGATTACAACATGAAGAAGCTTTCTGTGCCCGGGGAGTTGTTCTGCAGGAGATTGTCAGTGACGTGCAAGTATGTCTACTTTTGGTTCCAAGTCATTCAAATACAAGGAAGTATTGTTTGGTCAAGCATAAGCTTTCTCTGGGGAGCGGAATGATCGCAGGCAGAACCAAAGACGATTGTTGTTGATGCCTCCGGGCGTGCCATTAAGCTGCAGAGAAGACGGAGCGATTCTTATGCGTTCAATAAGGCTAGGCGAATATGTGACTGAATTGTTTTTGGCTTCATCACCCTGAAAGGGCATGTTGTAAACTGCATTTAGGAGACCCCCCTCCCCCCCAAAGGGAGGCCTTCATTGTTATTGATTTTGGGGGTCTTTGAGAACCGGACTGGTGAGCAAGCTAATTAGAGAGTGACTGTAGAATTCCTAGTGGTATTTTGCATTGTTTAGTTTACAGCTGATTACATTGGGCACTGTGTGTGGATTGTTATATTTGACTACTCGTTGAAGTAACCATTGCTGCTTACTGCTCTTCTATACCGATGGAGTTGAAATTGGGGCCTTTTTTTTTAAAAAAAAAATGAAGTTAATGGGTTCAAATTTCTTTAGTGGTTTTCCATCCATTTTTTTGTTAGCTATCTTATAATAATTGTTTTAATCGACAAGTGAGGTGTGTGCGAAATCCCGTTATGCTATGACAAGGCAGGGCAAGAAATTTTACTCAATTACTAAATTTTTCATTCAAATTGTAAATGAGATAGTCTCATTTTCCCCCCTAATTTTATTACATTCTTGTTGTTGTGATATTTTTATTTTTATTATTTTCCTATTGAGCACTTATATTATTTAATGATCTTTACACAAATCTCTAAAAGATTTTCAGAAAAAAGTGATTACACTCGAGATAAATTGCAAAAATTTCATGCATTATAATCCGCTAAAGTGATGCACCAATATTGTTACACTTAAAGTACAACAAACTCTTGAGTTAATAGATACATTGTTTGATATGTGAAAAGATAATTTTGTACGCAGTGAGCTAATAATTGAAAGACATCTAAATACAATTCTAAAATTATCTTCTATAGTAACCTTTTAGAGTATTAATTATCATTATTATTATTATTATTATTATTATTTGTCTAGTAGATTTTGTCTCAAATCTGAAAAAATAATAAATTGGGACATCAAAATAATTAAATTAGATATTAATATGTCACATAGCATAAACTAGAATACCTTGGAATTTTAAAATTTGTTTTTTTCTCTCACCATGTAAACAAAAATAGGAGTAATTTTTTTAAAAAGGAAATGGTTGACAAAAATAATTATTTGTGGAAAGATGACACAGTGAAATTCTTGCTTGGTGTACAAGGTCACGCTAATTTCCACTGACACTTAAATAAGCCCAAATAAGCCTCAATAAAGTACACCAGAAAAGAAAAAAAAAAAAAAACCGCTGTTTGTTTGTCTCTCCTTCCTTGCTTTTTATTTTTTGCTGCTGCAATGTCTCTCTCATTCTCTCTCTTTCCCCTCCTCCCTTGTCAAGGGCATTTGTGGGCGGCCATTTAGTACTTTAGATTGAAGCAGTGTGTCTTTTCCATTCCACAAGTTCTCATTTTTGCAGGGCAAACTCTTAAACCCTCAAACAACAACATTTCTTTCAAAACACAGAAAATTTTTGGGCGAAATTAGAGAAAAAAGTAATGGAAGAGACTAGTAGCATAGCAAACGATGTGGGTCGTGCCATAGCCGCTGCCCTCCATTGGAGTTCTTCCCCTGATACCCGCAAAGCCGCCGTTGCCTTCTTAGAATCTGTACTCTCTTTCTTTCTCTCACTTACATTGGGCAGTACATGTTTTTTTTTAATCACTACTTGAATCAAATTGAGTGATTATCTTCATCTGATTAATGCCCTTTTTTGTGGGTTTGATGTCCAATCGTGGCTCAAGTTCTGATTTTTTGATTGCATGAAGTATTGTTATTGACCCTATTTGCTGAATTCCTAATTGCCCATTTGATTCTTTTGGAGTCTGTTTTTGAATTTGGAGGAAATGGTTAAGTTGATTGTTTGGACAAAGCCATGGTACCCCATTTGTGCATTTTGTGGGTCTATGAGAATCTTCTTTTTCTTTCCCTTTAGACATTGTAGGAAGGAGTAGTGGTGCTTAATGGTGCTAATTAGGAAGTAGTAGTCGGTTACTATGTTACTCTTGATAGTCGTGTTAGTCATTTAAATGGTGCTATTAGGAAGAACATTGATAATCTTCTGCACGGATGTCCAGCATCTTCGGTAGGGTTGAACATACGGCTTCTTCTATCCTTAGCATAAAGTAGATAGCATGGGTTCAGACTGCAAAGAGAATTGGAAGGAACCCATAGTTAGTAGATTGTTTGGGTTTGGCTTGCACTAATCACTTTCTGGTAATTGAGAATTTTTTCTATAGCATTTTTTCATGGAAATATTGGATGTGTAATATGAGATTTTATGGAATTGATGTAGCATTTCTTCATGGAAATGTTGGGAGGTCAAGATGTACTCATTGCAGATCCCACTAAAATCGACAATGTGTTTTCAAAATTTGTGAGGTTTTTTTTTTTTTGGTGTGTTTCCTAAACCTCCGCTCCCTGTCCTGGGATGTCATCTATGATATTGGAATTATTTTTCCATGGGATATTGAACTGGCCTTACAATTTATTGAGGATAGAGCTGAACGTCTACAGCCCACTATGGCATTTTATGTATCTGGTGCATGCCTTTTTTTTTTATAATCTTTATTTCTTGATTAACTAATACCTACAAGTTTGTCGAATTTTGCAGTTTAAAGCAGGGGATGTTCGTGTCTTGGCGAGTACATCCTTCATTTTGGTAAAGAAGGAGTGGTCATCTGAAATACGGTTGCATGCGTTCAAAATGCTTCAAGTTTGTGTCTCACCTTTTCTGTTTTTGTTTTTTGGTTTTTTTTTGGTTATATAGAAACCATGTGGTTTTTAATCCTTTGTTGGCCTCAAGTCTCTGGAAAAGGTTTTATGTGGTAGTGCTTGATGAAAATTCCTTTACTTGATTTCCTTAAAATTCAAAACATTTGTGTATATTTGATGGCTTATCCTACCCTGTGCTGTTATTCAAATGTTTTATCTGGATTGGTGCTGAAATATCTGGTTTGCGTTGATGTTTGATTGTTAATTTTGAAAAAGTATTGTCTGTAGTAATGCTGCTACTGTGGTGCAATATTTTAGTATTGGCGAAGGATATGTAATTCTGATAATGTTAAACAAACGAAGAATTAGCTGTTCTTGATGTTGTCTTCTTTGTGAGCTATATAAACCAAGATGCTCAAATATGGAGATAAAAGTGGATTAACTCTGCATTGATCTGAAAAACAGAAGCAAAAAGGGGATTTAGTATGGTTATATAAGCACATGATTATCGGATGTCATAGACAAGAAGAAGGATGACTTCTTTTTTGTTTTTTTTTTTTTAAGGAAAAGGTAATATATTAATATAGAAAGATCATAAGCTCTGCACAGTGGGCATCACAAAAACGGCTATATACATCCTAAATACAAGCTATCCACACAATCAGCCAGATCAAAAGAGGAAGAGATAAACTTTCCATTCTTCCAAAAGTAGAGAATCTTGATGAAATTATCTTCCACACGCTGAAGAGGAGTTTCTAGGCTTTCAAAAACTCTTTTGTTTCTCTCTCTCCAAATACTCCAAAAGATGATGTGAGGTAGGACCATGGCTTCCTCCTCCTTCTTCTTCTTAACTTTCCTACCAAAGAAACCTTCCGAAGCCAAAAGATGGTTCCTAATGGAATCAGAAGCAACCCAAGAAATGCCCAAGCAACTGAAAGCTAGATTCCAAAGTACGCTCGCAAACTGACAATGGAGCAATAAATGATCTGTAGTTTCAAAGTCCCTTTTACATATGAAGCATCTATTCACCAAAATTTTCCCCCTTTTTTGTAAGTTGTCACGCGTTAGTTCCTATGTGTAGCTTCCCAAACAAAGAAAAAAACCTTTAAGGGGGCTAAAGACTTCCATATGAGCTTGCAAGGGAAACTTTTTTTAGAATGAACCTCCCATGGTGGATACTTCCCATCAAGAAGCTTCAAATAAAAAGATCTAATAGTGAAGTACCCCTGAATGATTAGATCCCACCTCACCATATCAATTGAAAATTCTCCTAGTTTGGCCTCGTTACACTTACTAAAAAAGCTTACCAAGGAATCATCACCAACGAATCCATCTCAAACAAAAACAGGTGCACAAATATTGTTACTAGAAACCTGTTCCTGATAATCACCAATAAAGGCATTTATGTCCACCGCCAAAACATAAAGTCTAGGGAACAGGTCTTTCAAAGGAATCTCGCCACACCAGCGATCACACCAAAAAAAGATTGTAGAACCATCACCCACCTCAAAGGAACAGTGTGGAAAGAATCTCCCCCAACCTTTGGAGACTCATAAGAGCCCTTTGCAATAGAGGGAAACCATTTGAATCCATTGTCCCCATATTTAATGGTAACTACCTTTCTCCATAGATTGTCATTCATAAATCTCCACAGCCACTTACCAAGAAGAGCCTCGTTAAAGAGCATCAAGTCCCTTGTACCTAACCCTCCTAAATACAGTGGTTGCTTCACAATGTTCCATCTCACAAGATGATACTTGAAGTCACTCCCAAAAGAATCCCAAAGGAAATTTCTCTCAATTGTTTCTAATTTATTGGCCACTGAAGAAGGTGAGGGATAAGAGAGAGAGAGGAAGTAAGTCGGGATACTTGAGAGAACACTCTTGATAAGAGTTGACCTCCCCCCTTTTGAAAGGTACATAGACTTCCATCCAGAAGGAAAAAGGATAACTTCTTAGTTTATACAATTTGACTTATAGTATTATTTCTTATGCCCTTAGTTGTCCTTAACGTTACTGCTGTATTTCTGTCTCTGGTTTATATATCTCCTCCCTTTTCTGGCTTCGCTATGATTTATTTCCAGATGCTTATATTTATAAAACGTATTTCCGGAACTGTCTTCATTTCTTCTCTGGAAATAACCTCTCTACTTATGTAATTGTCCTCATGTCTGGATCTCTGTCGACCTTGCTCCAGCAAAATCCATTTTGGGTAGTAGTGGATGTTTTCTGTATATAGTTCTGCCACAAGAAATAAGGGACTTGTATGGTTATATACTATTCATTATTGTTATTATATAATCTTGAAATGGCATCACAATTCCAGAGAGTATCCTTTCCTGTTTTGAACTTTGCTGTTGTTGCTTGAGTGTTTACTTCTTTTTATGTCATTGTGCACTTTCTGTTTTCTGGAGATCAGGATAGGGACCCAATGTTTCCTGTTTTAAATTTGAGCTGAATGGCTTGAGTTTGATTATTCCACTACTTTGCAGTAATATACCAAATTTGGTACTAAACTCATAATAATGGACTTTAATGACATATACGTATAAATAAACAAAATCTTGATTCAGTGTGACTGACCTTTGTCTGCCCTTGTGTGTAATTAGCATTGGAAATAATGAGTTCATCTTGTGATTTAGGCATCTTGATAAACTTTCCGTTGATAAGAATGATCAATATGCTCAGGATATTTTTCCTTGTAGCATGTTTAAAATAACCAGCTAAATTATAGTGAGAATGTAAAGTGTTCTGGAAATCTAGTAGTAATTTTTTTGATCAGGAAAAGAAAAATATATTTCATTAACAAAAGGTTGGATGCAAAGAAAGCATCCTACATAAGGCTATACACATCCCATATACACAGTATCCACAAAATCTAAGAGATCAAGAGAAGAGTAACAAAAGATCCCTTTGTCCCAAAAATAGAGAGCCTTAATAAAATAATCTTTAAAGCATTGAAGTGGCATCTCCACACCCTCAAAGACTCTCCTATTTCTCTCACGCCAAATGCTTCAAAAAATTGCATGGGGAAATAATCTAGCAATCTTCTTCTTCGCTTTCCTTCCAAAAAAGCCCTCCCATGCATAGAGGTGATCCGAAATAGAATTGGACAAAACTCAAGAAACTCCTAAACAACTAAAGGCTAAATTCCAAAGAGCTCTTGCAAAAGGGCAATGAAGCAATAAGTGGTTCACCGATTCTGCTGCAGCCTTGCATAACGGGCACCAGTTCACCAAGATCTTCCCCCTCTTTTGCAAATTATCGTAAGTCAAAATACTGTCATGAGTAGCCTCCCAAACAAAAAAAGACACTCTAAATGGAGCCAGAGATTTTCAAATGATCTTCCATGGAAAACACAATCCTCAAAATCGATGCAAAGGTGCTGAAGGTACAGAAGCAAGCCTCATATAATAAGACTTCACCGTGAAGCTCCCTTTAGGATTGAGGTCCCATTTGACTGAATCAAGAGATGATTGCCCGATATGAATCCCATTCAGCTTAATAAGCAAGCTTATAAGGGAGGCGTCATCCACTAAGGCATCATGAATAAAAATAGGTGACCAAATGCACAACCCCGACACATTGTCACAATAAGTGGCCACAGTAGCTTCTCTATTCTCCGCAAGAGTATAAAGAGAAGGGAAAAGGTCCCTCAAAGGAGCACCTTCACACCAGCGGTCATGCCAAAACAAAATGATAGAGCCAGCGCCCACTTCAAAAGAAAGATGAGGATAAAATCTATCCCATCCTTTATAAATAAACCTCCAAAGGCTTACTCCATATGGCCCATTTGGTCTAGAGGGAAACCACCCAAGTCCCTCCTCACCATACTTGGTACAAATCACCCTCCTCCAAAGGCTGGTCTTCTCATTCGTGAATCTCCATAGCCACCTACCAAGCAAAGCCTCATTAAAGAGCTTCAGGTCTCTAACTCCCAACCCTCCTTGTGACATGGGAAGCTTAACAATATCCCATCTCACTAAGTGATACTTGAAATCAGCACCGAAGGAGCCCCAAAGAAATTTCTTCTGAATGGCTTCCAACTTGGCCGCCACAGACGCCGGTATCGGAAAAAGAGATAGGAAATAAGTGGGAATGCTAGAAAGGACACTTCGGATGAGAGTGAGTCTACCACCCTTGGAAAGATAGTTAGCTCTCCATCCAGAGAGCTTTTTCTCAAATCTTTCCACTACCGGCTCCCAGATAGATTTATCTTTGAATTTAGCTCCTAGCGGGAGACCAAGATAGTAGGTAGGGAAAGAATCCACGGTGCATCCTAACACACCCGCTAGCAAATGAATATTATCCACCTGGCCCACCGGCAAAATAGAGCTTTTAGCCAAGTTGACTCGTAGACCAGACACTGCCTCAAACCAAATGAGAATACAACGCAAGTTCACCATCTGCTCACAATCATTGTCACAAAAAACAATTGTATCATCAGCAAAGAGAAGATGGGATACATTAATAGTAGTTGCGTTCCTTCGGCCCACTGCAAACCCAGATAGGAGACCTGCTGAAGTGGCTGCAAACAACATCCTCGTGAAAACCTCCATGACCAACAAAAACAAAAGTGGAGAGATTGGGTCCCCTTGGCGAAGGCCTCTAGAAGCCAAGAAAAAATCTGTAGGAGAACCATTGACAAGTATTGCAAAGGAAGCTGAAGAGACGCATTGCCGAATCCAAGTGATCCACCTCTCCCCAAATCCCATTCTACTCAAGACATACATCAAAAACTCCCAATTGACATGGTCATAGGCCTTTTCAATGTCCAGCTTGCATACAACTTCCGGAATCCCGGATTTGATTCTAGAGTCAATAAGCTCATTTGCAATGAGTACGGCATCCAGAATCTGACGACCCCCTACAAAGGCATTATGATTCTCTGAGATAAGAGACCCTATGACACCTCTCAATCTTTGGGCTAAAACTTTAGACAGAAGCTTGTAAATGCATCCGACTAAACTAATCGGTCGGTAGTCTCTAATATCCTCTGCATTGGCCTTCTTAGGAATCAGCCAATAAAAGTAGCATTGAGGCTTGCCACAAATTTCCCAGTGTGGTAAAACTCTGAAAACATCTTTAGAACATCACTCCTAAGAGTGTCCCAATTTGCCTGGAGGAAAGCCATAGTCATACCATCTAATCTAGTAGTAATACTTCTGAGGCAAGGGTGTTTGATTTTATTAACAGAACATTGTAAGTTGTAAAAGAAGAATATCATGTACATAAGGAGGTTCCCACGCATATATTATAAAGGAGACAAAGTTCAAAATATCATGTTCTCTGGGCTGATGAATTGTGCACGACTTGTCACTTGCTATCAAGTGCTTGGCTCTATTGATAACTGGCAAAAGCAAAAATTTGAGCTCATGATATGACAACAGCTTGCCTTTGAACATGTAGCTTCATTCCCTTTACATTAACTCTACCAAATTAATAAAGGAGCCCGCTTCCACTTCTTGTCATGCCAGCTTTTGTGTCGTTTTTCCATTTCCAAGGAGCCATGAACATATTGCTGCCAACAAACCCTAAACAATAGCTGACTTGTTTTCCATAGAGAAGCATTCAAGGGCAAGGAACAAGGAAGTGTCCAATGTGTACCTTTTTTTGCTGGGTTTACACCTACTACTAGAGAGAATTTTCATCTTTTAAGGAAATCCTTAGTAACAACCTGCCTTGTTGGCTGCAAGCCAAAGGAAAAGTTTCATTTCAGGAACCATTGCACTCAAAAGTAGCTTTAGAAGAAAGACCTTGCTATTTCCTAGTCCAACAAGATGTAGAGATGAAAAATAACTGGCTAAAAGCTGTTGCTATCATTCAGTTAGTTTACTATCAGCATTGATGATTTTAATGGAAAGAAACTATAGCAACCAACAAATAGCTTTCTCTTCCCATCATGTGAGAAATTTTAGTCCCAATTCATTGCACCTTTTAAGGGAGCCATTGAAAAAGCTTATGTAAATGGACCTTTATGGGTTGTTCTCCAGCTCTCTGCGCCAAAAATCGTGCGAACACAAATTACGGCCACTCATCAGTCATCACTCTGAACCCCCCAAACCAATTAATATCAACTCCCAAATTCCCGATAAGAGTGCCTGGCTGGGTTGACATTACCTCACCAGTTGAATCCTTGCGCACCAACCTCGTCATTCGCATTCTTATTGTCTTTCCTTCATTAGCTAGCTTTTAAAGCTAGCAATAGCTATCCAAAATTCGACAATATGGTTTTCAGGGCCTTAGATAAATGATGAACGAACATGTAGAGGTCAATTCCTTACCTAAAATTCATGGATCTGCTAGGAATGACCATAACCAAAGGTGCCTGACGAGCGCCTGTAGATTTTCCCACATCTTTCTAGAGTCTTGAATCAAGGATTTCAGCAAGACACGCAACCAAACAAGCTAAGAGGTCTGAATTTATTAGGATCATTAGCCCTGCCACTGTTTGATCTGGCTTTAAGTGGTATTCAAGCTTTTTCAAAGATACCCGTGTCATCCAGGTTGGCAAGAGAAACCTAATTATTGGAATATCTTGATTTTTCTTGGTTTAGCTCATGCAGTATAGGGCATTATTCTTTTCCTTTCTTTCTTTTTTCCCCCTACTCCTCCCTCTCTTTCTTTTTTCCCCAATTTTAAAATCGTGGTTCAAATTGTAGAATCTTGTATGTGAACTTGCACTTACACGTCTGTTTTCTTTCATGTGTAGCATCTGGTTAGGCTACGCTGGGAAGAACTTAACCCTATGGAAAGGCAGAATTTTGCAAGTCTTGCTATGGAGTTGATGTCTCAGATTACTGATCCTTGTGAGGAATGGGCTTTGAAAAGTCAAACTGCTGCCCTTGTTGCAGAGGTTCCCCTGGGTTTTCCTGTGTTCTTCATGTGTTGTCCATTGATAACTCTTTTAAGTATTGTATTCTCATTTGATCTTCATTCGCAGATAGTGAGGAGAGAAGGCCTGAATTTGTGGCAGCAGCTGCTCCCCTCTGTTGTAACTCTCTCTAATAGTGGCCCATCTCAAGTAATTTTATTCTATTTTCTTCAATTTTCTGTTTGTTTTCAATCATCCACTCTTTTCCTTTTGCTCACAAATTTGAATTTGGGGTGGGGGGGGGGGGGGGGAGGAAGTTGCATGAATAATGAATTCTATCTTCACTTGGTTTCAGGCAGAGCTGGTTGCGATGATGCTAAGGTGGCTACCAGAAGATATTACTGTTCATAATGAGGACTTAGAAGGTAATGATGAAGAAGCTGAGTAGGCTATCCTGTTCATTGATATCTGTTTTTCACCTTGGCTATTCTTACACTACTGCTTCTGGATGCTCACTAGGGTAAAGGTTTGCTAGGCAAAGGCTCATGAAATTTTGGCTTTTATTTTGCATGTTAGATTCTAAGCAAAAATAAATAAATAAAAATAAAAATTGAGCTGCCTTTTCAAAAGTCAAACTGCAAATGCTTTTGGTGTGTTTTCTAGGGATGACCTCTTAATTTGCCTAGGGTGAGGTTCCATCTCTCTGGATCTCCCTAAATCCACTCTGGGTCATTATTGTTGTTGCTATATATAGATCTTTTGGGGGGGAAAATTCCCTTTCAGTTTATAAGTTTTGGTGTAGTAACTTTTGGTGATATGTTCTGAATATTCCCAGACTGATGCCATTAACTTCTGAAAATAAATTACCTAGTTGCGAAGCATTAATGCCATCCACTCTATCATGAGACAAAATACTGTGAAATAATTTAATCCTCCCAGCTGTGTGACCTCCTTATGGCTCCTCCTTCCTTCCCCGTTTATTGAGGTTTTCATACCAGTTAATAGAAGAGCAGTATCTTCAACTTTAGTTGTGCCGGTTTCATTTGTCCTCCAATGCAAGCATGTATTATTTCAGCTCTAACTTTGTAAGTAGTTGAAATCAGGCAATGCCATGGATCAACTAAAAGGTAAATGTTTTAATGGGTAACCTACCAAGTAAAAACATTTCAGTTCCATATATGGGCAACCCTTGAATGTCAGGGATAGATAGGCTTGGATAAGACGGTTAAAAAGAGTTGGATTCTCGGAGTTTGGAAGATAATTCCATGGATTTTAAGGACAAGGAAATGCCCATCAAGAATTTCAACTTTCTTTTTAGGATATTGTGTTGTCGGAGTCAGTTTCTCAGTTGTGGTACACAGTTCACTGTCTTGGATTTTGTAGGGTAAGACTATTCAGAGAGCTTGACGGCATGAGATTTTTATAGTTTTCCCTTTTGTATATGGGTGACATCCAATGGTGTCTTATTAATGCATTTTTTTGTTGCTCATCAAAGAATGCAACCCCCCCCCTCAAAAAAAAAAACCAAAAAAAAAGTCTTTCAAATTCATTCTGAACTATAGTAAATTGATAGTAGAATAAAAATTTTGATGGGGTCAATTTTGTTCCTAAGTTCATGCACGAGAAAGAGAGAGAGAGAGACAGAGAGAAATTGGAGATCTGTTGGGATTCATGGTGGCTAGTTTACAAGATGTTTGCTGGCCAAAGATGATGACGAAAACAACACCACCACCTCCTCCAAGTTTGAGTCCTGCTTTCACGGGATTTGGAGAGATCAAGATATAGGCAATCCTACCTTTACTGCCATCCATACCCATAGAAAGGCTGATTCCAAGAGACCCACAAAAAAGGATTTTATGAAAACATTTTATAGAAAAAGGATTTTGTGAAAACATTTTATAGAAAAAAAACTAAGGACAAGTAGCACATGATGAACTAAAAAATACTTATGAAGTAGGTGACAATAGCTATGTAAACATAAGCGCAACATAGGAGAGGAAAGTACTATACCTTAATAAACAGAGGTAGGCAAACCAATATCTCTTCCCAGATGTATGTACTACCTGCCCACGAGCACGACATACGAAAAAAACTACCAAACCTGCCCTACTGCAACTAAATGACACCTATGAGGCCATTTCTCAGCGATCTCCTTCCCCGCCATAGTCTACTGTCGTGAGCTATGTTTTTCATCAACCCTACAACTTTCAAGTCCTCTCTAATCACCTCGTCCAAACTCTTCTTTGGTCGCCCCTAGGGATGTAAAAGTCTGATCCGACACGATAACCCGATCCGAACCCGAACTGAATTTACTGAGAGAAACACTAACCCGACCCAAACTGAACTGATTTTGACCCGAAGTCGACACGATTTGACCGTTTAGTATGAAAACTTGTTATTTTTCAGTTTTGAGCAAATCTAAGCTATTTTCAAGGCCGACACGAAATTGACCTGTTTATTAAATGGGTCGACCCAACCTGATCCATTTTACAGCTCTAGTCGCCCCCTACCTCTTCTACCTGTAGGGATGTTAATCCTCTCTCCTTACTGGAGCATCAACACTCGTTCTCTTCACATGACCAAGCCATCTGAGTTTAGTTTCTCTCATCTTATCTTCGATTTGAGTTACTTTAACGGTTTAACTATGTCTCTAATTGCTACATTCCTGATTCTATCCGTTCTCGTATAACAACACATCCATCTAATCATCCTCATCTTTGCTACCTATCAACCTTTGAGCCTGTGTCTTTTTTATAGGCCTACACTCCAATCTAGGCCAACAGTTCAATCCATACAGAACAACAGGTCTAACTACCATACGATAAACTTTGTCCTTTAATTCTATAGACATCCTCTTATTACATAGCTGAGCATACTTTCTTTTTTGCCAATCCAGTGTTATGCGGTGGTTAATATCTTCGTCATTATCCTCTTTCTGTTGAATGATCGAATCTAAACATTTGAACTTTTCGACCTTTGGTATTGTCATCCCATCAATGATGACTTCTCCCCCCCTCATCTTGCCTTCCACTGAAACAACAATGTGGGTATTCGATTTTCGATTATGTCTCCAACGCTCCAACTTATCATTAACTCCCTCTCTGGTCTCATCAATAAGAATAATGTCATCTGCAAATAACATATACAATTGTAACTCATCTTGAATCCGTTTCATAAGTTCATCTGTAACCAAAGTGAAAAGAAAAAGGCTTAAAGCGGAATCCTGATGTAGGCCCATACCAATTTAGTTATTCTCTGGCCAAAGACAATTATGACTAAGTCGTTGATTGACATAATGTTGCAACGGTAACAAAGGTGTAAAGAGCTTTTGAGCCTAGGGGAAGGGGTAGGGAAGGAGGACCAGGTGGGGTGGGTAGTTTCTTGAAGAAATTGTTCACTATGTTTCAATATTTTGCGTATATCCATCTATAGATTTTGTCGAGATTAAAATTTTTTTAATAGAAAGAAGCTTATATCATCATGTCTCTTGTTTTATTAACTGTGTCCCACTTTGCGCTCAAAAATACGACAATTCTTATCCTTCCAAGTGATTCCACCCACGCCTCACCCCCCCCGTCCCGTCCCGTTCCTCTCTCTCGCCAGCCACCACAGTTGGGCCATGCTTTTGTCGCCGCTGTACCACCTTCGCCGGCCATTGGTGGGCCACCCAGAAGCCACCTTGATGCGCCTCTGCCCCAACCTCCCGTCTCTCTCTTCTCTGCATTGGGAGACAGGTCACGAACCCAGGAGCTGGCCGGTGAAGTTCGGGTGCCTGGAGTGGTCATCGGAGGGTTACCTAAGTCCGGTGGACTTTGGGTCTCCGGGAGCCACCGGCTGCCCCTTTGCCAGTCGTCGGCTTGTTGGTTTTGACAGGTTCCTCTTGGTTTTGTAGTTTTTGTGCCAGGGGGGGCTTCTGGTCTTTGCCGATCAAGGGGTTGGGTTTGCTGAAATTTTCTGTCGCCGCCGGCCAGCTTCGGTGGCGGTTTCCGGTCACCGGCGAACTTTCCGGCCGCCGGAGTCTCGCCGGAATCCTTCCTGCTCATCTCTTCCGGCGCGGTTTCTCTTGTTCTGTCCTTTGGCGCTGTTGTGGTTTCCAGCCAACCACGGTAGGTGTTATTCTGCTACTCTTGTTTTTTCTCCTCCCCGGGCAATGCAATTCACGGCTGGGCAGTAGGGGCTGTTTTCCTTTTGCTCTGTGGTTCTGTTTCTTCTGGCTACGCCGCATTGCCTATTATTAGATCGTGTATGCCTCTGCGAGGGTGGAAGGGAAGGTCCTGGAAGTGTCTGGGGGTGATGGAGGCCTTTTTCCTTTTAAGGTTTCTGAGGCTAGTAGGAGGAAAAGGTCTTTTATCCGGTTGAGCTTTCAGGAATTTCGCTGGTTGGCAGTACAAATGGTCAGATTCTGTTTTTCGAAGGGTGAACCATTGTGGTTCAAAACTTCCGGGTGGGGTCAGAGGTGCCTGTTGCTTCAACTGAGAAAGAATAGCAAAGGTAGATTCATTGTCCTTTCTCTATTGGGTAACGGTGGGTAGGCTAGGTCAGTAATCTTTCCTGAGGGAGCGAAGGCAGAGGGCTGGTTTAGGGTGACAAAGATTCTTAAGGAGACTTTGATTGAAGGTCATAAGAAGCCTTCTCCTCCACCAAGGAATACTTCTATTCTCTCCAGGTTTCCGGTGAGTTGGGAAAGGTTTTTTGCTAATGTTGTTCGAGGTCATCCGGGGGGCTCCCCTAATTCGCCTTTGATGGGGTGGAAGTGTAGGGATTGTGGTTCATGGGATGTGTACAATCGTGATTGGTGAAGAACGAAATGTTAGCGGTGATGTGTTGAAGCAGAAGGTCTCCTTCAAGGACATTGTTAATGATGCAACGACGCCTCCCTGGAAGAAGAATGGTTCGAAGGAGTGTTTGGAGGCTTGTCCTCCTTGTGGTAATCAATTCCAAGTGTTGAGAGATCTGTTGGAGAATTATCCCTCTTCTGATTGTGAGTGTAACTCACACTGTAGTTCTCCATGCGCCTCAAGGATCTTAGAGTCACCTTTGAACGTGGTGGAGAAGGAGTTGCATCCTTCAGCGTGTTCACCATCTACGAGTGTGCTTGTTTACTCTCGTAGGAAGAAGCTCTGAAAGACTAATCTAGTCGTTTCGGAGTCGGGTTCTCTTTTTATGCAGGTGGTGGGAGGGCCTTCTTCATTTGAGGAAGCTCTACCTCAAGCCCACCCTCAAGGTGTAGATGGTGCCGCGTTGCCTGGTTGGAAGAATGGTCTTTTTTTGTAAGAAGATGGGTCTAGCCATTGAAGGTAGAGAAATGGAGTTGCTTTCTTTTCTTGCATCGTTGGAAGCAAATAGAATAAGAAGGGAATAGTCGGTTGAAGAGAGTATGGGGGATTAAGTTGATAGGGATAGGCTGTTTTCGGATGGGGTCAGCCATTAATTTGCTTGCTTGGAATGTCAGGGGGCTCAATTGTCCAAATAAGCGGGGGGATGTTAAGTGGGTGTTGCGTACCTTTGCTTGCGATGTTGCTATTCTCCAAGAATCTAAGTTGGAGGTCGTTAGTCGGCCGTTGGCAATTAGTTTGTGGGGTCGTAGACCGATTGAGTGGCTTTACTTGCCTTCAGTGGGTTGCTCAGGAAGCATTATTGTCATTTGGGATCCTCAAGTCTTGGAGCTTGGTGAATCTCACATTGGGTCGTTTTCTATGTGCTGCAAGTTTAAGTTTCTGGAGGACAATTTTGAGTGGGGTTTGATTGGGGTATATGGGCCTAATGACAACTATATGCGATGGGCTCTATTTGAGGAGTTGTCGTTCTCTGTCTTCTTGGGACATTCTGTGGTGTTTGGGTGGGGATTTTAATGTCATTAGGTTTCCTTCAGAGAGATCCACCAGTGGTCGGTCGTTTTGGGCAATGAGAGAGTTCTCTAGTTTTATTGATGCTTGCAATCTCATTGACCCTCCTTTAGAAGGTGCTCGCTTTACTTGATCAGCCATGAGGAGGTTCCTGTGTTATCTCGCATTGATCGATTTCTCTTCTCAGTTGAGTGGGAAGATCATTTCTAGGGGGTTCATCAAGTTACCCTTCCGAAGATTACTTCGGACCATTTTCCCATTCTTCTGCGGGTTGGGGATGTCCCTAGAGGTAGATGTCCTTTTAAATTTGAGAATATGTGGCTTGAGGCGGATGGCTTTGACGACCTTGTCAAATCTGTTTGGGATGAACTGAATGTGATTGGCCCCTCGGTTTTATTTTGGTAAAGAAACTCAACTTTTTTAAGACCAAGCTTAAACAGTGGAATAAGGAAGTGTTTGACCATTTAGAGTTTAAGATGGCTAATCTGGTGGATAAAGTAAAGCTCTTAGATGAGAAGGAGCAGCAACAGTCCCTCTCCTGGGCGGATAGATTTGAAAGATTGGAAGTTAAAAAAGAACTCTCTATGGTGCGAAAATCTATTGATATCTTTTGGCGCCAAAGAGCAAAGCAACAGTGGCTTAAGGATGGTGATCGCAATACCAAATTTTTCCACCAGGTGGCAAATAGGAGAAGAAAGTTTAATGCTATTCACAAAATTCAAGTGGATGACGAGTTTGATGTTGATGCTGCCTCGGCCAGGAATGCGATTGTCAACTTCTATGAGGATATGTATCATGAAGATCAACCATCAAGGTTTTTCTTGATGGAATTGCTTTTGCCTCTATTAGTCCAGAGGATGCTAGAGATCTTGTAAAAGATTTTACTGAAGATGAAGTTTGGAATGCCATCTCTGAGTTAGGTAACGAGAAAGCTCCAGGGCCAGACGGGTTCAATATAGCTTTTTTTCAGCATTGTTGGTCTATTGTTAAGGGGGAGATTATGGGATTTTTTGCTGACTTTCATAAAAAGGGTGTTTTTGAGAAAAGTTTAAATGCTACCTTTATTACCGTGATTCCCAAAGTGGTTGGTGTAGATGATATTTAGTCTTTTAGGCCCATCAGTTTGGTAGGAATTGTATATAAGATTCTTGCCAAAGTCCTTGTTTCAAGATTGAGGAGAGTGGTTGGAAACGTTGTGGGTCCCTCGCAGCATGCTTTTGTTCCTGGCCGTCAAATTTTGGATGCTGCTTTGATTGCTAATGAGTGCATTGATTCTTATATTAGATCTGGGATTTCTGGTGTCCTTTGTAAGCTTGACATTAAGAAGGCTTATGATCATGTCTCTTGGAGTTTCCTCTTGGTTATTCTTGATAAAATGGGCTTTCCAATCAAGTGGAGGAAATGGATCTCTTTTTGTATGTCCACTGTGCGTTTCTCTATCTTAGTTAATGGTGAAGCATCTGGTTTTTTCTCAAGCTCAAGAGGCCTAAGGCAAGGTGACCCGTTGTCGCCTTTATTGTTCATTTTGGTTATGGAGACTCTTAGTAGATTGGTGATTAAAGCAAGTGAGGAAGGTTTCTTGAACGGCTTTCATATTAGTAATCCTCATTCCGAGGGTTTGGTGATATCCCATTTGCTCTTTGTCGACGATACCCTCGTTTTTTGCAAGTCGGATGAGAGTAATTTGGGCTACTTAAGGTGCATCCTTCTCCTGTTTGAAGTTATGTCGGGACTAAGGGTCAACCTCTCCAAAAGTGCACTCATTCCGGTTGGCGACGTGCCTAATGTTCATGTGTTAGCCCGTTTTTTTGGGTAGGGAGTTGATCATCTGCCTTCTTCTTACCTTGGTCTTCCTCTTGGTGCTCCTTTTAAGAGCGTAGCGATTTGGGTTCCAGTTGTTGAGAGATTTCATAAGAGATTGGCTGACTGGAAGTCAAAGTTTTTGTCCAGAGGGGGTAGATTGACTCTTTTGAGAAGCACTTTGTGTGGTATGCCCATCTACTTCATGTCTCTTTTCACCATCCCAACTAACATTGCTAGTCGGTTAGTGAAAATTATGAAAGATTTTCTTTGGAATTCCAACGAAAATGGTGACGGCCTCCACTGGGTCAATTGGAATGAGGTATGCCGTCCTAAACATTAGGGAGGACTTGGCATAAGACCTCTTCGTGTTATGAATGAAGTGTTGAAGACCAAATGGCTATGGAGGTTTGCAAAAGAGGATGGTGCTATGTGGAAAAATGTGATCAAGGCAAAATATGGGATAGACGAGTTGGTTTGGTGGAGTAAGAAGAGTCCTTATCCTCACGGAGTTGGTTGTTGGAAATCTATCTTAGCAGTTCTTGAGCGTTTCAAATCTTTAGTGCATTTTGAGGTGAGGGATGGATCAAGTGTGTTATTTTGGCATGATGTTTGGTGTGGGGATCGCCCATTAAAAAATCTTTTTCCAGATCTTTTTAGGATGGCTCATCTGAAGTATGCCACGGTTAAAGAAGTTGTTTCTTGGAATGGTGACGTTAGCCATTGGGATTTGATTTTTGTAAGGAGTCTTAATGACGGTTAAAGGAGTCTTGATGGCAAAAAGGTTTTGTCCCAAGGAAATGATGAGATTGTGTGGCCACTAAACGTTAAGGGTTCCTTTAGTGTAAAGAGTTTTTGTTCCACACAGTTTGAAGCCTTGGACGGTTGTGACTTTCCTGCTAAGTCCATTTGGAAATCTAAAGCTCCCACAAAAGTGTGTTTCTTTGCTTGGGCAGCCACTTTAGGCAAGATTCCCACGGACGATATGCTTAAGAGAAGAAATTTTAGAGGTCCAAGTAGATGTTCCTTGTGTTTGGAGGAGGAAGAAACTATGGATCATCTTCTTGTACATTGTCGGTGGGTTTCTTCGCTTTGGGATTTATCTCTCTCGCTTATGGGGATTAGTTGGGATCAACCTTCTAATGTGAGAGATGTGGTGGTGGCTTGGAGGAGAAGGATGAAGAAGAGCTGGGTCCTTGGAGTTTGGCACATGATTCCTTTAGCTATTTAGTGGGTTGCTTGGAAGGAGAGAAATCGTCGTATTTTAGAGGACAAAATCTTCTCATTTCAAGATTTCAAGCTCTATTTTTTGGGATTGTTGTATAGTTGGAGTGTGGGGCTTAGTGGTGGCAAAGAGTTAAATTTTTTGGCTTTTATCGATTGCATAATGGATGAGAGCTTAAGGGCATAATGTTTTTTGTAATGCCCCTTTTGTACATGGGTGACATCCCCTTGTTGGCCTATTAATATACATTTGTGATTACTTATCCAAAAAAAAATAAAAAAAAATAACTGTGTCACACTTTTTATTCTGAATAAATTTAACAGGTGAGCGGCGTAGGCTGCTGTTACGTGGGCTAACTGAATCCCTGCCAGAAATTCTACCTTTGTTGTACACAGTAAGTTCATTGAAAGGAGAAAGATACTGTTGGTTTGGATCAATGTAGGTGGTCTGTTTCTAGTTACTCTTTTGTCATGTCTCAACTTGTAATGCCTGGGAATACAGTTACTTGAGAGGCATTTTGGAGCTGCAATTGCTGAGGCTGGGAGGCAGCAACTTGATCTTGCAAAACAGCATGCTGCTGCAGTTACAGCTGCTTTGAATGCAGTAAATGCATATGCAGAGTGGGCTCCTTTACCTGATCTTGCTAAATATGGCATAATACATGGGTAATGTAATTCTTGTGAATTTATTTTTGACATGTGATTTGGCTGAGGTTAATATCTCATTCTTTTACAATTTTTCGCACTATAGGTGTGGTTTCTTACTTACTACTCCAGATTTTCGCCTTCATGCTTGTGAGTTCTTCAAGCTTGTTTCCGCAAGGTATGATACTGAACTGTGAGCAGTTGAAGCTAGTTTATATTTTTTGATCAGGAAAAGAATAAATATATTTCATTAACTAAAGGGTGGATGCAAAGCTAGCATCCTACAAAAGGCTATCACAACCCATATGCACACTATCCACAAACTCTAAAAGATCAAGAGAAGAGTAACAAAAGATCCCTTTGTCCCAAAGATAGAGAGACTTGATGAAATAATCTTTAAAACATTGAAGTGGCATCTCCACACCCTCAAAGACTCCTATTTCTTTCACGCCAAATGCTCCAAAAAATTGTATGAGGAAATAATCCGACATTCTTCTTTTTAGCTTTCCTACCAAAAAATTGAAGCTAGTTTATATTGCTGCACCATATAAATAATTGTTAATATGCTATTGCAGGAAGAGACCTGCTGATGCATCTTCGGAATTTGATTCTGCGGTGAGCAATATCTTCCAGATGATGATGAATGTCTCAAGAGATTTCCTCTATAAATCTAGTACGACTGGTGGAGCTGTTGATGACAGCGAACTTGGGTTTGCTGAGTTGATATGTGAGAGCATGGTTTCTTTGGGTTCTAATAACCTCCAGTGCATCTCTGGTGATGCTAATGTCCTGTCTGTTTATCTTCAACAGGTAACTTGCGGGCTTGCTTACACACTGGTGTCCCTTTGCTTGTGAATCAATATCACCAGCTAATGTATCTAGCTATAAATTTAATATGACCAGAAAACGTTGTTGTCTTTTGTTTTTCTTTTGTACTGTGAGGTCCTTCTTTGTGGGCGCAGGGGGGTGGGGATTAGAGACAGTGCTGTTCAAGAAATGTTTGTTATCATTAATTAACCTTTTAATCCAAATCTGAGGAAACGAACTCTTTTGCGAAGCACAGTACTGGCTACTGAGACATGTTTTACAATTATCCAAAGCTTAGAAAGTTGTCCTACCTCATTTCATTGTGATTCCTGTCAGCTCCATTTCTTTATTTTTCTTTTACTTAGGTGGCCAACATTCTTTTTTGTTTTGAGGCTTTAATATAATAATGTCATCCCATAATCTTGTCTAATGGTGCCAATCTGTGAAAACATTCTGAGATCCAATCTTATGTATGTCTGTGGCAGATGCTGGGGTACTTTCAACATTTTAAGTTGGCTCTTCATTTTCAGTCGCTTGGTTTCTGGCTGGTATGCTTATACACCACCTTACTATCAAAGTTGCATCTTAATCTGCAGGAACTAATGTTGTCGTTGATTTGTTAGGGATTTATGAGAGATCTACTGTCAAAGCCGAAGTCAGTTGCACAGGGAACTGGAGATGGCACAATGAACAGTTCTGGTAACTTTGGGGAGGCTGATAGTGAGAAGAGAAAGATTTTGACTTTGATAAATGTTGACCTTTGTAGTGCTATTTTGGATACATCTTTCAAGCGTCTCCTCAGAAAAGAGAAAATTCTTCCTGAGACAGCAATTTCGTTGGGGCCATTGGAATTGTGGAGTGATGATTTTGAGGGCAAAGGAGAATTTAGCCAATACCGATCTAGGGTGGTATGTTAATGTTATACCCCCCCCCCCCCCCCCTCTCCCCAAAAACAAAAAAAAACAGAAAAAGAAAACAAGAAACCTCTCTGCACTGTCACTGCGTTTTCGCTAAACTTTAAGAGATCCTTTAGCTTTAGAGAAAATGCTTGAGTAGACATTTGTGGAGTGCTTATCCTCAGGTAACTTTACTGTCGTGTTAAATGTTCAAAGCTTTAATGTGATTTTGCATGGGAGTGTTTTCCATGTGGCATGATTTTAAAGTGGACACTGTTATTCGAATACGATACCTCGAAGAAATTTGAATTACATCTCTATCTAAAGATATTATAATGTGATGCTTCTCTTGGGAACTTTAGCTTGCTTTTTTCCTTTCTTTAGCAGAACAATTATATTACAGCTTAGTTTTGATAGTTCTGCATGTATCCTTCAGGATGTTCCTCTAGATGTTTTGTGCAAATTGCATGATCAAGCAATTTGAAACATGAGTGTGTGAAATGCCATTCTCTTGGGAGTTTTGTTTGTAAGTTGTGTCATTTTCCCCCCTTTGGTTTTCCTCCTTGATGGTGTACCTGATTTTCTTTTTTTTGCATTGTAATTGGCTTAATTGGCTTCGTTGTAGGATACGTGAAATTGACCAGCATCCATTTCTCTTAGTTTCTTTATTTTATGTGGGTATATATTTTTACCTTTTCTCATATGTTTATATATGTATTTAAGTCACCTCTAATAATGTTCGTATATAGTAATACTGAAACAGCTTCAACCTCTTGTCTACATCTGTTTAGCGGCATGTCTTTTTGTTTTTCCATGGATTCATGGTCTCTTCCATCCTGTTTTATAATTTTATTCCAATGGATGTGTTACTGTCTGCAGATGGAGCTGATTCGGTTTGTTTCCAACCACAAGCCTATGACTGCTGCTATGACGGTGTCTGAGAGGATAGTCATGATTATTAAGAGCCTAGTATCCTCTTCAATGCCAGCTCAGGTTTTGTGATATGCTACGCTGAAAAGCATTATCATCTTAGTTTGTTAATTTCTCAATTTTGTTTGCAAGAGGACATCTTGGTTCACATTCTTCTACATTTGTTAGTTCTCCATTTGTCAAGATTTATGAGCCATTTGGGTCGTAGTAACCCATAACGTTGACCCAAAACATATTAACTTCCTTTTTCAAGAATGCGACTCTTTTGCTGTTGTAATATTATAGGATTTGGCCATATTGGAGAGCATGCAATCGGCATTAGAGAACATTGTCATTGCAGTTTTTGATGGATCCAGTGAATTTGGTGGGGGTAGCCTGGATGTCCAACATGCATTATGCCAGATATTTCAAGGTTCTATAATGAGTTCTTGACTCATAACTCTCATATGCTTTTGAAGTTCTTATATTTTTAGTTCTACAGCTTTTCTCTGATGTGCCTTATTCTTGTGAACTGAAGGTCTACTGCAGGAGCTGCTTATCTTAAAGTGGACTGAGCCCGTGCTTGTGGTAGTCCTTGTCCACTACTTAGACGCCTTGGGTCCATTTTTGAAGTTTTTCCCTGATGCAGTTGGCAGTGTCATTAATAAGCTCTTTGAGCTTTTAACCTCTCTCCCTGTTATTGTTAAGGTGGTTTCTTAAACTCCAGGATCTTAACTGTTATACTTTATCATCTTGTGTGAGTTTTTTTTTTTTTTAAAAAACGAAGGAAATGTAATGCCTGGTATTTGAACCCTTGCAGGATCCTTCAACAAACGGTTCTCGACATGCTAGATTGCAGATTTGTACATCTTTTATCCGTATAGCTAAATCAGCGGACAAAAGTTTACTACCTCACATGAAGGTGACTTTATAATCATCTGATAGACCCCCCCCCCCCAAAAAAGAACCCCATTCCCAACCTCTGCGGTGGAAAACAAGGGAGTTCAATTGTCAAATTAAATTCTCTTACTGCAATAGTTGCTCATCTTGTGGGACTGTGGATATCACTGGGTGGTTGGCTCCTTAAATTAACTCTACCGCGCAGTTGGCAATTTCATCTTCAAAATAAAAAAGAAAAAAAGTAGAGAGAACAAGTTTGGCCATCTCTTACTTGGAGAAAGGTGAAAAGCCTTAAAACTAATAAGGAACTATTTGCATCGTATTAACCAAATTTCAAGGTAATCGTAAGCTGTAATCTTTCACTCCATTCTCTATGCAACGTACTGTTGAAGTCATACGATTGACGAATTCTAACTGTGCGATTTTCCTCAAAATTGGAAAATCCTCCGTTTCTCTCCTGCCAAATTTCGCAAGCAACTCTGATTTCCACAAATGTAGAATGGATTTTCCTGCTGCAAGCCACCCAACAACATAACCAATATTTTGGGTATACTTATGTCTGATTGAATTATCAGCCAACTCATCATATCTTGGGAGGGCGATGCTTCATTAGTCGCTTCCAAAATACAAATATCACAACAGATGTTACTGTCATCCATCTTGTTCATGAGTAACAAAGCTTCTTCTTTTACATGTTCTGATTGCCCTTTCCCATTATTCTTGTCATTCCTCATGTTTATTCATAGGCATCCTTTTGACGCTGAATAATTGAACTTGCATTCTCTTGTGAGCATAATTCAATATTCTTGGAAAGTTGCACCTAGCATTGGCTTCAACTAAAATTCTGCAATTCAGATATGATGAAGTTATTCAACCTCCTGCAAGAATTTAGTATTTACCAGTTGAACACCCCCCCCCCAAAATAAAAAAAGAAACTGTTTTTTTTCCCATGTGAATTGTAGAGTCCTGACTCGTGGTGACATTCAAACTTTTTGTCCTTTTGTTTTTATGTATGATTTGATTTCTGTCAAGTTTGGGAGCAAAAGGACCTGCGGTCATGATTTGAACTGTATAGTTATTGACAAGTGGATCCTTTTTGTTCTGAGTAGGGTGGCTTTGTTCTCATTGATGTGGAAAATTGATTTTGTGAACTTTCTAGGAAATCACTGCAGGGGAAAGCTTTGATCTAAAACGATGCACCGGAACAGCATTGAGTAGCTTGGGCTTCTCAAAGAATGCTAGGAAACAATCCCAGACCCATATCTATTTTCTTGTGCTGTGGAGTTTGGGATTGTGTGCTGATGAAAGACCTACATACTAGGCACTAGAACATTATTCATTTCTAGAAGTATTCATAGGTGTCACCACTGTGTATAGGCTTTGTGTCTTTCAACAATTTAAACTGTCGCTTTGTAGGGTATTGCAGATATGATGGCACATTTGCAAAATGAGGGACGTTTGCTTCGTGGAGAGCACAATCTTCTTGGTGAAGCATTTCTTATTATGGCTTCTGCTGCTGGGTAAGTACCTCATTGGCATTTAGTTTTGTATTTGCCATTTTGTATGTTAATAGTACTAACGTGAAGTTCTAACTTTGCTGCAGTATTCAACAACAGCAAGAAGTTTTGGCATGGTTACTTGAACCTTTGAGCAAACAGTGGATTCAGCAAGAGTGGCAAAATTCTTTTTTGTCAGATCCATCTGGTGTTGTTCGATTGTGTGCTGATACTCCACTGATGTGGTCAATTTTTCACACTATTACATTCTTTGAGAGAGCATTGAAGAGAAGTGGAATCAAGAAGAGCACTTTGCAATCTACCTCAGCAGAAGCTCCATCTATACATCCAATGTCTCCTCACTTGTCATGGATGCTGCCACCTCTTCTAAAAGTATGCCCCCACCCCCACCCCCCCACCCCCAAAAAAAAGGAGGAAAGATTTGTAGCCAATAATCCAACTATGTTTCCATGGGCAATTAAATTTTATGAGATTGTCCTCCAAAAGTAGTTGTCAAATTTTAGTTATCATTATGTGCTACCTTTCTTTGGGCTGATTTTGTCTGGCTGCAGCTTCTTCGTGCTACACATTCACTTTGGTCTACCGCTGTGATGCAATCCTTGCCTGGAGAAATGAAAGTTGCGCTTATGATGAGTGATGTAGAGCGGACCAGTCTTCTTGGAGAAGTGAACCCAAAAGCACCAAAGGGTCCTTTGGGTTTTGGTGATGGATCATTAATAGAAATGAACAAGGATGCATATGGAGAACCAAATGAAAATGATACACGAAATTGGTTGAAAGGTATCAGAGACAGTGGGTATGTACGAGCTCTGAACTTGATGCTTCATTCTTTTCATACTTTGTGCTTTTGGATGTTAAAATCAAGGATTGGGTGTGCTGTTTCTGGCTTAATCTACGTCTTAATTAACATAGATGTATCAAATTCTTTGACGGATTCCCATTGTTTTCTATGCTATGTTTACCTAGCCTCATTAGTTTATCTGCATTGAACTTGCCACACTCAAAGCATAAATAGGACGCTTGTATACTCAAAATGTGGCTGAGAACGCACAAATTTTCTTGTAAATAGCCATGCCAACAATCAGAAGTATATGTGCATTAGACAGTTGGAAATACCCTTGTCGAGCTACATGCACAACTTTCTGGAATGCATTGTTGAATGAAATCCTCACAATCTGCATTTCTTCCATTGTAGGTATGATGTCTTAGGCTTATCAACTACTGTAGGTGATGCTTTCTTCAAATGTTTGGATGTGTCTTCTGTGACTTTGGCTCTGATGGAGAATGTACAGTCAATGGAATATCGGCATTTGAAGCAACTCATTCATTTGGTCATGATCCCATTAGTCAAGTCTTGCCCTTTGGAATTATGGGATGCATGGCTAGAGAAGCTTTTGCATCCTTTACTTCTCCATGTTCAGCAGACTCTCAGCTCCTCGTGGTCATGTCTTCTGAATGAAGGCAGGGCAAAGGTTCCCGATGCTTGCAGTGTACCTGGGGGATCCGACTTAAAGGTAGAAGTGATGGAGGAGAAGCTGCTTCGGGATCTAACCCGAGAGGTATGTGCTCTTTTGTCTGCAGTAGCTTCCCCAGGACTTAATACTGGGCTTCCCTCCTTGGATACCTCAGGGCACGTCACCCGCATAGATGCAACCTCTTTGAAGGACCTGGATGCGTTTGCCTCCACTTCAATGGTTGGGTATGCCACAGATTCTCTTTAGACTCATTTTTGGAGTTCACATCTTTAATGGGTCCGCTTTTAATTGTTTTCGATAACCATTGTAATCTGTGGTTTATCTGCAGTTTTCTTTTGAAACACAAAAACCTGGCAGTTCCTGCTTTGCAAATATCTTTGGAGGCTTTTAAATGGACGGATAGTGAAGCCATGTCAAAAGTTTGCTCCTTTTGTGGCAGTGTTGTTGTGTTGGCTATTTTGTCAAATAATGTGGAACTCGGACAATTTGTTTGCAAGGACTTATTCTATGCAGCCATTGAGGGTCTGACCCTTGAGTCTAATGCTTTTGTGAGCGCCGATTTAGTTAATATATGTCGAGAGGTATTCATTTATCTCGCTGATAGAGATCCAGCACCAAGGCAGGTCAGTAAATGAGTGCCCTTGTAGTTTGCTTGTCACTTCAATGAAGTAATTTGATTTTGAACATGTCCGCTTTCTGATTAAGAAACTAACCAAGATATCAAAATATTTTTGCTTCAGATTTTGTTGTCCCTCCCCTACATGAGACCCCAAGATTTGACGGCTTTTGAAGAAGCTGTGGCCAAGACGTCAAGTCCTAAAGAACAAAAGCAACATATGAGAAGCCTGCTTTTATCAGCTACAGGACACAATTTAAAAGCACTTGCTGTTCAAAAGACTGTGAATATAATCACAAATGTCTCAGGTAATTCAGTCCCTTATGCACTCCTGGAAAATAATTTGAAGAAAATCTGTGTATATGCTGCGGCTGTCTAAAATATAAATGAGCTGATTATCAGCATGTTTCAACATTCAATGCAAAGAAGCCATATAAGCACGGTAGGTTGCCCTTTTGGGGGGAGGGGGTGTTGAAACAGCTTGGCTGCTGGATTTGGAGACTGGACGGACTTGTGTTTATATGAAATCATATAAGACGTGATGTAACGTGATGCTGATATGCTTTGATCCGATTCCAGTCCAATATCCACCCAACCCAACCTGCAATGTTGTGAACCAGAATGTTACTCATACCTGAATGATCTTGTTCAAATTGGTTGGACCAAACATTTCATAAATCCTTCCTGACCTGACCCGGCCCAACAAGTACAACCTGTTTGCTCTGTCTAGTTTATGCTGTACTTAATGAATATGTTTCTACGGGCTTCTTCAAGGCTGCAACCTAAACCCTACTATGCTGCTTTGGAATGAGATCCTTGACAGGCAGAACCTTGTGCCTAATTTCTATTTGCTCGACTGCTTTTCAGTGAGGCCACGAAGTTCAGTTGGCAGCACTTTGGAAAACAGAACTGAAGAAGGGGATACCTTGGGCTTGGCAGCGATTATGTGAGAGCTGGTTATAAGCTTATGATGTCTGTGTATAGGGATGGGGTATGATTTTTTAGTTAGAATTCACCGGATACAGTGTATAGAGAAAGTGAGATCTTTTTGAGCCTGTGTTGTGGGGGAGACATACAAGCTTATACGTGCAACTGTTCGGGCATCACAAGGCAAACATGTTTGGACCCAATGTAAATTGATGTAACATCTTCACATTTCTGCTGGTAGTTCATGCTCCTGTCATCCTAATGTTCAGAGCTTGTTTTTTGACACACTTTCATATCCAATATATATGCAATATTTGTTGCAGTTTTTCTTTCATATGATTAAATTGGCCAATCAATATCACACTATGGGCATTGATGCAACTATCTGCTACGAGCGTCCATTGTGTAGTGTGTTCGAGTGAGACACCATCTTTTTCAGTAGATGTAACTTATTTTAGTACTGGTCATCCAGCATGAGCATTCAAATTAAGAGACCAAGTGACAACTATTTCAACATCCCTATGAAAGAGACTGCAGAAAATTAGTCCAACATAATTGAGCCTTTACTTTCTGTCCATCTGCCTGAGCGGAGGTGAAGCAATGAGTGGACGCAGTCGAGCGGTGGCTCCCCTCAACCATTCACGTACAAGCTATCGAGTATATGGGTTGATATTCGGGCTTCTTTTAACTGTATACTGACAAAGAAATAAAGAAGTACCTTCTTTTAACGGATGAATAATTTGCAGAAATTCCTCTGAATATGACCTGCTTTATATGTAGAAGAAAATAGCACCATTGCTAAGTTAGTAAGTTCACAGTAGTTATTGAAAATCCGGTTATTGGATTACATCAAATAATGAAATGAATGTTACAACCTGAACGGCTGAACCTAATATACATACAAATTTGATCTTCCCATGGGGAGGGGTGATACATCCCTGATTAGCTACCCTATATTACCACAAGTAGAAGTACATAAAGGCATCGCTCATTCACTCTCCTGGAAAACCGGCATCCTATACTGTACCCTTAAGAACCCTGCATTCTCATTCCCAACCTGCATCACCAACTATACCGAGTACAACTATGATTTCAGCATGGAACCCACTAAAGTAGGGTCCAGGGAGAAGTTCTAGGTCCAAATACAAGTTCTTAACAAAGAGCCGTTTCTAAAAGACCCACATTCTACTTTGGGTGATGCTACGTTAATTGATATACATCTTACCGTTCAGGACTCGGGTGGTCATAGAAAGAAATTTGTGTTCTCCCTCAGCACGAGTCCAGAGAAATCAATTCAGATGGTGAGTTTTCATTCATCGTCCAAACAAACAATGGAGAGTCCAACCTGGGTCCCACAACCGTCCTGTAGATATAAAGCTTCTCCACAGGACAATCATCCAACCTTGTATCAGGGTGCCCTCTCTCATCCATAACCTCAACATTCAGCCTTGGCATCTTCCTGCCAAGAAGCTTGCACTCCCCATAGCTAACTTGGCATGAAGACATCCAAAGGGATCGCATTGTCTCCAGCTTTCCTGCATTGACCATAAGCGCCCTCCCCCCAAAAGGGCAATCCCTTATCTCAAGTTTTCTGAGGTTCTTGCATCCCGAGAGGACATAGTGGAGACCCAAATCACTCTCCCCAGCAAATGCTAGGGAAAGCATCTCAAGCTTCTTGGCATGGGTCCCAATGTACTCAAATACTCGGTCAGTGAGAAGGCCTGACAAGGACAGGCGCCTTAGATCCTTGCAATGCTCCACAATGGCTCCAAACCCTTCATCCAATGGCTGGTTGGTTAGGTAGTCTGGGCACTGGGGCTCAATTATGCATAGACGGAAACGGGTTAGATTAGGCCGGTTCTTAGCTATGGTGAACAATGCTTCGTTGGACATCTGGCGGCAGAAGTATAGAACTGACTGAAGTTTAGGGCAACCGGTTGCTACAGAGACTAGACCTTGTTCAGTCAAGCAAACATTCGGTTCTTGAGCATATGGCTCTGATGGGAAGACCCTCAACTCACGCAGGTCCTTGCAGCATTCTGCCAGCACTTCTAGGCCACTGTCTTCTATATAATCAAGTACCTGCCATGACCACGTATTTGAGAATAAAGTTAAAAAGAGAAGAGCTTTACATAATGGAGGAACTTTTTCCCCTTTTTCTCCTGTCCCCCCCCCCCCCTCTGAACAAAAACATGACAATTGATGGATTCAAGTATTCAACAGTTCAAAAAACAAATACATGCTTCCATGCAATTTTCCACTAGTCCCTTTGACCCTAGCTCTAAATTTCTACATCATTTCATCACATTTATAATCTATGAACATTTTAGCTTTAACATAATTGTACAAGTAAAATCTCTGTTTTAATGATTTTCAAGACTGCTAAAATTCAGGACTTCTCTGCAAAATTAAAACTATAACTTTAGATACAGTCGCACACAAAATGAAGTACAACACATACCCAAAGGCGCTGAAGATTCTGGCAGTGACTAAGTACTTTGATAAGATCAGGGGAGTGAATGGTGGCATAACTCAGGTTCAAAGACGTGAGCCCTGAGCAAACAGGATATAGAACAGGCAGATAAGTAGGAACCACATCATAGAGCCCGGAAAGGCTCTTGAGCTCTTTGCATCCAGCAAATGCCCTTGCGAGCTTTGAATACGCTTCCGTGCTGAGCTCAGTTGCAAACAATCCAGTCCCAAAGTCGGTCAACCGAGGAGCCTTCTGCAGGAGACCGGATAGCTTCTCCAAGGGCACTGAACGGTTAAGCCGGAGCGACTTTAGATTGGGGCATCGGCTGACCAAACGTTCTAGGGCAGAGAACCGCAACTCGGAGATAAGGCAGGCAACATTTAGAGATTCTAGGGAAGTGTACGAATCTGGGAAATGGCTTATCCAATTACCACTTAGGTCATCAACTTCACTCTCACATAAGTCAAGAGTCCTTAAATTCCTGCTCAATTGGTAAAAAGTCCTCAATCATACAGTAAAACTTGAAACAGCTAAAGACTTGAAACAGAGATTCAGGCGTAAATATTGAGGGGAAAAGACACTTGGACAATAATATATGAGCCATTAAATATTATTCTTCAGAAACCAAAAAGCATATGGATCCAAAGAAATAACATAGAAGGCCAGCATGCGAAAGGGGCCCCCAGTTGCAAGCTTCCAAAACTGAAAACAAACGCCATAAATGGTTGTCCATAACAGAGAAAAAGAAGCTAAAGTAAAGCCAATAACAGATAGTGACTTTCTATGCAGACCCAACTCAGAGACCCAAAGCTGAAGATGCATATTCAAATCTTAATTAAATGGAATTAGAATCATATTAATTACATGAACCAACTAGATCAAGAAACAACCAATACAATAGTCAAAACCCTGGAGGATAATAAGAGTACAAACACCTAATATTTTGCATTCCTTCCGAACTTCATCAGTGAAAGTAAGTGGTAAACTGCATTTCACTATAACAATTCGCACAGATGGATAGTAGTTTCTACACACACACACACACACACAGACAAAAAAAAAAAAACACAAAACAATATGAAAGACAAGGAAAATCAAAAGTAGGGTGGGTTTAAACAATATCTCATAGGTTACTAAAGAAACACCACCTTTGCAATACAGCAAGCAATCACTCAAACCAATATAGAAAGCAACTAAACTAGGACTGGATATACTTTGTGGTCCATGCCAAAAGAATCCAAATCCTTCCTCACGCAATTATCATAGGACACCACAACAGACAATGATGCAGGCAAATGCATCTCTTTTTCCTCGCTACCATAACATCAAAACTTGTACCAATTAACCAAGACAAAAATCAAATATATAAAAACTGAGGATAATAATCTAAAAACCACACAAAATTGTGAAGATAAAGCAACAAAAACCAACACATGCAGCTACAAATTACAACAGCCAATAAGTCACATAAATTAAGCAAAACTTGGAAGCTAAAATTTAAAACCGACGGTCCAATATCAAATCTTTGTGCAAAGTATTGATAAAAGAAAATCGAGTTGCACATCCAAACAGGGAATGACTGTTACAAGGCTCAAATAAAAAACCAGCTTGAAAATCAGATCTTTAATTAGAGCATTAATAGGAAAATGCATAATCTTCCAACTAATTAAATCAAAGGACACACTAGGAAGTGTAGTCAACATGACTTAAATCTTCAAGACCAGAACCAAAATTTTGAAAGCAACACCAGCAGCAACGAGTAAGCATGTTTCCACAAAACCAAACAAAAGCACATCCAAATGTTGACCGAAAAGACAAAGGTAAAGCACAACAAATCTGCACCAAAATCACTAAAAACTTCGAAAAGAAATAAAACCGAGAACCTAAAATTAAAATCTACAGCTTTAAAATCATACCTTTAATCCAACTTCCCCGAGATGCAATCAAGATGCCCCAAAAAACAGTACTCGGAATTGGAAAGCACGCAAAACAAAATGCGCCCATAAAATCTAACCCCAACAAACCCACCAAAACCAACAAAGGAAATCAAACCCCAGAATCTAAAGTCGAAATCTACAGCTTAAAACTCACAACTTTAATCCAATTTCCCCAAAATGCAACCAAGCTTCCCGAGTGCCCCCCCCCCCCCCCCCACAACAACACAAAAAAAAAAAAGATGTGTGGATGGACAAAAACAATGGGCGGATACCCCCAGATACAAAGGAGAGGCTGGAGGGG
>JACYFF010031955.1:11758668-11770193 GCA_017589665.1 Selenicereus undatus
ATTATTATTATTATTATTATTATTATTATTATTATTATTATTATTATTTGTATAGGGATCAGATTTCATTTTCCTATTAGCCCTATTTGTTAAACAGTTGTTAGCTGTTTCAGTTAGTTGTTTGTATTAGTTGTTTAAATTAGCTGTTTGTTGAAAAACTGTTTGGTAAAATTAGCTATTTCTGATAAAGTTGTGAGACAAAAAACTAATTCTTTAAAAAGCTCTTCCAAAAAGCTCATGAAATTAGTTTTTTCAAATTAGCTTTTTGGACCCAAAAAGTTCTTCTAAAAAGCTCTTTCACCAAACACCCAAATTAGCTTTTTTACTTAGTCAAACAGCTAATTTTGATCAAAAAAATTCTTTTTAATCAAAAAACTGTTTGCCAAACACCCTCATTATCTTTTTTTAGATAGGGCACTATTGTTACTGAGGTCAGCTTCAGATCTAGAGTCTCCTTTGTTGGAAAGAAGATTTTGATCTAGCAAGTTAATCATCTAAAGATTTGAGAATTTGTTTTGGTATTGGTAATAAAACTAGTTTACGATGAGCAATAAATTTAAAAATAAGTTTGAATAACCTATATATGTCTTAATTATTAAATGAAAGGATTGTAATCCATTTTTACATTGTGAAGTAATTGAAGGATCCAAATTCATTAGCTTTTTATTCTCCCAATTTGGTTTTATTTTCGATTGTCCTTTTAAGTAATCCTAGTTAATAGATATTGTTTCGTGACTTTTTGGTTTTTAAAAGGATGGTGTGGGATGAAAGGGGGTTTAGGTGGTGGCGCGGGTTGTACACATGATGACCCGATCCATGAGCGTTAGACTTCCAAAAAGGGCACAACCCGGTTTGGGATCCAGGGAACGTAACCCCTCTCCGACAGTCAAGTCAGTGTTGGGTTCCAAGAAAAGACAAAGCAAAGGAAAAAGTGTTTTTTTCTATTAAAGAATGTCCCCCCTTTCCTCCTTTCCGAGGTGGGTATTTATAGTTCTTTTTGCCATGGACAAAATTGTAACTTTACACGAGATGCCCGTCGAATGGTTTCCCGTGCTGGGCCCAGGAATGACAACCCAAGACCCAGGAGTGGCTAGAAATGGCCATTGTAACTTAATTAAGCCCTCATGTATGTTTGTGGGGCCTACCTTAGATCCTGGTTTTTTTCCAGATTAGACATATATGATAAATGACACATATTATACGTCATTGTGTGCTAATTTAATTTTAAAAAATATCTAAAAAATAATGGCATAGAATTGAGTTTTAGATATTGTCTCTCTCAGCATTTAGGCTATACATGTTCTTTTCAACTGTAAGTTGTAAGAAAATTTAAGGAGTTATAAAGAGTTGCAAAAATCTACAAGAAGCTAAAAGAAACTGTAACGAGTAATAAGATATTATAAGAAACTGTAAACATAAAGAGCTGTAAGAATTATGAGCTGTACGAATTATACAAGAAGCTGCAATAATTAAGCTGTAAGAAGTTACAAAAAATTATTAAAAAAATTGTAAATCTTAAGTTTCTTCATGCTGCCTAATTATTTCCTTTACATCTAAAAAGCCACTTTTATGCACCATTGAAGTAATCTTTTTTATCCTTCATGATGAAATAAAGTAACAGACCAATCAAGTCCATTTTAGTGAAACAAAAATAAGCATTTATAATCTGGTTAACTTGTTTATTATTCCACCCCCTCGGGACCCTCTTTTTTTTTTTTTTTTTTGGAGAACCACTTTTTTTTTTCTATTATGGACTATCATTCTACTTAGATCACAAGATCCTGATTAGGTAAAGTGAAAGATGAACCATGGATGAACATAAAATCCATGAGGAGGTAAATCTTTAGCTCTAGTTAAAAGGGAAATCCATGGCAAGTGGTAATAATGATGAGCCATTCTTGGCATTATTGTGCAAAAACTGTTCCATTCAAGTAACCTATAATTACAACTCTTCAATTTTAACCTTTCTTTTCATAAATTTATGACTGTATAATAATTGGCTTTGCTTGTTTGTTAGATCATGTTGGGTTGGTGAAATTCATTCTATGTTATCCATCCACATTCACATAAAGCAAAGAGGTCAAGTTGTGGAAAAAGGGGATTGTCAAAATAGAACAATAACATATAGTTAATTATGTGGGTTTGCAATGATATTCACTTCTTCTAATCTATTACTGTTCAACTAGTTTCTAGTGTGATAATTATTTTATCTTGCTTTCTTTTTTAACCTCAGCTCTTATTAAGCTGGCGATTCCGTGACAGGTTTCATCATTAGGAGACCTTTCTCCAACTTTTTGAAAGAATACTCAACTAGATCAAACTAATACCCACATCATAAATTGTACAGTAGTCAACGTCAACAACACTAATAGTAATTTGCTTTACTAACCAAGAAAGACATGAATTTATAAGAATCGGTCACTTGGCTAGCAACAATGTTTGCAGGAAGGGACTAAAAGTAACGGGGTCTACATCTGAATCTCTCCATATAATGATGAAACAAGACCCATGCTGAAAGTAATAGTCATTATTGTACACTAAAACTACTCAATAAAGATATATATATTAATTTTTTACCGTCAAATATACTAACATTTCACTTTTCTTATCGTAAATACCGACTCTTGGATGCCAAATTCCATGAAAGTTAGGGACAATTCCAAACATTCCCAAGTAGATACATACACACAAAAAGAAGCATTGAAAACCCTCCTAAACCATGCACTCAATGCCATGCACCTCACCTCAACGTTGTGTTTGTTTAGGGTGAAAACTGAAAACCATGCAAAAGTGTGCGTGTGTGTGTTGTTAGGGAGTGGAATCAATAGTAATTTGGGCCGGTCCACGTGACACACGATTGGGGTTCTCTCGGAGGCCACCGATCCACCAGCACCTTTGCATGGGGCCACTGACTACATCTGATTTTCTCCTACTATCATTTTATTGCTGTGACTATATTGTATTTTATGTTTATATTTTTTTTCACCTGATGATATATTATGGATTTCCTCGATTATGCGAAAATTTTAAATGGCAATCGATGTTGGGGAAAACCCTAGTACGGCAAGGAAGGATTAAAAAACAAAATTGTAAAGATTCTTGCGCCTTATAATATGGTTATATCTTTATGGGTCTCAGGGAAAGGGAACATTGGAGCAACAGTAAAAAGGTCATGGGTTCGAGCCGTGGAATCAGTCACTGACAAAGTCAGGTTAGACTGCCTACAATTCACCCCTTAGGAGGCGGCCCTTCTCCAAACCCTGCGTGAACGCGAGATGCTTGTGTATTGGGCTATCCTTTTATGGGTCTCGGGCTCTTGTACTTCTTATCTTCATAAATTTTTTATTGATTAACTATTTTATAGATTTTTTTTTTTGGTTAGTTAACAACTTGTGATAAATTAAGGGATAGTTCAATTCTTTTTAGTTTTATGCCAATAGAAATTAATTTTTGAAATCTAAAATGAAAAAGATCTGGATAAACACAAAACATACAATACGTTTGGATAAAAGAAGCTTATGAAATGTTTATAATTTTGACAAGTTTAGGTAAACACATTAGGCAAGACTTCCAAGAGCTTCTTGCTTAAATTGGTATGTATGAGTTTCATCTTCCATTTAATTATTACATCCCAGATCGAATTTTGATGGTTTGACAATACATTAGTTGGTGTGAGTGCTTGTGGTTGTGGGGGTGAAGGAATTGTGCCCTTGTGTCTAGGCCACGACAAAGCTGGTCCCTTATATCCTTTTCCATTGTACATGGTCTGTTAGGTCTCTTGAGTTTTTCGTTTTAGATTTAAAAAATTAATTTTTCTTGCTAATATGTCAGTTAGATGCAAGTTCTTAGCCCAGTAAATGCTCAAGTCATACCAGTTCTTCCTTCTTGCAAACGAGCTACAGCAGAATGTAGATTTGTACGAGACGAGACTAATGTTGAAGCTAAGCCTTGGTCATCATACGACTCATTCTGGACTACAATTGGTTCAAATTGCAGCTTTTAAGCCTGTGATTATGACTGGGTTGGTCTGGTTGACTGGGTTGGTCTGGCTGGCCTAACTCCTAAGCCCTAGCCAACAATAAGGACATGTTCTTTTCGTATGTAAATTGGGTAGGTAAAAGGGTAAAGTAAGTTGAGATGGGTTGAAGTAGGTTGAATTTTTTTATGTGATAAATTGAACTTGGTTAAAATAGTGGAAGTAGATTGAAGTGAGTTGAAATGGGTTAAAGTGGGTTGAAATTGATATTTTAGAATTGACCCATGAAAACAACAGAGCCTAAGAAATTCAAAAACTAACACAAGATGGTTAAAGTTTTCAATTCCCTGAACAAGATTTCGGGTTCAATCTTTGTAAATGTGGAAAATTTATGATGAGGTCATAACTTCACCCTCTTATATACTAACAGTAACTCGACTTCAGATGATTAGAGATTAAAAAAATAAATTCAAAGGGAAGATTCGAGCAACCCTTTTCTCTTCTCTTCTCTTCTCTTCTGTATGTAGGGCCAAAACAAATGATTTGGTGAGAAGGGTGGGTGGCTAGACCTAGTTTAGAATGTCAAGTAAGAACGTGTTGAATGAGAAGATTAGTTGAAAACACACAGCGTTAAGGGAAGAACAACTATAAGTTAATGTCGCGACTTAAATTTCCCTTTCAACCACTTTCACACATGCTTATTGGTTGTTCAGCACTTCACAGGCTTCAACCAAACTCACCGTGTGTGTTTCCGTTCTTCTCCTCCTCTCATCTAGACAGAAATTTTTGGCTTTTTTGGGCCTTTTGAAGTATCCATATTGAAATGGGACCCGGTGGCCCACCCGGACCCGGACCTGGAGGTCCTTGGGCTCCAGCTGGACCAGGACCATGGGGCCCGCCCGGACCAGGCCCGATGCCTTTCTTCGGCGGTTTTTGTGACTTCGTGGGCTCCTGGTAAATTATTTGTTCATTTCCCATAAAAATATATTACTGTTTTTATAGCGGAAAACAAATCACTTTTAATTAGTAAAGTTTCTTTTCTTTTTTTTTTTGGTTTTTGATGATTAATATTGCAAAAATGAGGTTCTAATTTCTTCATATAATTAGTCGATAATTATTTGATTTGGTTATTTTCCTCCTTGTCTGTCAGCTTGAGCTTTTTGTGCTGCTGCTGGTTAATACGAGACTGCTTTGGCGGTGGACCTCCAGGCCCACCCAGGCCCGGCCCGCCTCGATAGGCACTTAGCTGACTGATCCACCACTACCAGAGTTGGAGTGCAGACCAACCACATACGCGCTGCATATGTTGGTTTTATTTTATCTTAGCTTCCAAGTGGTAATTGATTAATTATGAATAATGTGTATAATATGAAACATTTAATTTGCTACTTGTTAGGTCAATGTGTGTCCCATTTGTTGTAACAAATTATTAATTGCTGCTCCTATTTTCTTTCGTTAATTTTAGTTTTAAGTTTTTCGGGATTCAGATTTAACTTCACGTGTGTACGTACACATCGTAAAAGTTGAATTATGAAATTTGTTGAGCTAATTTAGTCCAAATGGTAACTGTAGCCAACGCCCAAACATTCCTAAGTATACGTGGAAGTGTTTTAACCATTGACTCAAGCGTCATGTACCTCATTGTTGTGTTTGCATTTAACAGTTTACGTAAGGTGGAAAAAACTCTGAATTGAAAGAGTAATATAATTAGTAAAATGTTACATTACATTGATATGATCGGACACAATGCAATGTGATGTAATAAATAAATAGAAGAAGATTACCTAAAATAACAAATATCAATTATTTATTTTTTTGAGTTCCTTAGCCCAAGTTTTATAAAATCAATTTATTCAAAAGTCAAAACAAGTGATAAGTTTGATTTACGGTTTGATCAGACCACAATTGGTTCAAACAGATCTAGTGAACCGGGTTGGTCCAGTGAGGCAAGTGGCGACAAGATGAGTATTCACTCTTCAAGTCAAAACAAAGGATGTTTGGTAGGACGAGCAGCTATCTTAGAATGTTAGACCAAACAGAAACTAAAGGGGCAGATGCATGGGAAGGAAGACTAGGAGTTTTGGGCCTTTTGGCGGTTTTGGGCTTTGAAGTGTCCACATTAAAATGGGACCAAGTGTCTCACCCAGACCCGAACCCCAAGCTCGGGCCCCAGTTCGGGGCTGTGCCTTTCCTTTACCGGTTTTGCGAGTTCATTGATTTTTGGTAGATGCTCACTATATGTCTACTAATGTGTCATTTTTTTTCTTTTCATGGGTTAGACAGTTAGACTTATGTTATGTGTAAGATATTTCAACTGTATCTCGTACTTGTTAAAATTTGTGACTATTGGAACATGTTGTCGAATTGTCGAATATGAAATATGAACCTTGTTTTGTTCTTCATTTAGCTTAAATGTTCAAAGATTTTGTTACTATGATGGAAAGGCGCATAGCATTCCATCATTAGGTTTTCTGGGGCAAGGAAATCTATTCAGATTGGATTAAATCCAACTTCGATCAGATCCAACTCGAATCGGATTCGAAAGCTCCCTTTAGATCCATCATATCATATTTGGATTGAATATTCGGATCCAAATACAGTCAGATTCGGATTCGAATGTTCCAATATCCAATACAAATCCAATTTGTTGGTATCCCTAATGGTGACTGCTACTATTAATGCCTACTACTGCTAGTAAAACCCATTTTTTTTGGAGGGGGGGGGGTTGGAAAATGGAAATAAATCATGCTGAGAGTTGGCGGCATTAAATGAGATGTAACTGACTTGCATGGGAATATTGTTTCAGTATGTGAAGACTCTAAAGGGCAGACTTCAACTTTCAACTCAGGCATATTCTTTTCATTATTACTTGTTTTTTATTAATTAAAAATCTCAAAATTAATAAATTCTTTTTTAAGAGCTTGGAAGGGCTGGCAGAACTGGTTAGAAGTTGGTTGAAGTGGATAAAAATTGGTAAAACTAAATTTAGCAAAAAAATGAATAGGGCCTAAGGATGTAATAGGCATACTACAGGCCGAGTCCTGCCATGTGTCCACTTACCATATCAAGGCCCAAGAGAAATATGGCTCTGCTATATTTATAAATTTTTTCAAAAAAAATAAAAAATTCAGATAATTTCAATTTAGAATTTGGAAGGAGATTATTTCTGACATGATTTAACAAATCTTTGCCAAAATTAGCTGTTAAATACTTACTTAGGTAGTTAACAATAATTATTTGAATAACGATAATTTGAGTTGTTAGTAAATATCTACTTAACCCAGCGATTGAAACTGATGTATTCAATACATTTACGTATTGTAGTAGTTGATCAATGCAAATTAACAACGAATAAATACAGAAGCTAAAAATTAATTAAGCGTATTTTTCGCCAAAAAAAAAAGAAAGGCCAGTTTTAGAAGTCAAAACTAATTGAATTATTTTTTGAGAAAATACTCTCTTTTTGTATGAACATATGTACTGCTTAAAACACTAATAAATATTACTTAAAATACTTATTGATCAAACATTAGTATGCCAAACACAAAATATCTTAATTGGAATATTAAACATTACTCCAATTACTATGATTAAAAATCTACAACCTAATATGTGGATGGTACGGTGTAGATCTGCATTGAGGGGAAAACAAAAACAAAACCTCCCATCAAAGGAGAGGAGAAAGAGGATTGATAGGAGGAACTCAGTTCTTATAAAATGGAGAAAATATATATCAAAAAGAAAGATGTAACTGTCAATTGGTAGTACGTAAAAGGAAATGACAGCAAAGGAAAAGAAAATCCAAAGAGAGGACCTCTTTCGATTTTCACATTCCTAATTTTCGATACGTACGTACAATATCTTAAAACCATCTTGTACATGGTAACTCATTAGAAGACTTCCTAAGTAGATATTAAACAGGATGAGAAATGCTAGCACAAACATGGTCATGTAAACTTAACTTCCAACATGCATGATCATGCATAAAATATTAAATAACAGGAAAAATTACATTAAAGCAAGTTTATGACGACATATATATATATATATATATATATATATATATAATATAACATAAGATAATTGGCAATTATTAATGATCAATAAAAAGGTAGGAATAACTCTTAATTGCCGAGATCAGTGTTGTTGTTTGACCTTTCGGAAGGACCAGAGGGCGGAACTGGAATCCCGTCGAACCCTGGAGATGGATACCCACCAAACTCATTCATCTCCAAATTCTTCGGTTTAGGAGATGCATCACGTATGGCTTCGCTAGGAATCACAATAGAGGAGGCCACAAATAAGATAAGAAATATGGTTGCAAACTTAAGAGTGGAACCCATGAGAAAATACGAGTGAGAGAAAGAGGCCTAGGGCGTGTTTTTTTGGTTGAATATAGGGGTGCAAATGCAATAATGCAATGGTGTATCGGCTAGAGGGAGAGGATTATATATATGGTTGAAACAGGCAGGTTATATAGGCGTCAACTAGTTCAACTGATAACATTCCTGAGAATTGTTACCGAATATTTGAATTATAATCTCAGACTGCATCGATTTTTGTGTTTAATTTGTAGGTTGTCGCGAAAAGACGGGGTTGACTGTATGTGTATTGACTATGAGCTGTTTTTACCCAATCAAATTACTGCTACTATGCTGCTTCATGTGGTGAAACGGATGCTGGCTTGGGTTTTAGGGGGTTGGAAATTGTGTTGAGAGTTGACAGCATTCAATGAGATGCTAACTGACTTGCATGGCATTGCTTGTATGCGTGTAGACTCAAGGTGTAGATTCTTTTCACTAAGAAATATATATATTAATTAATATACTGGTTTCAAATTCTCAAATTTAGGAAAATAGGGAATCAGCTTTGACAATATTGCAATATGAAAACCTTGTAAAAATTTAGACAAAGCGTAATAATCTATACTACTTGTTTCCCCTTTTCCGACAAATTTGAGTTATCAAATTAGGTATATATTACCGATGTGAGTGAACTATTACAAAATACTGGTTGAGCCTATGTTATACTCCTAAGAGTACATGTTCCTACAAGTTACGTCTGTGCTTTATATTAAAATTATCTGTATGACAAATACACGCTGAAAAAATATATATACGTGGTAAGTATGAGTACACACTCCCAAGTGTATAATATACATTACCGTGGTTGAGTGTTTGCTTAGCACAAACTCTACTCGAGTTTAAATTTGAGCAAATCTACCGTATAAGGAAGAGTAGTAGGCATAATATGGGCTTGCTCTGTGTCCCCTTACCCTATTTACACGTAAGAGGACTGTGACCATGCCATATTCAACATAATTTTTAAGAATTAAATTTAGATAAACTTAATTTAGTAAAATTAAATTCTGATAAATCAAATTTAGCTTAAATAAGTTCAGTTAAGTTAAAATAAGTTTAAATAAGTTCATAAAATAATAAGTCAAAAACGATATAACCTAACTTAGGTAAGAAAAATAAAAAGAGTGCTAAGTGCTAACCGAGTTGCCCATTGTCTTGGAAAACACGGATGACATTTTTGGGCGTCAAAGTTTGCTGAAACTGATGACCTTCTAATTATGGATACTTTACGCATAAACTGATAATGTGGGTATGGATATGTCATGCCTAAATGTCGTATACATCCTCTTCACAGTTCACCCCCCCCCCCCCCCCCCCGCCTCCTTTCCAAAAAAGATATATTTTTATATTTGATCACCTTCAAGGTAACGAAATTTCAAAATGAGTAGTGATATATATATTGGGCCTGTTCTATTTCGCGTTTTAGATAGATAGATAGATACAAGGAGATGTAAGGAGATGTAAGGAGCTATAAGGAGATGTAAGGAGCTGTAAGGAGATGTAAGGAGATGTAAGAAGATGTAAGGAGATGTAAGGAGATGTAAGGAGATGTAAGAAGATGTAAGGAGATGTAAGGAGATGTAAGAAGATGTAAGGAGATGTAAGGAGATGTAAGGAGATGTAAGGAGATGTAAGAAGATGTAAGGAGATGTAAGGAGATGTAAGAAGATGTAAGGAGATGTAAGGAGATGTAAGGAGATGTAAGAAGATGTAAGGAGATGTAAGAAGCTGTAAGCTCTTAGCTAAATCCTAAAAAACGCGAAATAGAACAGGGCCATTATCGTAAGACACTTTTAAATGTCTTGTCTCATCCTAAATTAACATCTTTTATGATTAAAATCATCAAATTTTCAAAGATTATACTTAGTTCCTGTTTTATTTCGCGTTTTTTAAGATTTAGCTAAGAGTTTACATCTCCTTACAGCTTCTTACATCTCCTTATATCTGCTTACATCTCCTTACATCTTCTTATATCTTCTTACAACTTCTTACATCTCCTTATATCTTCTTACATCTCCTTACATCTCATAAATTTTCTATAACATTCATTTATTTTAGTTATAGAAATATATATATTTTTTCGAAGATTCTATGATAATTGATTTTTTTTTTTCAACTACTCTAATTAACGTTCACATCAGCCGTTAATATTTTGGAACAAATCTTAGCCTTTTATTTGTTTTAGAGCTGGGGGTTGAAAATTACTCTCCATCTAAAATTACTAACAGGTATTGCGTTTGACCTCTTTATGACCCTATTCCCGTCTCTTCAATTTGGGGTTAAATTTTGCCTGAGAAGCTATCAGCCACCGTACACTGAAGTGATAGAGAGTTAGAAAGTGATGCATAAAAAAGACAAGGTTGCCCTTAAAATAACTGGCTAACTTATTATCAACATTATCAACATTATTATTATTATTATTATTATTATTATTATTATTATTATTATTATTATTATTGTTATTATTATTGTTGTTGTTGTTGTTGTTGTTGTTGTTGTTGTTGTTGTTGTTGTTAACATTATTTTTTTTAATGTTACTAACAATATTGACATTTTATCTTTAAATTATTTTTAATAATATTATTCATATTATAAATTTCAATAATAATTTATGTATAATTTATTGTTCCATTTATAATTACTATTTGGTTATTTATATCATTAATATTAATATTATTATTAGTATTATAATTTTATCATTAGTTAACTTTTTGTTGTTGCTAATATTAATAACAACAACAATAATGATGATGATGAGAAGAAAAAGATGATGATATTGTTGTTGTTGTATTCAATTTTGTCCCAAAAAAAAAAATAAAAAATTTGTTATACTTTACTTATTCAATTAAACTAATGTTCATATAAAAAATCATCTCAAGTGGATGAAATTGTATTCACCAAATTTATGGGGATTAATATATTTTATTATTGTATAATTCACTTAGTTAATTATTTATTTTCAATAAGTATATTATTTTAATTTTATTATTTTTCATCCAAAACGTTCATTGTAAAACAAATTATACTATACAACTCTTCAACAGTTCAATAACTCCTTACATCTATCCTTATAACTCCTTACAGCTCCTTACATCTCCTTACATCTCCTTACAGCTCCTTACATCTCCTTACATCTCCTTACAGCTCCTTACATCTCCTTACATCTCCTTACAGCTCCTTACATCTCC
>JACYFF010031955.1:11770203-11785675 GCA_017589665.1 Selenicereus undatus
CAGCTCCTTACATCTCCTTACATCTCCTTACAGCTCCTTACATCTCCCTACATCTCCTTATATCTTCTATCTATCTAAAACGTAAAATAGAACAGATCCTTATGGCCTGTTCTTTTCGTTGGTAAAAGGGTGAAGTAGGTTGAAGTAGATTGAGGTGGGTTGAAGTGGGTTGAATTTTTTTTAGGCGATAAATTGAACTTGGTTAAAACAGTGAAAGTGGGTTGAAGTAGGTTGAAATGAGTTAAGGTTGGTATTTTGAAATTTACCAACGAAAAGAACAGACCCTTAATTATGAATTACTAGCCTTAAATATAAATATTATTTGACACCCTAATCGCATTAACTATATCAGCCAGAACATATGGCACGTGTAATTTAGAAATGATGTAAATTATAAATGAAAAAATTATTATATATAATTTATAAATTGTAATATACTAATATGCTTACACTATTTAATCATAATATGTTTTCAATTAAAAATATGATATTTGATTTTTTAACCAAAATAAGGCACTTATATAATGTCTTGTAGTAAGATACTAATCGTTTTGTTTTCAAAATTACTCGTATTCATCCCTCCCCCCAAAAACAAAAAAGCTATTTCCATGCGTAATCATAGTTAGGTTAACAGAATTTCAAGAGTGCTCTTGCTAAATCATGACCGGATACGAAAAGAACTTTTTAAGAACTTGACTTATATCTCATGAGAATTGTAGAATTTAAACTCAAGTCTCTTCGTTAAAATGTGATTCATCTCCTACTAAGCCACCTCTCCGGGGTACTTAGGGCATATTCTTTTCGTGGGTAAATTAAGATGGGTAAAAAGATGAAATAGGTTAATGTAAGTTAAATTTTTTTATGTGATAAATTAAACTTAGTTAAAATATTGAAAGTGAATTGAAGTGGATTGAGATTGATATTTTAAAATTTACCAACGAAAAGAACAGACCCTTAAACCTCATTTATGTGCTAGTGCTTGGAACAGCGAGTCGGCAGCGGAAAATTGGCGATACATGCCGATTGTTCCGGGCCTACACTCACTGTGAAAGTATTGAAATCAGACAGTCTTACTTCAAGCCTGTTTTCAAGTTACTTAAAAGTTAAATCCAATAGTACAGCACATATAAGATACAGGGATAGGAATATTACCTGCATTCAAAAAATTCGATCGAAGTCATCTCATTTCGCACCCGAATGAATGATGAAAATGAATTTCAAATGAGGATGAATATGAGCATTGCGTTTGAAAATGAATATGATTATGGGCATATATATATTTAAAATCTACACCCGATTATGTACCCGATTTGCTAATAAAAGATTATTAAAATACAGTAAAAACCCAAAACCAAATGTTTTGCTTGAAACTCTAAGTGCATAGCATTTATTTAGTCAAAAATAAAAAATTAAATTTCTTTACAATTTTACCTTCCGAAGTTTATTTAGACATGAATTTTGATAGCGTCCCTTGAAATTACTAATCAAATACAACATGTACGTAAATATGGATTGAATATGAATAACACTTTGCACACTTTACATATATTCAAGCAAAATCTGTAAGTCCAAAATACCCAATGGCCAATGGGTGTAGGCATAGGTATAACCATCTAAAACCCAATAAATATGGATATGACATTTGAAAATGAATATGGGTACAGATATGACTCAATCTGCCCCACGTCCATCCCTAATCATATACTCCACAACACAAAAATTTAGGGAGGCTTTCTTAAAACAAAATAATCAAACGACCAAAAAAATAAAAGGATCTCTCGATCAGGAGCAAGCATCAACAGCACGACTAAACCTAGCAAATGGGTCATTTGTTTGGATACGGATCGCATTAAGTTTGAATTGTATCATATTTCAAGTTAAATAACAATTTGGGTGGGTTTTGGCCAGGTGAACTTCGGTTTGGGTCAATCATGTATCAACTGATTTTTTATCTAACACATTTGTCAAGCAAAAATGAACAGCTTTGAAGAAAATTTCGGGTCGAATATAATTCGATTCGGGCCAATTCGGGTTTAAGGTACACTTTCAGCCGAGCATATGCCAGATGTCGGGTCGCGTATTGGTCCGGGTTGTTCGGTTCAAATTTCGCACATCGGGTCACTCTAAGCACAGCTAGCTGCTAACCCAAACAGTAACAGATGACTAATAATTCACCTCCAGAGCCATAAATGATATCACCATTAAGATGTCAGAATTCTCAAATTTTCAATTCAACTTTCAACAGTCTGCGTGAAACCACAGGAGAAAGAAACACTCCGGTGCTGGTGCTACTGCTACCACAAAGTTAAGATGAAAAACTGAAAAAAGAAAAAAAAACTTATAAAACATCACTTCTTCTTCTCTGCACCTCCAGCAGACCTGAAAAAAAAAGTCAAAGCAACAATTCATCAGATTTGGATCTAAGCCATTTACACCATTCCTGTGTCATGAAAGTTACGAGGAGCATATCCAGTTACCTCATTTTCCTCAGTACATTTGACATCTCCTCTCTCTTCCTCTTTGCCCTCTTGTGAGTTCCGAGCTTTCTCTTGGCCACCTTTAGTGCACGTTTGTCCTTACCAACCTTGAGAAGCTCAGTTATCCGCTTCTCATAAGGAGCAAAACCGGCTACTTCTCGGATGAGACTCCTCACGAAATGGACCCTCTTGCTGGTTTTCTGTATTACAGAATTACATTTAATTATGTCATTAAAATCACCGAGTTTGTAGCAGAGCAACCCAACGAAGCACTCAAGTGTAGTTTGATATAGACATACTGAATATTAATTCAGAATCCAATGGATTAACAGTACTGAATGATTCGGATGGACAATCCACTTGCTTACCCCTTTTCTGTCGGATGGCCTTGGAGCCAATTCCTTCTTGGTGACAATGTGACCCCTGTTAAGGCCAACAAAAAGGCCGGTGTTTGGATGTTTTGGTGCCATTACCTGTAAGATAGCAATGCGGTCAGTCCACAGCAATAGAGTCCCATGTAACAGAATGTGTAAAAAGTAACTCCCAAATGCATACTCTAATGAGTCTACAGAACAGAATTCCCAAGTAACACAGAAAGTGAGCACGAGGCCAAATGACACTGGACAACAAAAGAACCACTGGAAATACCACAGGGAAATGTATAGGGGTTACAAAGTGTAGTTACCAACATCATCAACACTTGCATACCTGCATAACAATGTGATCCGCGACTTGGCTATGCCTTACCAGACTAACTTTACCAATGTACATTGGGACCAGCGCGGACAACTAGAAACGGGACAGAAATAGGCAAATAGCAAAATGATTTGATTTTTTCCGGTTAACCGATTTTCTCCCGAACCTCCACAACCTTTAGTAAATTTTGGGCAGTGAAAGGTCCCCTTGGCCCTTCTATATCATAATGGAACTTTGCTGCAATCACTATTTTGCTTGATTTTGCAAGGAAGGAATCCTAAAGTTTCTCCCAAAATATAATCAGATTCTTTTCCTATGCCAGTTTTCCCATTCAGGATGAGAACTAATCTACTAAGCTAAGTTCACAATGGGGTTTATCGAACTTAACTTTCATAAATCTTTCTTTCCTTGGAAGAAGGGGTGATACCAGAGACCTCAGTTCAAATCCCACATACAATCATTATCTCCTGCATGCAGTGTCCCATCGATATGACTTTCATGCATTACCTCATGCGTTCATTCCCTCATGCATTCATTACCTCATGCATGCAGTATCCCATAACACATGAAGCCAAAACCTGGAGGCACACAACACCTAACAGTAAATACTATTGAGGCAACCATGACATTGGTTAACCAAATACTTGCTTTGATCCCTAATGAGGCAACCAAGTCATACCTTAATGAATCCCAAATTCCAATATCCATAATCATTCAAAATTGTCCAACTCCCAAATTACTCACTGTTCACAACAGTACTAACCTAAAACACAAATTCATATTACAGGCAATAACAGCAATCAGTATCGAAGAACAATCCCCCTTTTTCAACCAATCGCCATGACTAAACTCCTAAAGAAGAACAAGCTGATCCAAAATCCACAATTTTCCAATGCAAATCAAAAGAAATCAACCTTCAGATTTCAAACAAATAAAATCCCCATCTAGATTACATTATAAAAAAACACTAAAAACAAAAAACCAAAGGAAAAAATAAAACAAAACAGAAGGAGGAGAGAGAATGGCAGAGAACCTGGATGTTGAAGCTGAGAGGCTCCCGCCGATTGATGAAAGGGCCACAGCCTAACAAAATGAGGAAGAAGAAGAAATTCGGAAAAGCAAGGGGTTCGATTTGACAGAGTTAGGGTTTCTATCGGAGCCCTTGGATAGTTTGACTAACCAACGGTCACGATTCGTTTTTAGTTTGGGAAAATTTAGGGCTTTAGCTTTAATTACGTTTTTAGTATTGGGCTCTTCTAAAAAGTTCTTTCACCAAACACCTAAATTAGTTTTTTTACTTGATCAAACATCTAATTTTAGTCAAAAAAACTCTTCTTTGCTAAAAAATTTTTCAAAAAGTTGTTTACCAAACACCCCCATTAGGAAACTATATAAAATTGATATATGCATATACAAAACAATCTTGATAACTTCTATCAAAAAAAAAAAAACAATCTTGATAACATGTACACCTTCTACTCTGAAAATATCATCTCTATTATCTTTTAAATTACCCAAAATAATGTCCACTTCGTTAAATGACCTAAAATAATGTCCACTAGTTTAATTATTGATTTTCCAAGTGCTGTAATGCTAATCATACAAAATAATCTATAGAGTTATAATTCAAATGCGACACACTTTTTGGTCGGCATCAATGTCTTTGAATGAAACAAGAACTTCCAATAATTGGGGATTGTAGACAAGTAAACTAGTTATCTCGAAATCAATCACGTCCGTAAACATAATTGTCATTTGTGCATTTTTTGGATTGGATCATTCATTTCACTGAAGTTGAATTACTGCTAACTCAACAAGAGGTAAAATCCTCCCATCATAGATCATTGCTGTTCACGGGATTCGAATTTCAAATCTTAGTTAAGGAGAATAAATGTCAAACCAGTTGAACTAACCTTGTTGATTTTATTCACACATTAAACAACTTTCTTCATTCCCTTTTTAACGAACTACGCATCAAATGTAAAACAGTGGCCTTTTCATATAGATCATTACATAAATTAACGAGCTGAACACTATATTTAAGTATTTAATATCAAAATAAAATGAAAATTGACTTTGCTTTTACGAATATAAGACAAGTCACTTATCATTGCTGGCGCCCATCAAATAGTGTCTAAAATTACATATCCACACATACACATACAATGTATGACAACCCCCCCCCCCCCCCCCCAAAAAAACAAAAACAGAAAAATTCACACATGCACATATATATACATAGAAATTACAGTCACATCATTTGTACAATTTTAAAAAATAAAGCTTGCAACAAAATGTAGACTTTTACAATATATTTGCAATTAGTTCTAATAAGCAAAAGTTTTGAAAATTATAGTCAGATTTACAAGTACATGTGAGCATTTTATATACCCTTTATACAAATTTAAGGTGAAAAACACGTAGGTATATGCAAGTAAATGGTAATTGCTTTGTTCTATTAAAGAAGGGCTCCCTCTGTGACTCTTGGGAGAGTTGTATTTGTTACCATATTTGAGATTATTGGTGATTAAAATGAATATAATAGTTGGGATTATCTTAAAATTCAACTGTCTTTTTTAATTATATTCACCATTTTTCAAATCATAAGAATATATAACCACACCACAATTTATATAATTATACACATAGTAGTTATATATATGACAAATACATGTGAACGCATAGATTATAAGTTTCACGTTAAGATATACTCCTAGAATTCTAACCAATAGTATGATATAGATTGCCTTATATATTTAATTTAAATGAAGTTTTGAGAGCAGAAAAACTAAGAGCACCTCCAATGGTCCCCTCACGAGCCAAAACGTAGGAGAGAGAAATGGGTGGGGGGGGGAGCTCCACTGGTTAGCTCACGGAAATGGCCTCCCAGAGAGGCTCACAGATGAGAGCCGGCTCCCATAGACTATGTTGTTGTTTTTGGATTTATTTTTTTTTTATTGGTTTTTATTTTTTTAATTTTAAAAATAAGGTTATGTGTAATTTAGTGAGTTCATTAATATTATTTTATTTGGTGAGCCAAAGTAGTGAGTCTTTTATTTAATAGAGAGAGGATTATGAGATAAAAGTTAGATAAAAAAATTAATATAATAGTAATAAGCCTTCACTAATAAATCAAAATATTAATTCACCACTGAGTTTGCTCTCAAACTACGGAGGAAAAAAAAGAAAACCCTTAAAATGAATTTTAATGTAATCAGTTGGGACACCTCATTCATTTTTGTGCGGGGTCTAGACGACACAAGTCAAAAGTATCGTCCTCCCCGGCCTCCAGCTATTAATAAAGCGAGAGGGAGAGAGATAGACAACGTGACATGCTTTCAATGGAGAATGGAGATGGCTTGATCTATTTTGGATTCGGCGCGGCCCACCCGTCCAACCATATCTCTTTGTCGTTTATCGATTAATCAATCAATTACTCAATTAAATAATGATCAATCCCCTACACTACACTACACTACACTCCACCATACAGTGGAGTACAGAAGAAAATTAGTCCTAACTCCTACCAGGCCCCAGGCATTGGGGGAGAATTTCGGACCTGTTCTTTTTTTGATAAATTAGAATTGATAAAAGATTTAAGTTAGTTAAAATAGATTGAAGTGTATTAAAGTTGTTAAAGTTGATATTTTTGTTGAAGTGGGTTGAAGTATATTAAAGTAAGTATATTTTTTATATTTGTTAAAATATCGAAAATAAAATTTTGAAAGAGATGTGCTGAAATTTGTTAAAGTTGATTGAAATTGGTATTTTTTTATTGAAGTGAGTTGAAGTGAGTTGAAGTAGGTTGAAGAGAGTTGAAGTTGTAAATTGGAAAAGACCAACGAAAATATCAGGCCCTTCATATAATGATATTAATGTTGATCAAGTTAATTAAAAAGTAACTATGGAAACAAAAATTAGAAAGGGGAGCTATTTTTACACTGAGTTGAAGGTTTTCAAGTTTTTTAGATATGTTATTTTCTTAGGGATGAAATGAGTATGAAATGTGAATGAATAAAACTGAGTGAAATGAATGTAAGAGACTGAAAAGAAATTGTATTTTTCTTACAAGTGTATGAAATAATACGAAGGAATGGGAATAAATTGAATAGATTGAGAGGTAATGGAATGAAGTAAGAGAATGACGAAATCACCAATAGCAATATATAGGAAGGAGCGAGTGGAAATGAAAATGAGTGATATTTATTTTTAAGAAATGTGAATGAATGAAACGAAATGACAAGTAATGAAGTGACAATGAGAACCAAATTTACTCACGAAAAGAACACAGTATTAGAGCGGGTGCTCGATCTTAATTTGTCACCGTCCTTGTTTTATTAAAAATTATGTGCACGTGTTGGGTCTTGTTAATAGTCCACATGTGAGGGTCTGTTAGAGTGTGAATGTGGGGTTTGTCTCACATTGATAAAATTAAAGCATTTGAGTATGTGTAAAAGCTTGTGAGTTACTCCACCTATTACCAACTGATTAGGGGTGGACAATGGATCGGGTCGGGTCAGTCGGGCTAGGGTCGACCCATTTATGATGTGGATCGGGTCGGGCAATGGTCGGCCCGTTAATTATTTGGGTCGGGTTAGGCCTTTTGTGCAAGTAATCGGGTCGGTCCATGGGCGACCTACTTTTGACTGGTTTTAAAATGAAACAAATTTGCACCAAAAAAAATGTAAAATAATTATTGTTATGTATAAAGTGTTGGTAATAATCTTAACTAATGTGAACATGTAAACTAGTGATTCAAGTAGAATTTAAAATAATTGGTCACTAAACGGGCTGTTAATTGGTTGACCCGACCCGACCCGTTAATACGCCTTAATGGGTCATCCCACTAGTGACCCGATCCATTATTGACCTGACTCTTTATTAGTCATATTTTAAACAGACCTACCAACTTTATCCAATGGGTACCCGGCCCGTTGTCCACCCCTATAAGTGTTTTTGTGTTGCAATTTCATATGAGTTTATACGCACAACTCATTTGTTTAAGACCTAATAATGTAAAAATTTAACGCATACCTTTTTTCTAATTAAAAAAACACAACTTTAGTTCACAATGGGATGGCATGCCTCTAGAATCGATCTACAGTGGACTTGCACATTGAACCCCTTTTCTCTCAATTCATGCTCATTCAAGTACATTATATCGCAACAAAGAATTCTTCAACAAGCAAACATACAAACATTGATAGATGAAGATGAACACATCAGTTTTGGAACACATTTAGAAATTTAGTGAACCGTGGAACACCTCATCTATGGGATCAAATCTAACACCAACATGCCTAAAGTCCTTTGATAGGTTGAATTGTCTTAATTAAATGCTAAAATAGTGGAATATATCTTCACAAAAAGTTTGACTTTTTTAATTTATGTCGCACACTTTTTTTCAATAAGTTTTGAGTACAAAGGAGAAAATTATATTATACAAGTTAAGGTACAATAGCATGGTACACACTGTATTAAACACGTATGGGACTACACACGTTTGGATTTTTAATTCTACTGGAGGTTCCTTTGTATATAATTAATTACAAAGAAAAGAAACAATTTAGTGTTGCTTTATTGGTAGAAACATTGTTTGGCATTCAATGGGTTAGTGGTTTGAACTCTCTTCTTGTAAATTTTATATTTTTATCGCTTGTTTTTATTACTATATACCTCTTTATTTAAATTTATTTTTTCATAGATCGAATTCTACCATTATTTGTTTTTAATTTTTTCATACAATGTTTTAAAATGTTTTCAATGTTTACTTAGTTTTTAAACATGTTCTATTAACTCAAGTTTAGTTTATACGTAAAAATTTTAGTGTACAACATGATAGTTTTTGGTAAACAATAGAAAACATTTTGGAGACAAAAGTCTAACAATAGATTCATTTTTAGTGAAGGATAGGTAAATTTGAATGGAATTGGAATAATTTTCATAGAGTTTGATGTTGTGAGGTTCAAGATTTTAAATTGTGTTAGTCCTTTTCTTATCTGAATTTATATATCAAAGCTATACATATATATTTAGTTATGCATTATTTTAGTGTAGAATATAGAAGTGTTCAGTATATGATATAATAATATTTAGTATATGATAAAATAATATTTAATATTATATATAATAATATTAACAGAGTTTAGTGTATGACAAAATAATATTTAATATTATATGATATAACAAAATTTAGTGTATGATCAAACAATATTTAATGTACAATAGAACACTGTTTAGTGAACAAGAGTTTCACTTTTAGTGTACATTAGAATATTGTTTAATGTAAGTTTTCGAATCATTTTTTTTTTTGGTTGACAATTGAATAAATAGGAAGATCAACTTCGACCTATATTTAGTCAATTGTATTCATCATTAGGACATTTTTTAGTGAACAGTCTAAAACTTTTCAGTGAACAAAATGTTATTTTTAGTGAGCAATAGATCACTGTTTAATGAACATTTTTTGGGACAAAGTTTCATTGAAAATAAAATTTTTACTAATTAATAGAATATACTTTTTAAGAAGGGAAACATGTAAAAAATTGTTGGAAAACAAAGAAAAGGGATATGCAGGTTGTTTTTAAAAAAAATAATCAGCACTTATGATTAGCATCATTTAAACTTCAAATCTCACAAACCACATGTCCAATTCTTCACCGATCTACTAAATTACATGTGTTGATAAGGTTAGTACATAAAAAAAATATTTATAAATTAATGCATAGAGCATTTTAAATTGGACCACACATTGTGGACGTGATGTGTTTGGACTGAACCGAGTGGTGTTTAAATTTTCCTTTGCACATAGTTGTGTAGTATAACGTCTGGTACAAAGGACAGTTATTATCAAAGTACTATAAAATATTTATATGCAAATATTTTATAGTTATTAGGGGGATGACAAGTAAACCAAACTACATCAAGTATCAACTCTTACAATTGTACTTCACCTATGATGCGTCAATAGAGAGTCGCGGCTCTTACTCGTACTTTTTGTTCCATTCCCTTTAACCAAAAAACCCTTTAACAATAGGAAGCGGATTTTCAACAATATTTTGATCACTGTTGAATTAATAGGACTAATTTGAATTGTGGAATTGACTGTTATGAATAACCCACGTCGGTAGTGATGCTAGACGGCTACTAGAGTCACCTTAGAGTGTCTACGTTCTAGACCTGATACCCACTGGTGATGGTAGGGCAGCCGTGAGAGGTGGGGAGGAGAGTGTGAGATTTATGTGTTAATCAGTTTAACTCATTAAGCCCCTAAAATATCTTTATATATGTTGGGAGGATAATTATGATTGCCACCCTAAGCCATTTCCCATTTCACAAGGTTTAGACAAGGATGTCTAACTATACAAAAGATTTGCCTCCACTATTTCCTCTCAATTCACATTATATCTCACATATGTACATGTATAACTAAGAAGAATTAGGTTTAGAAGCCGGTTCTTCAAACAAAAATTTATGAAATTGAAAGTAAGAACAGTATTATCCAACATTGAAAGTTATGAGTTTTTTTTTTTTTTTTTGGAACTCACTCTACACAACATGAGAATTTTAGCTCCTAAAACCCCCGTTATAGGGATATATCTAATCTTCACATGTCAATATTAGAAAAGTTACAATGGTTATCCCTTACTTAAAAAGAGCACCTTCATTTTCAGAAAAATAAATTTAAAAAAGAAATATGAAATAGCTAACAAAAAGGAGGTAGACTCACGCCTAGTAGCATATTTGTTGATACTAAGATCCTAAATATATTAGGTCCTATGTCCAGTCATCCTCTCCCCCATTTTATTGTAATTATAATATATTGCCCTTTGTAATTGGCCCCCCCCCCCCAAATGGTGCCACATTTCTTGATTTTGAATAGGCGTGCATTTTTTGAGAATACAACTAGAAATCGAATAATTAACTCATTATTTTTGAAATTCAAATTTAAAAATGTTTGCCAGGTCCCCATTAACAATCGTTTGGTTGATTTCAATATGAAAACTACAATCTTTTGACATATTTATTCATTTGTAATGTAGACATATCAAAAGGTTATATTGACCTCTAAATTAAAAGCGACCATGTTACATATAATTTTGAAAACCAACACATATTAATTTAAATGATTTATTTTCTAAGTAAAGTTTGATATTTAAGTATCACGAATAAAGAAAATATATGGTTAGAGAACTTTTTATTTTATGAGATAAAAGTAGCCAAACCGTGATAAATAAAATAAATATCTTTAAATTGACCGTGAGTCTTTACTTTGAAGCGAATTGGGATGTGACAGGTGGTGCTAAGTGGATGGAGAGACTTTGATGTGGCAGTGGGATCCCCAACTGGTTAGTTGTTTGTCCATTAGTTATTTAATGGTTGCTGACTTGGCATTTTTTGTAAGAGCATCCGCAATGTGGGGTGTAAAATTAGAACATGGGTCCCACACTGTTAAATGTCACATGTTGATTGGAGGGAGAAAAAGGTTACATGCGGGGAAACACGCCAGTGCGTGCTCCCTCACGTGTAACTTTTACCTTTTAAAAATATTTTTTTGGTTTTTTCTTTTTTTTTTAAAGAAGTATATAATTTTTATATGATTTAAAAAATAGGTTGTGTGTTATAATGTGGATTCTGACAAATATTTTTATTTGATGATTAAAATTGGAGTTCTATTAGGTGAAGAAGTGATGAAATGCGAGTTCCAAAATTGTGAAACTTTTGCTGATGTAGCAGGTCAGAGTTTCAAAAACTGAAACTCTGACTGGGAATGCTCTAAAGGCATTCTCAATCTGAGTTTCAATTTTTGGAACTCAAGTATGTCACGTCAACAGGAGTTTTATAATTCTACACTTACATTTCATTTAATTTTTCAACCAGTGGAACTCATTACAACACAATTAATTTAATTATTTAACATGGAGTCCACCATTATATATAATTTATTTCTTATATTTTTTAATTTGTGTTTGTAAGTTAGCTATTGTAGGTAGTATGAACGTTTGCAATTTTCGGTTTCACAGAATGATTATTTTTCTTCATAATAGAAATGACTATTTTAATCTAAAATTTTTGCAATTTACAACTTCTTGGAAGAGAGATGCTTCGCAATTTGATTTGTGTGATAAGATGCAAAAATATAAAGCAGTGAAATTTCTAGTGGTGAATTTCCCGAAAGTTCAACACAAATATATACAACTAGGCAAAAAAAAATAAAAATAAATTAAACCCAAGTATCCGTTGCAGCCTTCGGTACGCATCGCCAGCATTCATTTCCCTTCTTCATTTTCATCACCACCAAACGCATCATAGCCTTCAGCCCAGAGCTTGCAACGATGCGTTTTGAGGAGGTGAAAAGGTCAAAAAAAAGAACTCGAGACAGAACGCCGCACAGTTCTGTCCCGAGTTCCACCGTCCTTGTGTCATCAGTTGGGCAAGCCGCGTGTAACCCCCGGTCTCCCTCCCTCCCTCGCGTGTAACCGGCTGGGAGTGCCCCAATCTGCCACGTTCCACCATAGCGTAATCACCATGTTCCATCAGAGGGGAAAGAAGTTGATGGATGAGATCATTGTTTAGCTGTCTGGCCTCGCTGAATTTGGATTTTTTTTTTTTGGTGGTGTCTTTTTTTTTTCCCTTTCCTTTTTTTGGTTTTTTTTTGGGGGGGGGGGGGGTTGTTAAAAGATCCATACTCATCACCCACTCTGTAATAAATCACAATTCGTTAAAGATATTAGTCACAATGAAACGTTTACCCCACCCCCTCCAAAAAAAATGATTACGAGGTTTTTATAAAAAAAATTAAAATTAAGTTGAAAGAAACTCGAATTAATTGAAGAGATTATAATTAATTAAAAGTCATCATGAGTGTTAACAAGTTAAAAAGAGTTTAAATAAGTTAAAAAAGATTTGAAGTGTTTGGTAACAACAGTTTTTGGGGTGAAATAGCAGTTTGTGAGTAGGGTGTTCAAAAATATCCAAAATTAAATACCCGAATCAAAAACCCGATACCCGATCCAAAAATTCGGATATTCGAACCGAAATATTTGAAAAATTCGGTTTGGACACCTGAACTGATAAATTTTTCGGATATTTGGTTTGGGTACAGGTCGGTCAATTTACAAATTGGGGTACCCGAAAATTCGAAAATTTTTTTCCCCAATAACACTAAAACTTTGATGTGTTGCATTGCTTGGTTAGGATGTTTAGCATATTAGTAATTTAGTCTTTTGGATTGCTCGAGTTCTAATCATTTGAACCATAAGCATGGTATGATGCTAAGTTACGATATTAATGAGCTTTTCGAGGTGTGAAGTAACTGAAATTTGATTGCTATGTGATGATGTTGTATGGTATTTTGGTTTTAGGATGCAAACAAGAATGGGTAATTAGGTATGCATGTGGTTTAGGGCATACACAAGGAGTTGTCCTTTTAAGAATGGGTAATTAGGTATGCAAAAAGTTTGGATTAACATGCAACAAAATTGCTTGGCAAAAAAAAAAGGTTCAAAAAAATTGGGCTATTGGCTAACCAAAAATCTGAACCAAAATTATCGGGTACCCGATAATTTTCGATTCGGATACGGTTCGCCATCCGTCTGATCTGAAATTTTGGGTACCCAAACCGAAATCTCTTTTGGTTCGGGTACCCGAATTATGAACACCCCTATTTATGAGAGTTTTAGCTATAAATCAAATAGCGAATTGAGTGTTTAGTAAATAGCTGTTTGAAACAACAGTTTGCCCCCAAAAACTCTATTTGAAAATGCTGTTTCAATTAGCATTTTCATAAGACATTTTTGTCAAAATAACATATTTGTCCAAAATTTTAAACAAATTACATTACATGCCATTAAATTATATTTTTATAATATGATTTTTATAAACTAGAAATAGTATATAGTATCATAAACTGTTCCTAGAAGGTTTATACTAGTAGCATTTGAATCTAGTTAAATATGGAAAATTAACAAGAGTAGAGGTATTTTATTTATTTTTATTTTTTTAGACAAAAATAGACCATTGAAGTTGCATTATCTATTTTATTATTTGTATTTTCTTAGCCAAGTAGTATACTTTTTGGTGTATATTTTCTAATTTCGCTAGTATATTGTATCAAGTTTACTGGTTCTCTCACTGTGCACCTTTATGAACATTTGATATTTATATTTTTGATTATTGAGTTCCCCTTCCGATTACCTAGACAATGAGCCTTTGATTGATGCAAAATAGTAACATTTGATACTATATTTTGTATGAATTGACTATAATAAAGACAGAGTCATTAAAAATTCGCATAACTTTCAATTTCAATTTATAAACCAAAAAATTAAAAAAATAACAAAATAACATTACAAAATATTGACATCATTTACATAAGTACAAATTGAAAAGAAATAAGATATATAATAAATACAAGTTATGTAGAATTTAGCAAGAAAATAAAATCTTGTCAATGAAGTTTCCATTCTTTTCTTTTCTTTTTTTATGATCACAAATGAAGTTAATTTGTACATATGACACCAATTTAATTCTTTTGAAAAAGAAATTGATCAGTAAATAAAAAACATATTCTATCTAGAAATAAGGATATAAGTGAAATTTTTCCAAACATATTTCTTAGAAATAGCTAACTTTACCAAATATTTTTTCGGCAAACAACTAATGCAAACAACTGATTCAAACAGCTAACAATAGGGGTGGACAGCATACCAGGTATGCATTGGGTTTAGCGGTTGGTCCATTTAAAATAGGGCTCATAAAGGGTCGGGTCAATAATAGAATGGGCCAATAATAGGCCAGCCCATTAAGGCATATTAAAGGGTCAGACCGAGTTGGACCATTAACGACCCGTTTAGTGATCCATTATTTTTTTCAACCTAATTAATACATTAGTTTACATGTTCCAGTTAGTTAAGTTTATTACTAACACTTTCTATATAACAATAATTATTATATACTTTTTTTTGCACGAGTTTGTTCAATTTTTAAATAAGCCCAAAGCGGGTCGCCCATGGGCCGACCTGACCTGACCTATTTATTAGCTTGGTTGTATATTTTATAACTTTGAATTTGAACTAGTTTAGGTTTGTTAGAAAATTAGAGATATTAGTTGGAAAATTAACTCACCAAAAACATTCATTAGGCAAAGTCCATATCATACACTTGGGAATACATACTCCCGCAAACCACATAAGCAAAATATGCATTAATAACCACTCACACGATAAATAGTAAATGACAATTTCTTATGTGCCCCCGATAGCACATACTCTCGCTATCCACGTATATATATATTTCAC
>JACYFF010031955.1:11786075-11865697 GCA_017589665.1 Selenicereus undatus
ATATATGGCAGTGGTAGTACATATTCTCGGGAGTATGTAATAATTTGCCCTCGTTAGGTGGTAATGCGTGAGACATGGGCGGACTAGGTTCATTTGGCCCATAACCTAACCCGATCCATTAGCAAATGTGCCAGGCCCAGACTGACCCGTTTAGTTAATGGGTTTGCCCAGTCTGGCCCAACCAGGTCTGTTGCCAACCCCTAACTAAAAGTTAACAGTTAATACAAACAGTTAATCGTTGTTTGCCAAACAAGGCCTTGAAAATGTTGAAGTTAACTGTAAATAACTACAGGAAATGTATGTACGTGTTCTTTTAGTGGTAGGATAAATCATGTAAACGGTACAAATAATTAGATATGATAACTCATTTTAATTGGAGATAACTTGCTTGGAAGAGTTTTGGAAATAACTATTATTTTTGAAAGGATTCCAACATATTAGCAAAGCTCTAAATTAAAAATGATCACATTAGTGTAAAATTTGTATTCAACAGTCTTTCACATATTATTGGGTGAGATCGTCTCGCATAAGAGTTATTGTGATACGGTTTTCGTCAGAGGTTATTTTTTACGGTTTACAGTGACTAATAATATATTTTAGAATGACATGTAAATTCAGCGTGACTAATAATTCATCTAATAATGACTTATTAGTCACGCATAAATTGCTGTAATTATTATTAAAATGTCATTATAAAAGATTACGTCTCATTATATGTCTCATATAAAATGGTTTCGCATAAGTTCTACTAACAATTTTGTTAGATCATGCTAAAAGTCAATTTTCTTCATAAATATAAATTTTTTGATAAGGTAACTATCAACTATGTTGGTTAATATGTGAGCTAAACAACATCTTTGAACGTAAATCGATATATTTGGAGACATTTATAACAGCTGGTATTGGTAAAGTCACCTATATCTGAGACTTGCCACACCCCATAATTCATACTAACTAGTAATAATTATTATATTGTATCTCAAAGCAATAAATTATGTGCAATAACATATATGGATGTCAACAAATTGTGCCCTAATTTGTAAGGTATTGCATTCTACATAAATAGAAAGCCTATTTTGAAAGCGATTTTTACCTAGCAAAATCAAAATCCCATTTCTCTTTCTCAGGTGTCCCAGTCCACTTAGCTTTCCTCCAGGTGTAGGATACATAGCTACATGCCCTTTATCTCTTGCAATATAAATTCCAAATATCCATAATTATAATAAAATAATAAAAAAATCTAGATAATGCTCTCTCTGTGTCTCTCTCTCTTTTTTTTTTAATTTTAAAAACCTGCCGATAATTCTTGAAAAAATCTGCCGCTGATAAATCAACATCCAGTTCAAAAATATAGCTTAATTGCATTAAAACAGATCGGACGGTCCAGATTGCTCGCGGGGCCAACGATAAAGAGATCACGGACGTTGCAGCGCATATTGTTTGTTACCCCACTTTTTTGTTCACTACTGCCTTGTCTCTCCCGCCACTGCTCCGTGATTCCCCCGTCCACCACGTCTCTCTCTCTCTCTCTCTCTCTCTTCCGCCAGTGAAAAGTCTCTCCAAAATGTCATTGTTGTAAATATAAAGAAATCTACCCCCTTTATTGGGTTTTAATTATTAATTATTAATTATCAATAAATTAACATATTCTTAATCCCCATTGTTGCTCCCTGATTTTTCTGCTTCATTGGCTACCATCTTCTCCCTTCTTCCAGAGATTTCCGGCCACCTATTTCCCTCTCCTCGCATTTTGAGCTGTGGTGTGGTGTGGTGTGGTTAGATTTTGTGCGGCTTCTTCAAGCTTCGATTTCAGATTCTCCTGGTTCATCAGGCCCTTGTTTACCTGACTTTTGAAAAAATTTTTAAAAATTGGGGGGTGAATTGGAGAAGGGAATCAAACCCTAGTTTCAGCAGATTCGCTTTTTTTTTGTCTCCTCCGTTCATTTAGCTTCTGAATCCATTGGTAAGATAATTCTGAAAATTCAGCATTTTTTTGGTGGGGTTTGGTTAGTGTATCGAACTCGATGGATTATGCGAGGTGTTGATGCTGCTGATTGTTTTTCTCCTGAGTTTTCCTGAGTTGAATCTGTCAACAGTTTTATTAAACCCCCCCCCCCCTAAATTATGTTTTAAAAATTAAAGAGGCTATTAGTGACGTGCTTTGTGAAGAAGGTATAAGTTAGCTCTAATTTTTGATTCTTTAAGGGTTTAATATTTGTTCTTGATTGTTAAATTTATGGGATTTCTTTGTTATTTGTGCCGGGTTAATGATGTAATTCAATTATGGGACTGATGCATCAATTGTACCTGATATGCAGAATATGTATTGCTTATGAGTTTCTGAGAGTTTTGGAATGGACAGTACGGAGACATAGATTTTGCATAGCCCATCATCACACATAAGAGTCTTGGATTTTGGTTGGTGTGCGAATCAATACTGGTTTCTGGGTGAAGGGAAAATAGGGATAAAAATGGCATTTGAATTGAGCTCTTTGCTAAGCAACACATTGCAAACATTGTCCACTTCGGATCATGCATCTGTGGTATCCATGAATCTGTTTGTCACGCTGCTCTGTGCTTGCATTGTGATCGGTCACCTTCTGGAGGAGAATCGTTGGATGAATGAGTCAATCACTGCTCTACTTATAGTAAGTCTCATTGTGTTTCTTAAATGTTTTTTGGGTTGTCTTTTGATGCTTGAGGTAGTGTGATGGTTGGGGATCGTAATTTGAACAACTTATTTTTGATGTGTTGTGACAGGGTTTGGCAACTGGGGTTCTAATTCTATTGATTAGTGGTGGAAAGAGTTCACATTTGTTGATGTTCAGTGAAGATCTGTTCTTTATATACCTTCTTCCGCCAATTATATTTAATGCTGGGTAAGTTGAGCTTTCTCCGTTTTGCCATCTATTCTATTTTGCTTTTTATGGGACTTTGTGATACTAACAAAAGGTTTCTTGGGTAACTTACTGGGGTTGTCTCTTAGGGAAAGAAAACAAAGAAAAGCAGTTTATTTGGTTAGAACAACTACTAAGTTTGCTGCCTTTTCTGACCTCTTACAAACCTGTGCTATTGGCTCTCTGAACTCATTTCGCATTGTGGTTTTGAATAAATGATGAGATTTTTCCATTTGTTGTATAACAACTTCAAATCTGGTGAAAGATGTGAGAAGTACGAGTGATGTGAATATGTGTTAACTGTTGATGGCTTTCTTATTTCCCATCATCACTTGTTGATGATTCTTAGACAATGAGCATTCTTGAACTGAACAAAATTGTAGAGCCAGTATGCTGGACTCTTGTCGTTTGGCATAAACTCTAGGCGTAGTGTATGCAGTTTACTCACGGAATTCCCATTTAGCCATCCCTGTGTAGATTTTTGTCATTGGCTCCGCCACACTAGTGGTTAGTATCTGTTAGTTCTTCATGATTACTTTTACTTATGCCTTTCTAGGTTTAACCAAACTTCTTTTGTGGTACCTAAGTTCTCATGACAAAGCCCATGAATTGCTTCTGTGGGTGCTGGCTGCCAACTGCCATTAATTACAATCGCCTCTTCATCATTCTATGTGCTGGTTACCTTTGTATATAATGTCAGGCTTTAATTGGTGGCCATTCCTTGTTGAAATCTTCTGTGTTGTACTTGTTGAATTTGAATATGATGGAATTTCATTTCCCTCCTTGCGAGCTGAAGCTGAAGCTGCTGAACTTAATGGATGAACAATAAATCCGTTCTGTAATCAGCAGCTGCTTCCCTTTGCTTGGAGTTATAGCTTTATTTTACCTGTGAAACATGTTGAATCTCAAGTGCATCGGGTACTGACATGATTGAATTGCTATCCTCTCTAGGTTTCAAGTGAAAAAGAAGAAATTTTTCCGTAATTTTATCACAATCATGCTGTTTGGAGCTCTGGGCACATTGGTGTCATTTACCATTATATCGCTAGGTATGGTGGGCTGCCAGCTAATTCAATTGCTAATATGTTCCTTTTAGTACCAAACCAAATCCAGGAGTCTGCCCAGACGGGGTATTTATATCAGTGCTTCTTCCAGCAGCTCCTTCTTTTCTTTAGGATTTTGAAAAATTCTTTCAGGGCTGTGCATATCAGATAGAATATATCAGTGTGCTCCTTAATAATTAAGCAATTTGCACAAGTTTGTGATCTGGCTATTTTAATATGTTTGTAGACTTAAATATTTAAGCTTCTGAATGTTGAATTTGTAATTTATGATGCAGGAGCTATGCAGTTCTTCAAGAATTTGGATATTGGTTTGCTGGATATAAGCGACTATCTTGGTATGTATCTTGTTGACTTATTATCATATTATTGCGGTGGTTTACTTGTGCTTGAGATTGTAATGATTTCCTTCATGTTTTTTTCCAGCAATTGGTGCCATATTCGCCGCAACCGATTCTGTGTGCACATTGCAGGTGAGCATCTATCAACTCTATGAGAGACTTTGAAATCAAAGTCCCTATTAGTACAGGATGTAATAATAGTTGCTGATGGGGCAGGTGCTTAATCAAGATGAGACCCCTCTGCTGTACAGTCTGGTGTTCGGAGAAGGTGTTGTAAATGACGCTACATCTGTGGTGCTTTTTAATGCGATCCAAAGCTTTGACCTCTCACACATTGACCACAGGATTCCCTTACAATTTATTGGCAGCTTCTTGTACTTATTTTTAGCGAGTACACTGCTAGGAGTAATAGTAAGGATATACCTATCTGTTCTATCTGCTTCAGAGTATCTTTGTGTCTATCCCCATTTTCTTGCATGTGTGATTAAATGGAGTTTTTTTCGCTCATTTGCAGGTTGGCTTGCTTAGTGCATATGTTATCAAGAAGTTGTATTTTGGAAGGTATGCCGCAGTTGCACTTTGATGCTGTTTATTACATAGGAATTTTCTGTGGATCTTGTGGAACTGGATGGATTTGTGTTAAATGGTGTCCTCATTTGTTTTCAAGAATTCTAATTGATGTAGACAAACCTTAATTGTTTAAATCAAAGATTAATGTGGTTCTAATGATTTCCTATAGCTGTGCGCTTAAGCTACGACACCTGGATTTGCTAATGTTTCCAAGCTGAGAATGTTGTTATAAGAAAGATGTGAAGCACCACGCTCTGAAGATTAATGGGAAAATCATGTGCGTGCCAGTGCATATGTGCATTTGCCTGCATGAATGCTTTATTGTCATATATGATAAACATACGTAGATTATCAATGCAGATCTTTGCATTTGAAATATGGAAAACTCATGGGCTCGGTACTATTCCATAGAGATTGGGATGCCAAATACTTGGGGCTTTTAAGAAATTGAAAATCCGTGATATATTGGGCTTGGCAAATGTGTATTTGGGTAATTAACCAAGGTGTACAGTAGAAAGTTTTAACATCGGGTGGGTGGTAGAAGATCTAACTCTTGAGTAGCAGATCGATCATTAGTTAATGTGTTTACTAGCTTTTGTTATCCTCCAAGGTCTATCAAAAAAGGGAGAAACAAAAAGGAAAGAAAAACAACCAATATTTCTCCCTTCGTCTTTGTAGAAAGGATATAAACAGCAAACTGGCTTGGGCTGATATTCAAAACACATCAGGTGCCAAATGCTAGTTATGGCAATCTGGTAAGTGAAAACTTGGATGCTTAAATTTTAGTGTGTCTAGTTCTGTGGGGGCGATAACCAGGTACCCAGTATTGGCATGGGAACTGCACTTGGAGCTGGTCGGTTTTGATCCAGAACCAGTCAAACCAGGTCCTGTTCTGGTTCCAAAAAAGGAGCACTGGTCATATTCTCTTATGCTTCCTACAATTTTTGGACCTGGAACTGGACCTATTAAGTGGTTATTTGGGGAACAGAGGAAAGAAAAAGAAATCGTGTTAGACATTTTAGTTATTGATGACTTATTTTTAATTTTTTTATTGATTCTATTATAAACAATGGGGAAAAAGCATCTTATCGAAACATAATGTTATGATTTAAGAGTTAAAAGAGGGAAAAGGTGATAAAGAATAATTCCGTACCCCAACTAGCTAATTGGAACAGAATCCGGTCTAGGATTGGGTCCAAATTTTTTTCACTAGTCCAAGTAGTTCTGATTTTGGGTCCAATGTCTAGGGCCTATTGGGGACTTGGTCTATGGTCGGGTCCTGGACTTTAACTGGGAATTTGGTCCCATCATGCTATCCCTTCCACACATTCTATGTCTCATCTTGGTGGATTGCTCGAGCTTGACCTTTCCGCCCTTTTCCCCCCCTTTTTTTGAAGTTGGGGCTTCTGGCTCGTTGTCAGCTTTTATCCTTCACCTCCTTTTCTCAGAGTTTGCTGTTCTGGGAAACAATTGAGTCCAGCAGTCTGTTTGACTCAGAATTCTTTGATTAACCGGCTTGCATGGACCTGTGCTGAACTTCATGGCATTTTTCCTTGGAGAAGATTTATGCTCTTCCTTGGGATAGTCTTTGCCTGCTTCTGGCTGAAATGAAATGCAATTGTGCATGTCTGTACGTGTTACATCTTAGGATCCGATGACATGTGCATTATGTATTAGTGAAAAGGAAGGTAGCCATGCTTGGTTGCTCGTAATGTAATATGGAATATGGAAAGATGAACGTGTGCTGTCAGCGTTGCTTCATTTTTCGCAAATTGTCCTTGTTTGTTGCATGATTGTAGAATGGGTATGGAAAGCATATAGCTTCAATACCCCCCCCCCCCAAAATAAAAGTTGACAGTTGATATAACTGAAGCTGTTGCGAATTGCAGGCACTCCACTGACCGTGAGGTTGCTCTAATGATGCTTATGGCTTATCTGTCATACATGCTTGCAGAAGTAAGCTTTTATGGTTCCTCCTTTTTTTAAAAAAAAAATCCTGGATTTTTGTTTTGGTGTGCCTTTTGCATTCTCTCTCTTGACAAGTATTTTCAGTTTAAATTGGTAGCTTATGTTGGGTGCTCAATCGTACACATTTTAAGTTCTCTTACGGGCTAAGACATTTTTGTTGTTTCTTTCAGCTACTACATCTGAGCGGTATTCTTACAGTGTTTTTCTGCGGAATTGTAATGTCTCATTACACATGGCACAATGTGACTGAGAGCTCAAGAGTGACCACCAAGTACAGTTGCTTCTCTTCCTTTCCTTTGTCATCTATTTGTGTTTTTTTGGAAAACATCTCTTTCTAAGATAGATGAACTTGGCACCCATCTTTATGATTGCCTAAGACTTGGCCTATTAACTCTTTTTCTTTTTTGCAGGCATGCTTTTGCTACCCTATCTTTTGTTGCTGAAACTTTTATCTTCCTATATGTCGGTATGGATGCATTAGACATTGAGAAGTGGAGATTTGTGAGTGATAGGTACGACAATTTCTCAAGAGTGTTACTTATGGTATTGGTACATGAAACCTCACGTTCTGGGGCTCTTGTATGATGATACGAGTTTCGAGATTTTTCAATTAATTCTGATTTTTGCTCATGATGTATCGTGCAGTCCTGGAATCTCTGTTGCTGTAAGTTCCATATTACTGGGGCTAGTAATGCTTGGGCGAGCAGCTTTTGTGTTCCCGATATCCTTCTTGACAAACTTATACAAGAAATCTGAAACTGAAAAAATCAGCTTCAGGCAGCAGGTTAGAATGTTTCCCTCATGATGCAGATATATTTGTCTTGGTCAATTCATACGTTGTGACTTGTGGATTAATATAACTTTTTCACCTATTTGTAGTCGATAATATGGTGGGCCGGTCTCATGAGAGGTGCTGTTTCCATGGCACTTGCTTATAATAAGGTACTTTATTTTTTCTTTTCTCAAATGCATCAGTTACCTTGTAGTTCTACTTGTTGGATCAACCAGCGCAATGCATGTAGATCAAAATGCCCAGTCATGCCTTTTGCATCATATGGTCACATTTTTGGGGTGTTAGTGCTAAGTTTTATTTACTTGTTTATGCAGTTTACAAGGTCAGGGCACACACAGCTAAAGGGGAACGCAATCATGATTACAAGCACAATATCTGTTGTCCTTTTCAGCACAGTGGTAAGTCCAGATGCCAATGTCCTTCCTGCCTTCTCAGAAGTGGATTCTATACATTGTTCATATAGTTGCTTTGCATTTCCACCACCCAAGTGGCTTTGTGTCATCCGATGGAGGATCAGCATTTCAATATTTTCTGCTTTTTGTGCCTTAACTCTCTCTCTCAGAGTTGGGAACAGGCAAGAGCCCAGTTCTTTTTGGCACGGTGTGTTGGTGTAGCCATTCATTACCGTGAGAACCCCCCCCCCCTTTTGGGGGGGTGTGTGTTGAGTTTTTCTATCATGTAACCAGCCTGCTTTTCAATTGCACATAGGCTGTTTTCATAGGGCCCTAGATTGAATACTGTTGTCTGCTTCTCATTCCATAGCAATGGGTTAGAGAATAATTCAGTGAGGTATTGTGCTTTTTCTCCTGTAATGCAAGCTGAGAAATGGTTGCGCAGGCTTTTCTACTTGTCTAGAAATTGGACGTTTAACTAGCGGTTGAAATATTGATTTGGGAGGAACATGTTTTCTAGACAATGCATCAATTATAGCTCGCAAATGATGGTTTGGGTTATTGCAACTTCAATCTTATATCATATTGCACGCTCTTGTAAGTTTAGATACATTATTAGATCATGTAGTCTCCATTCCCATCAGACTAAATGAAAAGAACACCGCCAGTTTCCATTTGTGATGAGACTATATCGCATTGGGATAGGTCTGGTGGTAAATATTCTGTTGCTATCTATTTGTGGTTAGACTAAAGGGCGCTGGGACAGGTCTGCTGATAAATATTTCTTTGCTTTTGTAGGTGTTTGGCTTACTGACGAAGCCACTGATAATGTGTTTAGTGCCCCACCGGAAACACTTCCGTAGTGACAGCACAGTATCAGAGGATCTGGGGAGCCCAAAATCACTCACTTTGCCACTTCTTGGGAGCCGCCAAAACTCTGAAACCGATCTTGGCAACCGGGGAGCGAGCACTGACCTGGGTATTGGTCGTCCTGGCAGCCTCCGGATGCTTCTGAACAGGCCATCTCACACTGTTCACTACTGGTGGCGCAAGTTTGATGATGCTTTCATGCGCCCGGTTTTTGGTGGCCGAGGATTTGTACCTTATGTCCCTGGCTCACCCATTGAACAGAGCACTAACAATGTGACAGATGGGATATAGAGAGAAGGGGGCTTGGGATAGATTATGGAGGCAATTTCGAGAATGTCCTGTGCTGAATGTCAAGAATGCCCGCCGCCGAAGAAGATGCTAGCAAATGCCTTGGCATTCTCCCTGGGAAAAGTGTGCTATACACCTGTTAATACATGGGTTATGTAACTTAAGCAAGAAATACTGCTCATGAAGTTACCGTTGCAGAGTGGAATTTATGTATTCTTTTTCTCGTCCGTAGCTTGACTGCTCTCTAGGATGTCTTTAGGGTTTTGTGAGTCTCATACTGCCACGATTTTGTAATTTGTAGCTCTAAGCAGGCTTGTCTTCATTGACGTTCTCTCCCTGGTTTCTTTCCCTTCTTTGCGGTTGTTTTTGGGGTGTTTCCTGGTGTATTGAGCGAAAGTTTGGTGTAAATAGTGCCGAATCTGTAATGAGGCTGCTAATAATGAGTGCTCTGGATTGGTTGTGCGTAGATATCATCAGCATTCATGTTCATGGTTTGGTATGCATGTTTAGAGCTCTTAGACTTCGAAATAGCCCTACGCTCGGGGAATTCTTCACCAGCGCGTTGAGAGTGTCCTGGCAAAATTGTTTGCTTCTTTGGTTGTGGATGTTGGTTTGAGTGTGCTTTCGTTGGTTTAGATTGCAAAGCCGCTTGATGAGTGATTTCATGTGGAGGTACAAGCGAAATAAAGATTTTTTTATACCTTATATCAGGTAGGGTTGAACTATTCTCATTTGCCAATCATCGAAAAGGTAGAATTTTCTTATGATAAGACTCAACTTCAAACATTGCTTAAACGGAATAAGTTTTATATTATTTGAACCAGCTTGTGTTGGTAAATATTATGGCATTGTGTGTGATCATATCTTGGCACATTTACGGCATCTTGTATATCTATAAATGAGTCAATCGAAGTCATCCCAACTCCTAGCCAAGCTTTGACTGAGGTGACTTAGGTTAAGTTGGACTTTGAGTCCCATTGCCACTTGTTTATATGACATCATCTCAAGCCCTAGGCTCCCAGTAGGGGTGTAACCGAGCCGAGTCTCATTCTGAGTTAAGCTTGGTCAAATCAGGTTTGAACCGAGCTTTGATTGAACTGAGCTTTCATCAAGCGGACCTTGAACTATAACAGTGGATTATCTTAATTCAAAATTCAAATTTTTGTGCAACTTAACTTGAAAATTATTGAGAAATTATTTACTTTTTAAAATAGTACGACCTTCTACTCAAAGGAAAAATATCAAATATAGGCTTTAATATTGAACTATGGACATCCAAACTAACACAAAGTGTAATGTATACTAAGAAAGAATAGGCTATTCTCGATATAGAATGCCTAAGCGAGCTCGACCGAGCCAAATCTAGCTATGCTTGAGCTCAATTCGATAGCCATCTATGCCAAGCCCGAGCTGAGCCGAGCCAAACTTTGGTCAAATCGAGCCAGAGAACAAGCTTTGTGACCAAGTTGAGCTGAGGGCTCGCTGAGTTGGCTCAATTCTTTTACATCCCTAGCTCCTTGCTAAGCTTTGACTGAGGTGGGTTATGGCAAGTTGCACATTAAACCCTCCTGGTACTTATCTATATGATGTCGATTTGAACTGTATGTTTGAAAACTTGAGTTTTGACATTCAAACACTGTACTTCCCAATTTAAGCAGAGATACTAGTCAAATGCATGCTTTAACCAAAGATACTAGTCAAATGTATGCTTTAATCCCTACATTAACCAATAATCTTTAGTATAATCGTAAGAGCCGACCTACTTTTCTTCCCAAATTAAAAGGAGACGAGCAATGCCCTGAGCATTGAGATAATAATTCAACATAGACGCATGGGAATGTATGGCATATGTGATACTACAATCTGAAATATACACATTATACAAAGGTGTATGGATTAATCCAACAGTGGCAGTTGTTCCAAAGTTTCGTATATATTGTTCTCCAAACATAAACTAATACTTGATGACATGTATTCTAGGACTTATTTCATTATTTCAAAGGGAGGGTCCGGAGCGAGGAGGGAAGAGATGTATGGGCCATTTACAAGCAAAATATGATATCACCTGGAAAAGCTAGCATATACACAAAAACTACCTCCCTCCTAAAATTTGCCAATAACCAAAATGGGACTCACAAGCTAAGGCTAACAAGGAAAGCCTCATCCTCCTCAATCTATTTTCTTGGGTAATAACATCGGTTTGATGCTCAAAAGTTGCTTCCTGGTCATGGATGAAAGCCATATCCGGCCACAAGGCTGATGATTGCTACCATGCACACAAACAACAACGGAAAACCATCGTGTACTCTTCTTTCTGCTTTCCTTTTTCTTAGAAATGCCTGTGTAACACAAACAAGGAGACAAGAATTTTAGAGCATGTCAATTTAGCACCAGGACTCTGTTGATAAGAACTTTCCGGGTGACAAATGAAAAGGTTTTCACAACATCAATTGAGTTCAGAGATGATCTTTCCTTGGCTCATTTGTTAATATGCTCAGAAATCATCTCAATGTTTGTAGCGTTACGGTTGCCTAAGTCTACATCTCCCTAAGCCTCATTAAAGTGGGACCAACACTGGCTTTGTCGTCGTTGTCGTTTATCTTCAAAATCTTGATTTTTATGATTTTCGTTTCATTTATAGAGAATTTGACTACCATATTCAGGAACTTTACAAGAATGAAACCACTTCTACAAATTTTATAGCTGCTCAAGATACTACAGTGATCTGGAGCTTTGAAAAGAGCCTGACACGAAATCTTAACAATGTAGTGATGGCAAATTGCATAAACACACTTCGGCACCAACATGTGCAAAAAGATAGCAGAGGTGGAGAGGGAAAGTAAAAGGTCAGTTAAGATACCATTTCTTGTTGCAGGGTCTCCCTGTCTTGGAAGGCAAGCTGCCTCTCTTCTCTCAGTTTAGAAATGGTCACTTCAGCCTGTGAAGTTCATGAGATAAATCCTGGTTATGGGATTATAGAATGAAGAAAATCAATATATATGAGGACGAAAACCAATCTAGGAGAGTGGTAGCCCACAAGAGACTATATATTTTGTCCTCGTTTCTCTTCTACGAACGAGGGCAATCGGCCATAGTATGGCAGGAAGTAACCTAGAATATCCATAACAATGGTACGAACTAACATTACTATTAATCTGTCAGAAGTACACAGCAGTACAGAAAATTCACTTCCTAATAAAGTGTCGCCACTTATGCAGCTGTAGAAGCCTCCGTTTAATAGTCCCCTCCCCCCTGACTTGGTGGACTAATAAAATGCATAGCCAAAACTATCATCTAATTCTTCCGTGTTGGACTAGTAGGGAAATCAACGTTTTTGAATCCAGGTTCCAACATAGACAAGCTTTGGGATATAGGGGCAAGATTGAGTAATTTTGACTCTGAAACATGCCTCAGCTGCCAGGTGTTTATTTGGTTGGATTTGATGTTAAATAAAGAGTAATAATATGCTTATTACTTTCCCATATACCTTCTTCAAATGATTTTACCTTACTTAGAAAAGAAAGCATGGGGGAAAAAATCTCACGCAACCTGTAACAACATTGTAGAGAAGATCAAATAATTGACTCCCTAATACAAGGTTCAGAGAACAGAACATATCATTGCCATCAATTAGAGACATCAATTGTGAAGCCAAATTTTAGCAGGAGCATTAAATAGTTTTTGTTACTGCTGAAGACAGCATGATCAAGATTCAAGGAGGGTGAGGGGGACTCCAAGACAGTGAAAATAATAGCTGGAAAGTAATGAAACAAGCTTGTAGGAAGATGCACAAAAAGTGGATCAGATGAGGAAAATAAGAAAGGAGCAAAAGAGACGAGCACAAATCTACAGCTACTGATGCAAGATTTTGTATAGTAACTGACCTTGCTTAGCTTGGACTCAAGTTGGTGCAGTTTTGACTTCATTTCTTCAACATCCTTGAATAGTTTCTGCTCCTCCTCACTCATCAAAATTCTCGGCTCCATTACTACTGCTGGCTCAATGGCTCTTCTCACTACATCTACATCCTCCTTAGATTCTGACTCAACATCTTTCACTTCACTTGATACCACAAACTTGTTTGGTTCAAACTTCACATTCTTAATCTTGATAAGTTCTGCTTTCACATCCTGAATTGGTTCAACCTCTGCAGTCTTCACTGGCTTCAAATCCCCATTGTCCATGGTTTTGGAGACCACATGCTCCACTGCAGTCTTCACTAGCTTGAATTCCTCATTGTTCAGAGCTTTGGGCGCAACATGCTCCACCGCAATCTCCACAGGCTTGAATTCCTCATTATTTACAGCTTTAGAGATAGCATGCTCTACTGCAGTCCTCATTGGCTTAAATTTCTCATTGTTAGTAGGTTTGGACACAACATGCTCTGCTGCAGTAGTCTTCACTGGCTCCGAATCCTCATTGTTTGCAGTTTTGGGCATGATAAACTCATCTGCAGTCTTCATTGGCTTCAAATCTCCATTGTTTATAGTTTTGGATAAGAGGTGCTCCTCAGCCTGTTTGGTTAGAATGGGCAGATTGCCAATAACAAGTTGGTGAAATTGCCAAAGGAAGCAAAATATGATGACACAGAGATCCTCTTTATGCTCTAACCCGGTGCGTGGACTAAATAATGAAAGGAACATGACACATCGATCTCCCAATATTTACTATTTAAAAAATGAAAATGATTTATTGTCAGAGCATGCCATGGAAGAACCCACAAGAACACACTTCCAAGTGCACCCTACTGCTGACAACATGATTAGGAGCAAGTGTCTTAATGCCACGGAGTCAACTAACTTCTAAGTACTGAAAATTCATTCATTGGTACCTGCTTCAGTGCGCTGGTGATGGGTGTTAATTCTGGGGAACTTGGAGGTGGGGGAGCAAGAAACACTCTCAATTTACTCTCTTCAACATATCTTCCACCATCTTTTGAGAACTGTAACACCAGCACCAAAAATGAGATAGCATGACATGATAAACATGAAAAGATTTTAGAACAAATGCTGCTCGCTACCATTTCAGATGTTACATCCTCGTCCACTGTTCCTGCAGGTACAATTGTATTCTGAATCAAGAACTTGTCTTTGCATGTCAAATCAAGCAGACCTGTTTTCTGTGCTTGCATTATGACTGCATCAACACGAAAAAGAGAATAAAAGTGATGTCAACAGTTTAAGTAGCAATAAGGATAAATTATCAGCTAAAGAACAATGTGATCCGTTCCAGGCTGTTATCTTAAACAGGCCAAATCCTTTTACACTCCTACTTTAAGCAAGAGTTTGTGAAAGGTTAAGGAAAAAGTGGAGACTCACAAGAGAAGTCACAGAAAGAATGAAGTATAGTTCCCAATAATGCTACTGTACAAATAACTTCTGTTCTCAGGCGAAATACCTGGGAGCTGCTGGTTAGTGTCACTTACTTTCCCTCCCTTGGAAGCTAAAAATTTTGAAAATTAGGTTTCTTCAGCTGTTACTATAGATAGGAACAGGCTGATCAATCTTGTATTAACAAACAATGTTTAGTGGTATGGACAAGCATCCAACGCTAATACAAGGCTGATCAACAGAAGCTTGGATGAGCTAAGCTAAAATTATTAGTAACCTACAGTGCATAATTTTGCAACAGCATGACAAGCAGTCTCCCATTGGTACATAGAATCATGTGCACCGATATGTCGGTTCATAGAAGAAACAGAGTCAAGCTGACTGATTGCATCATGGCTAAACAACCGCAACTAGTTGGTACTCTTGCATGTTTAACAGCAGGGAATTCTACCACACTATTAAGCCCTAAAGTCAAAGACCAGCATAGATACCCCTTCAGATATTCACTTAAATTTTCCAACACCGCTTAGAAGTGTGCAGGAATGTCTGAAGGGTCTTATCAGTCTGTCTTCAGCAACTCTGCATGTTTTCAAGTTTAATTTGCAGTATCCAAGTGTAATTCAATAATCTGGTGAAAGGTTCGATATGAGAACTGCGTGGAATAAAGATCTGGAATAGCACAGAAATTTTGCCAAATCGTGACCATATGGAAACTTGCACGAAGATATCTAGTACCCATGAAAATTCATCATTTTCTAAATTGTTCTACCAAAACTCGGGTCTTGGTCTTACCAATCCAAAAACTCAATGATGCAAATAGACAAGCAAAATATACAAAAAAAAGTTCCAGGACGACATACCAACAAATTCAAGAGCTTCTTTTGGTTGCAAAACACCAACGTTCGGCCGCACACAATATTTTTTTGGTGAAGTAGTCTTAACCTGCATCAATTAGACTGTGATTATAACCCTTTCATCCACACTTCACACCATGATGATCTCAGAAAACATGTATAAATCCCAGAGAAGAAACCACATAGTCAAAACTATGGAGCCGAAAAGCCTCAGAATTTCACCTTGAAAGCGACATACTGATCTGTTCTGTTAGTAAGCCGAACCGTGCACTTGCTCTGTTTGCCCAATTCAACTGCAAGGCAGACATGAATGATCTCAATAATATACTCTCACATAGTTTATTCTTAACAATAGGGAGGGGGGGAAACATTGCAAATCAAAAATAATTAGCAGGGCAACTCAGAAATGTATCCAAAAGAAAAGCACGATAAAATTTGGAAAGAGCTTATGATTGATGCAAAAAGATCAGCTGACCCACCAACAAATTTCAGCTCACGGGGTTGAATCTCGAGCTGGGTACTCATGATTTACTCTAATGATGATTGATTAAGTACTTTCTACCTCTCAGGATATACTTTGAACAAGCCCTGAAAATTAAAACAAAATGCAATTCACCAACCCTCAGTGAAGACCCATATCCATTATAATTGCAGAAAAGGACGAAATAATTTGGGGGGGGGGGGTTGGAATCATGAGATTTATGTCCATAAGAAAACAAAAAATAAATCAATTCAATTCAAAGTTCTGACAAGCAGGACAGAGTTGAAAGGGAAATAAAAAGTGATTGTGGGGACACAAAATTCAGATCGATCAGGAGAGAGAAATAATAAGATTCCAAAAGCCCAGAAAGAAAGATCAACGATCAAAAAGATGAGTTCTTGAAAGTGGGCAAAATAAAAAAACAAAATCAAAATCAAAAGGGCAATGGAATCGGAAGAAAAACTCACTGTTGACTTGGGACTTGACTCAGTGCAGACTGAGATTCACGCTATTCAATGAGATGCCCAAACGAACAAATCCCAATTATATAACCCAGAAAAGAAAGAGATCGTACTATGAATGGAAATGTGTGCAGCAGTGGGAAAGAAGAATTAATTGGGGATAATCAAAATCTGGGCACGAATTGAATTGCGTGAAACTGCTAGTTCCCAGTTTTTCTTATTCTGGGCAGCAATTAATACAGAAAATTATGCTCGATTTTGTGGGGAATTTTGTTTATTTTCCCACCTTATGAGCTCGTTTCTTCAATCTAATCTAGCTTCACAGTCTGCAATTTGGTGGAATTGATACTGATCATCTCAGAAGAGAGAGAAAGAGATGTGGGTTTGGTGGTGTTGGTTGTGAAAGGCAAACAAAGCCTGCCCCAGGATGGAATCGTTAGAGAGGAAAATGGGCGTCTGGTCTGCGTTTTGCCAGTACACTGAAGGTCGTTGTACCAGCCCTTTTTATTTTTTCTTTGTTTTTTTTCTCTGTTTATTTTCCTTTATTTTCCTCTGTTTATTTATTTCGATTTTCCTGGATGCTTTTAGATTTTAAGCTCTGTCTGGTGTTTAAAAAATTTCAGAGAAAGAAAAGTTAAAAGAAAAAAAATGTGAAGAAAAAAAATAAGGAGAAAATAAGTTTTTTTCTCTTATTTAGATTGAGAAAAAATACAAGAATTTGGATGAGAAATTTGAATGTTAATGAACTACTTGAATAATGTTGATATCATCTAAGCAATGCGAGGTTGGAGGAGGTTGAGAATTTTTCTCAAACTTTCCTCACAATTGTATGAGAAAATTTTTATCACTTATTTCTAACAATTTTTCCACTTAACTTTCATCCATATTTTTTTCTTTGTGAATTTCTCTAAACCAAACATAAGAAAAAAAGTAATTTTCCTAAAATTTTTTCTTTCCACCAAATTTTTCAAGGTCCAAACGGAACCTTAGATTTATCATTTTTGGAAAGAGAAAAACCTTTACAAATTACAATAGTATACCAATAGACTCCAATAGTTAAAACTTTTATTTATTTATTTTTAATGCACAGAAAAATTTTATTTATGAATATATGACATAATAATCAGCATGCATGGCTGTCCTAGGCATTCATTTGTTGATTTTCTTTTTTAAAAAAATATGTATAAAAAATTTTAAAATTTTTGTAGAACTTTATTGAAGGATAAACTGAAAAAGATTAACTATTATTAGTTAAATTTTAGCGAAAAAATCAAAATGTAAAACTTATATTTATAATATTTACATCTACCACTTATATGACATTATTTTCATCATCATAAATGTAGTGTACATTCTGGGCTTACAGCAAATTCTTATTGAAACTGAACGTACATATAATAATTAATATTTGTGGTCAATGGTGTTTTCTTTTTTTTTTTGTGCAGATGTTACTTATATAACTTTTTTTTTAAAAATAGCGTTACTTATATAACTTATTTATGACTTAAGAAAGAGAGTAGCTAGCCTACTTTTCATCATCCAAGTCAAATACCAGCAAGATCAAATTTTAAGAATGTACATATTCGTGTAACTTATGAAAGTATTTAGCTTAACCTTCAACATCCGACTCGAATACAAACAAATTCAAATTTTGAGAATGTATCTATTTTTATAACGAGTAGTCCGCGCCCCCCCCCCCCAAAAAAAAAAACGAAGCAATGATGTGGAAAGTGAAAGATACAGAAATTGGGGAAGAAATTAGGAAAAGGTTACGAAAAGAAAAGAAAGAAAAATAGAGATTCTATTTTCCTATTTTACATGATAAAAGGGTAGTCCGGTGTACAAGCATCCCGCGTTCACGCAGGGTTTAGGGAAAGGCGCCACCCTAAGGCGTGTATTGTAGGCAGTCTAACTTAACTTTGGCAGCCTATTTTACATGATGTATGAGGATAATATAATGGAGATTAAATTTTTGAACTTAAAATTTAATTACCTTTACTTCACTTTGGACTGGAAAATAAATTATCAAAATTTATATTTTGCAAAATCAATTTCTACTGGCTTACTACCATTTTTGTAGACACATAGAAGGTTCTACTCCTATATTCCCACAATTAGAAAGATATCACAAATAATGCTGCTTATATTAGTCACGTAATGTAGCATTTAATTAAAATTTATCATAATTGCACTGCCACTTTGTTAAGAAATATTTTCTGTTGAATTATTTGAGGGTCATAAACTTTTTATATGTAATTGCAAACTAAAATATTAATATATAATAACTTTATGAAACACAAGAAAATGGTGTTATTTTATTACATCATTTGAATCATTTTTATAATGAACTGAGGAAATACTGAGGATGTTAATCATATAAAAATGTCTAATAACATTACCAAACATAAGAAAATAATGTTATTTTCTAAATATATTCTTGCAATAGAATAAGGGTTTTCATTGATGAAACATATTGGCAAACTCTTCTTTTTTGTTTTTTTGTTTGGTCTTTGATCCTCAACCGGCGGTGAATTAAACTAAAAATTACTTTTTTTTCTTGTGTTTGGTCTGGAGAAAATCACAAAGAAAAAAATATAGAGGAAAGTTAGGTGGAAAAATTGTTATGAGCAAGTAATAAAATTTTTCTCATTAAATTGTCAGAAAAATTTGAGAAAAATTCTCAACCTCGCATTGCTTAGATGACATCAACATGATTCAAGCAGTTCATCAACATTTAAATTTTTATCCAAATTCTTGTATTTTTTCCTCAATTCAAACAAGAGAAAAAAAAATTATTTTCTCCCTATTTTTTTTTCCTTCATATATTTTTTTTTCTTTCGACTTTTCTTTCCTCTAAATTTTTTAAACACCAAACGGCGCCTTAAAGCTAACAACTACGTACTAACATATGTGCAACTTTCATTTTCGTGAAAACGAAATGAAACCATAGATTAGTTGAAAAATTAATGCCCCCACCTTATTATCTTGCTGTTTTGGACTGCCCACCCAAATATTTTGAACCACAAAGTTTTTTTTAAGGAATCACATTATATATTTGACATGCAGTGACTTGTACAAACTTTTGAAGAAATGGGCCCATCATCAATCTATACGATTCACGTCAGTCTCAGCATTCGAATTTGTTGGCAACTTTTGGACGGTTCATATCTCCACCTACAATTCACGTTTAATTTTCAGAAAATGATGTTTAATATGTACCAGATATTTAAATTTAAATTTCAGTGTATCTGTTTTGAACAGTTATTTAATTTTAGTTATCTTTTGAATATGATGTTTATATGTTGTACTTGTATGACATTTGTATGTCGTATGACTCTTTAAATGCAAAAGAAGGTGGGGAAGACGAGTTTTTTTTTTATTTATAAAATGAGAAAAAGGGATAATTCATTTAAAAGTAAATATACATGTTGTATGACCAACATCAAATTAAATCATTTTCTCTAAAAAATTAATGATAAATATACTGTTGATCAACTCTGAATTTGTAGTAGTATTCTTACCACTAGCCGCATAAATTTTTAATTATACATTCATTAGAGTAGGATATCTATATGTTGTATGACCAAAATCATCCTTCTATGTTTCTTAAACAAGAAAAAAGCAACAAAATGATATTTTTTTTTACCCCATTTTTTTGGTACAGCAAACACCTAACTTTCTACTTTGGGATACAAGAATATTTTGTTCCAATCCTGCCATAAAAGGATTCAACAACCCACCCTTTCCCCTTTGAGGGTTTTTTTTTGGGTTAAAAATAATGTTAAGCACAGTAAGGCGTAGAATGTTCTTTTCACATTGATAATTGTAAGCGCATCAATTTTTTACTTTAATAATGATAAGCGCACGAATACTTTATACATTGTTTGGATTAAGATATAGACAAAGAAGAGAGGGAAAGGCAATGAAGGGGAAGGCAATGAAGGGGAAGGGAAGGGAAGGAAGGTGATCTGTATTCACCTTGTTTGGATATGTTATAAGAGGAGATAAAGGAGAGAACAGTTAAAAATATTTCCTTCCCCTATCATTTTAGGGGTGAATAAATATGAGGGGAATGAGGGTCAAATGTTCCCCTCGGTTCCCCTTCCTTCTCATCATCTAGTATTCACAAATAAGGAAAATAAGTGTTCATTAAGACATTAACCTTCATTTTTCTTCCCTCCCCTTGCTTCCCCTTAACCCAAACAGACTATTACTTTCTTTACAAAAAGGTTTTTTTATAGTAGAAAACTCCTTAGATGAATTAGTTAACCAAACAGAAGATACGGAATTCAAATCGCTAGCCGTAGGGATGGTAATAGACCGAGTTTGGATCAGATGAACCATTATCTACATCCATCACCTGCTTTCATCCACTTCATTTCATCCATCCATCCATCCATCATTCGTGGATGTAAATGCGTGAATCAAATTGTAAATAGGTGATGAAAGTCTATGTATAGTATGTTAGCAAGTTTAATAGAAAAAACAAGCTTTGTCTTTTGAAAAATTTTAAAAATATATTTTATGTATAAGAAATGAATAAATATCACATTTATAATAATAATCTTGACAAAAATTATAAAATTAATAATATAAAAGTCCAAAAAATGGTAAAATTTAAAGGACAAAAATATACAGTAAACCAATTACAAATAGGGGATAAATAAATTGATAACTGAGTGGGAGATGGATTGGGTGGCCGGTCAGATGGAGCAACGCCTTGACCCAATCCAATCCATCAAATCATCATCCATCATCAATATATTTCAAATTTTCACATGCTTTTGGGTTAGATGGAGTGGATATCTATCAGATAGGGGTGAAATTCCCACCCTACACCCAGTTGTGTTTTGAGTTAATTTTGTATTTTTTCCCCTATTTTCTTTTTGGTTTTTTTTTTTTTTGGGGGGGGGGGGGGGGAGGAATTATCAGACAAAAAAAATAAGACATGTTGGGCCATGCCCAAGGTCATGGACTTCAAGATTCGTGCAAAAGGTAGGGCCGAAGAACATCTCCCAACCCAACCACGCATGACTTTCAAATGTTGAATTTCTATTCTATCACATCGATAAAAATTTTGTCTTTTGAAACTTGATTTTACTTTGGCAATTTATGAAACTGCAACTTGGTTTATCTGATAAAATATTTATTATGGACCAATCTCATAACATACAATTTTTTTTACCCACCTACATAATATATTTGAAAAAAAAGAAAAAAAATAATAAAACAATAAAAGGACAAAGAAAATTGGAACTCAAATTGAAATAGTCGGCCATTTCAAACTGCGGGACAAAAGCTATCAAACAAGCAAAATTCTACCATAGTTGAAAAGTTTTTCAATTATAGTAATAGAATAATGCTAACCATTGATCTAATCAAATTGGATCTCAACTGTTGGAAATTTCTACCATTAACCTATGCAATACGTTACTTGTACAAATTATTCTATTTCTTAAAGTTTTTCCTTCCACTCTCTACAGCTAAAGGCATCCCCAACCCATTACCCGCGAGGCAAACCCCCCCACGCGGGACACCCGGCCCCCTCCCAGCCACTGCCACGCGTGCCTCTGCACGCAGGCCTCCACGGTCAGCTGAGTAGCCCCGCGTGCCTCTCCTTCCTTTTTTTTTTCTTTTTTTTTTGAGGTTATAAATAATTTTTATATAATTAAAAAAATAGATTGTGTGTTATGAAGTAGGTCCATAGTAAATTTTTTTATTGGGTTATTCAAATTGGAGTTCCATGGACTGGAGAAATAATGGAATGTAAGTTCTAAAAATATGAAATTTTTGCTGATGTGGCAGGTCAGAGTTCCAAAAAATGAAACTTGGGTTAAAGAATTGTGAGTTATAAGATGGGTTTATGATAAATATTTTTATTGGGTAATTAAAATTAGAGTTTCATGGGTTGGAGAAGTAATAAAATGCAAGTTCAAAAAAGTGAAACTTTTGTTGATGTGGCATACTTGAGTTCTAATTTTTTGAACTTAGGGTGGGAATGCCCTAATTTCCTGCCCAGTTCCAGTCCTCTCCCCTTGCTCTTCTACCTAGGGGTGAGCAAGACCGGGTACCCGGTCCAATTTCTTGGAACCGGTCCCGGTCTCGGTTGAACCGGTTCTAAAATTTCTGGACCCGGTCCCAGAACCAGTCGGGACCGGTTCCGTAACCGGATACCTGGTGCCCCTTTTTGACTTTTTAATTTTTTTTTTTAAATTAACTTTTATCAGAATTTAAGCCATTAAGTACACCACCAACCCAACAACTACTAAGCACTAAAGACGTTAGTACTTCTATTTCTAAGCAAACATCACAAAAAAGCAAGAAAAAGGCTTCAACATTAACTAATAACTATGCATGCAAAAGATCATTGGGTAATTAGATCGAGTAACCGGGTACCGGGACCGGTACCGGTTCCAAACTTTCAGGAACCAGACCTGGAACCGGTTGCCACCGAATCCTAAATTTTGGAACCGGTCCCGGTCCCGGTTGGACCGGGTCCGGATCCGGACCCGCCGGGTCCAAACCGGTTCCGGGTACCCGGTTTTTTTGCTGAGCCCTACTTCTACCCACTCATCTTCCCCTTCCTCCCCCATTCCTCTTTGCTTTGTTCATGTTCAACCATGCTCATCATCCAAGATTAACAAAGCAAAAATGAATTTTAACTACAACTTTGAGTCTAAGATTCGCCACGCAATCTTCAGGAAATGCATCAGTGATCATCATATTCATTCTTTGATCTACAACTTCCTCTGTAGATACCCTTTTCATTATTCTCTAACTCTATTCTTTCTCTCGTCCAAAATCACTGGTAACAATCCCTGTAAAACTCACTTCGAATTTCCGTCATTTGAGTCAACCTAATAGCTCAATTTGCCATTTGAGAAGCTCTTGGCTGGTGTAAATGTCAACAACTTCAACAATTTTAATTAGAAATGACAAACAAGGAATTGGCTCTTCAATTTTGTAGCAAAGCCCAGTAAATTCGACCTTCTATTTTTCATGTCTTCTTCTTTTTGCTATTACCCTGTTGTGACTTTTTCAATCACAATAAGAACAGGGCAATGGCGATTGAAGAATTTATTATTTATTATTTTTTAAAATTATTTTTAGGGAGGAGAGACAATTTAGTGGGCCAAAAATATAGTAACTACAAGTAAGTTTGGTATAGGATGTTGTATAAATTTTCATCAACGGCTCAAATTTATGTGGAGAAAATAAACGGTTCATAGCCGTTTCAATTATGATAGTTAAAAAAAAAATTTAATTATGAAAGAATCTTCCATCAAACAAACCCTACAACCAACACGTGGAAGTCGGAGCCCCACCCACGGATGGAGCGAATTCCACCTATTGGAGACAATTTCTTATGTGTTTCCGGGAGCACATGCTCTTGTTATCCACGTGTATATATTTTTCACGTGTGTATTTGTCATATATTAATTTTTTAATATATATTTGATGATGTGGCTCGTGGGAGTATATGCTCTTAGGAGTATTTTAATGCCATAACAATTGAAAAATATCTTAAAATGTGATTCCAAACTTTTTAGTTTTCTCACTTTATTTTTTACGGCTGTAAAAATTACTTTGGCCGTCACATTTAATTATACCTGATTCAATATGCATTAAAAAAATAATTCTTTGATATGCGTGGAAAAAGATTAATAATATTAAATGGGAGGTCAAAGTTTTCAATCTTGTTTATCGAATATTTTACTCATTAAGTTTGATGACAACATATCTTTTGCTTCAAAATATTATTTTTTGCACTTTTTTCTTCCTAAATTTATTTCAATTTCCCAAACCCCTCAACCTAATCAGGTGGGATAGGATTTTGAAGAAATGACAGTGCTGTAAAGAAATTTATCAATTAATTTTTCAATGATCGTATTAACATAACTTGTCTCAAGTCATTTAATATTTATTTCTTTAAATAGGATTTTAAGTTTGAATTTTGTGAAAAGTAGAGAAAATTTGTATTATTAAAATTTTACCTCTGGTAATCAGTAGTGACTTAATCATAATCAAGTGAAAAATCCAATATCACCAAAAACTTAAAAAAGGAGTTAATGCGCATAAATATTATTGTATCAATACAAAATGTTTAAAAGTTATTCATCAAAACAATAAAAAAATAATTATTTGTAATAGTTAAATTAGCTGTTTATTATTTGAAATAATAAGTATTATGATAAAAATAATTTAACAAGTATTATTAAAAATATCAATATAAATATAGTGTTGTTTTGGGGGGTGACACTCATATTAATCTTTAAATTTCTTTATACGCTAGAGAGATGGGACTGGTTGAAGCTGTAACTTTTATATATCTTTGTACTTTTACAAATAAATTTCAATTTAAAAAATAAAAACTTTGAATACTTAAACTCAAAAAATTCTATTAGTTTATTTTTTTTCCACTTAGAATTATGACGAGAATATGAAATTACCTTTTTTTTTCTCCCCCTCCAAATTTTACACTGTACCCCCCTCCCTCCCTCTCTCCCTCTCTCTCTCTCTCTCTCTCTCGCTATCTCTCCAATGGCTTCCATGGCCGGATCATCGATCGCTTTCAAGTCGCTTCCTCAGGCTCAACTCCAGACTTCGGTAATCTCTCCTTACAACAACATCAGCTGGCCACTTATTTTTCCCCACTTAAGTATTTTAGTTTCGTTACTTGATTTGATTCGATAGTTCGTTTAATTTCTGTTCTGTCATCATAGTTTGATGTTATTGCGTCAATTCTTAGCGATATCTGCTGTGTTTGATTCTGTACTGTGTGATTGTCATTTGATGACCTCTGGACTCTTTGTTCTCTGCTTGGGGTGTTTTTTGGGATTTTCCCCGCTGTATTTATTTTCAAGTGTAAGCAATTGAATTGACAGTACCGCATTTCATAGTTAGTTTGTCTGTTCTGGCTTAATTTGTGTGGAAAAATGTTTTATTTTTCAATTATGTTGAACCAAAAAACAGCCAACATAACATTGACTGAGAAAACTATCAGCTGCTTTGGTGTTATTCTAGATTCGTTCTTTTTGTTTTGGAAGTTTCTGACTTGGATGGTGATTTCCATTATGACTTGCAACATTGATCATTTCTCACTATTAGGCCACAGAAATCTATTCCCTTTGTTTGGGATTAAAATTTCCTTCAATCTGGTTAGCTGGTGTCTATATTTTTGCATGGTTTTGCTATCTGAGATATTTGATACCCATCTTCATTGCCCGTTATCCCCATTTGTGATCAGAGTAGAATGAATGGGTTAAACCTGTTTTAGTTGGCGTGTATGCCTAACTTTACATATACAATTTGCAGTGGGATGTTATTATGACCAATACCTTTTGTGCTCTCTTGCATCATGGTTACTTATTGGACTTTCAACAGTTGTAAACATGATGATATGTAGGAGGTTTTTATCGCCAAAATTCTTGCTGATAATCTTTTGTTCATTACATCGTCTTGGTATTGTACTTAAATTCACATGCTAGCGTCAAATTGGGCCACCCCTTCCACCCACATCTAGCTCATGAAAATAAGGAAAACTGTGACTTGTAATGGACTGTGGGTTTTATCCACCGCTGGATTGGTTGCTTGATCTCCATTTGTCCGATGTTGAAGGTGACACTTCTATGCTTACAGTGTCATCTGATTGGATGAATTTAACTGATGGCGTGTTGCCCATACAAGTCAATTATTAATAAATAAGGGCCATGTTTTGCATGCATGTACAGTCAGTCAATCCAGTGATCAAAGAGAAGTGTTTTAACCAATATAGAATTGGTTGCTTGATGTCTATTGCTCCTGTGTGTGGTACTTACATGCTTAATGTCTTATCTAGGCAGGCTTTCTGATTTAGTTCTTGCTCATGTAAACCAATGATTAATCCAAAAAAGTTTTAGTGTGCATGTAAAAGCCAATCATTAGCCAAAGAAAAATATTTGGCCAGCATATATGCTTCGAGATGTGATGATTGAGTTCATATCAAATATGTTATTGCTATCTATGAATTGGAACTTTATATGGAACTTCATTATGTCTAATTCCTCGGGCAGGTCTCAACCAAAAGATATGGTGTGAAGCCATTAGTTTCATTCTTGAGGACAAGCACTCCGACTTTTCAGTCGTCACCACTATGCTTGCGCTTCGCTTGTGCTGTATGATTCCTCCTTTGACATTTTCTTATCTTTAATTTCCCCTTCCAGCCTTTTAATTGATAGCAGCTAGCAATGTTAGCGTTTTTGTTGGGCTTTTATAGAAATCGTTTCAACATAATAGTAATAATTGAAGCTGGTGAATTGTGTTGTCACTCTGGTAAAGATGTGCATCTTGTACTATTTGAAGGTTGTGTTTGTAGTTAAGGGCAGTGTCCCGTCTTATATTGTATGAACAACGAATACTTCATGAGCCACTATAGTTGGTCATGTCTGTCCTCAATCCCGGACAATCTTTGTAATGCATGTGTATTTGGTATCCTTGAGCAGGCCAAACCAGAGACAGTGGAAAAGGTTAGTGATATAGTGAAACAACAGTTAGCATTGACCGAGGGAACCTCAGTTACAAGCGAAACAAAATTTTCAGAACTTGGTGCTGATTCTCTGGACACTGTATGTTTCTCTAGCTATCACCTTTCTACTATGAAGTTCGTATGTATAAATTTCGTCCTCCTTTGCACTTGACATAGTGCACGAGGAATGGGAGTCATGGGGTAATCCTTAGATTACATGGTGAGTTGTCGTCCGTTCAAGTTGTGAAATTGTGTACAATCCATTTTTGCAGGTTGAGATTGTGATGAGCCTTGAGCAGGAGTTCGGTGTCAGTGTTGAGGAAGATAGTGCCCAAAAAATTACTACTATTGGAGAAGCCGCAGAACTCATTGAGAGGCTCCAGAATTAGGACTGTCTATCCAACATACTACAGTATATAGAACATTAAGCTTCCCCACCCCTGCATAGTATAGGGCAGAGTATTGAATTAGTCGCATGATTGTGATTCTTGTGTTTCTTCTAGCTTTGTTGCCTTTGGTTTGAATGGTTCTCAGCTTAATATATGAGAATTTGACTGCTTGCTAGAATTCTGCACTCTGAGATTCCCTCAGCACTATTGTGGCCTTTCGTCTAAAGGGTTGATTGTAAACATTTGATATTGATTTCGATCCTCTGAAGATGATGCTCTCGTCTTCCTGGAAGTGAAAACTGGACTTATTATATCGGCTCTATTCACTTTCATGCATTCTGATCTGCTGAATTCCCTAGTTGTTAGAACGAGCATTCCAGTTGGTATGTACTTGATATGTATCTACTTGGACCTTTTTTTATCTTTGTCAACCATGAAACATGAGCATTGAGGTTCATAGAGCACAGGATCTCTTGATTTCTATCAGAATATCCAAGCAAACCGTCTGATGTTTTCAGCATCAGTGCAGAGCCTTATCAGTAATAAGCTTCACCACATAGTTCCTCAGTTCCTCTGCAAATTTCACAGCTCATATATAACTTCAAGAGCTCCTCCAACGATTGGGGCAGTTGATGTTTCCATTTGCAAAGAACCTTATGGATCTTCCATATGCACAAGGACACGGGCAGACCAACCTTGTAATATCTATGATTCTACATGAGGCGTAGGGCAAGGCAAAATATGGAATTAACAATATAGATCTTCTTCAATTGATTACAAAATTCATCTTCCAGATAGGGCACAAATCACTAGTATCAGGTCGAATAGACATCCAACTATACGATCGACCATTTCAACTGAAGCGCACACGACACAAATATACATTTGAGGAATCAAAAGGAAACATGAAGGCAGACGGGGTTGGCCAAATACAAAGGTTGCCCTGAAAAATCATGACATTTTCATTTGACGTCCCAAAGCCACATCTCACAAGTCACAAGCAGGGCATATTTACAGATGTCTCACAAGTCACAAGCAGGGCGTATTTACAGATAATCAGATGCACCGAACAATGTTAAGGTTTACAAAGTCCATAAGTTCAAATTTTCATTCCCACTCCTCGTCGAAAAACCCAGCATCCTTCATCTCGGAGTAATACACATTTTCTAAGTTCAAGTCTTCCTCCTGATTTCGACCAAGAACAAACTCAGCATCAGCACAAATCCAATGTTCCAAAAAATACGCATGGCTTCTGAATAACAGACTCCCGGAATATGATAAGAATATAAAGCAGTGACTAACAAAAGTACCCAATTACGAATTGAAAATTAACCAATCCAAAACCAAAGTGATACAAGTCAGACCAACCAACAGCTGACCCAACCTACACAATGAAACTTGACTGCATTTTCTTGACTGGAATATCTGCTAAGACTACGACTGACTTGAATATGAACCAGCTGAAAGACCAGGCACCAATCCAAGCAGATATTTCAGTATTTCACCAGATTATTTGATCGAATCAAAATTAACCCAACAAGGCAATCCATTTGCCAAGTATACAGTGAAGGGAAGAAGGCAATGCAGTAAACCAGACAGAAAATGTACTAAAGATTAGATTGTTACCTCAAAGAAATCAGCTAAAAATGTCTTGTATATGAGTGGAAGATAAAGGGCATGGTAGCAGATACTTATGGTGTCATACAACCTGCAGAAAAATGGTTAGTGAGATAATGTGAAACTGGATTCAACAGTAGAGTAGCAAGTCAGTTGGACTTTTAGATACTGTACCAGAAGCCAAATCCACTTCCAGTGAGAGCGCAAGCAAAAAGTGCCAATCCATTAACTGCCAGCATGATAGTGACATACTTGTGATATGCAGGTCTTGCTGCAGAGCATGAAACACCTTCCAAGTGAGGGAAAAATGGCATCTTCAATCGTTATAGTGAAATGTACACTTAAGCCAACTCACCTGGTAGCCTCTCCCTCCAATTAGAATGGTACATGAACAATAAAACACCATAAACAGCAGTGAGCACCAGCTCGTGCAACGTCCAGAAGCCCCACTTTGTTCGATTCGTATCGCCGCTATTTTCAACAAACAATGGGACCCCAAATGCAAAGACACAAATTCCCTGAGATTTAATGATCATTCGTTAGTATTAACTACTCTCTTTTTCTTTCCTTCCTTTTTTATTGATAAAATATGATAAATCATTTCCTTTAGTGTACCCATCCACAACTTCAGTTTAAAATGCCAACATCAAATGTATATCAGCTCAAACTTGAATTAATCATCAGGACAAAGGGAAAACTCTATTCACATGATAGTGCTGCCCAAGATAACAGATGGTCCAAAAGTTTAGAGTGCAAACTAGAAAGGGTACTCTAAAGATACACAGGATAACACTCGTCACCCTAAGCTTTAACAAAAGGGAGAATGCACACATCTTTCCTGGCAACCCACTATTGTCTCTAGAGTCTAGACAGCAAATAAAATCTTCTTTTACCCATAGCCCTGCGTTTTCAAGAGTTTTCTTAATGCTTTTAGGTTGGAAGCTATTTAGGTGCTCTAAACCCTCCAAAACCAAGACCATTGCCAATTTTCCATTTCATTAGCCGTCAACTCATCAAGAGTGAAGTGATTTTTTGTATTTGCCCGGTAGGAGATGTTCTCGGACTACCACCCTTGAAAAATATAATGGTAATCTTGTGCATTGCTAAAAGTACAAGGTGCACACCATGGAATCCCGCAAAAAAGAAGCATGCACATCAACAAACTACTAAATTTCAAATTCACAATTCTTTAACGATCCAACACAAATGCTTTTTCCTTAATACAACACAAGGTCACAATAAAAAAGAACATAGCCTAAAGCGTCAGAAGTGTAAATCAGAAGATGTAGAAGATAAAAGACAGTGAACTAGGAATGCAATACCTTTAAGAAGATGTCCAAACCAACCAACAATGCTGAAACAGCAAATGTCCGTGTCAAAGCTTCCAATCCACTAGTATAATGCCCTTGAAGAAGAAAAGCAATCAGACTCACTTCCAGGAACAGCAATCCAGATGTGGTGAACAAAGATAGCAGGTTCCATGCTAATGTCTTTCCTGGAGTACACTCCCAAGTCTGTGAAAGTAAAGAAAAACATTATAAATAATTGAATAACAAGTACCCTAAACCATTCGAGCAAAAAATATGAGATACATCATACACTTAATACGTCAATCCACTAGCCTTTTTTCTTTCTTTCTTTTTAATTTTTTTTATAAAAAAAACCCTTACACTTTGAAGAGAAGCATGAAGCTCTAAAATTATGCTTTCTTAAATAAATGTCCCATCGTATAACTGGAGACAGGTAATATTATAAAAAAAGTAACTTAAAATTTCTTTTTCCCATATAATTTTTTTTTTTGGATAAAGGTAATATATTGATAATGATAAGACTTAAGAGACATCTACAAAAACAGATGCTGAAGAAGCATCTCCAAAACACCTAATTACAACCCAAAAATAGGTCATCCACAAATCGGTTACATCAATCAAATAGGAACAAGAAACCTCCTCCTTCCATAAGAACAAAGTTTTGAGCCTTTTGTCTTTCAATCGCTCAATTGACGTTTTGACCTATCAAAACTCTCCAACAATCAAAAGATGGCATGGGGAATGGCTCAAAATACCCTCCTTCCAAAAAAAATACTTCCCACACAAATAACCGATGTCTCATAGAATTCGCATCAACCAATGAAGGCCCAAACAACTCAAAGCTAACTCCCTACAGCTTCTATCAATCGGGCAATGGAGAAGCAATCAAGCAATGGAGAAGTAAATTCTAAATTGTCCTTGCAAATGAAGAATCTTGACTAATATTTTACCCTCTTTTGTAGGTTATATTGCAAGTTAAAATCTTGCTTTCAGAAGCTTCCCACACATCGACACTTTGAAAGGGGCCGGGGCCTTCCAAATGATACTCTAAGGAAATCCACAATTTGAAAGTGAAGAAGAAGAACTTCCAAGAGGGGATAAGAGTAGAAAGAAAAAAGATTTAACAGTGAATTTCCCAATAGTAGTGAGGTTTCATCTAACCATGTCAGGGAGACATCCCTCATAGAACTAGAAGCCCTATCAAACATGCTAAAGAGTTGCACCAATCTATCATCATTTGGAAAGGATTCACAAACAAAGTCAGGGGCACCAAACAACTGAGGAAGAGTTGCACTCCAAATAATAACAGATGACCTTTTTTTTGCTGCAAGAGAAAACAATGAAGGGAAGCCCCTCAAGCGAACACCATCACACCATCTACTATGCCAAAAAAAGATCGAGGAACAACCACCTACCTCAAAAACAATGACAAAAGAAAGTAAGAAACGATCCCAACCTGTGATAATAAACCTCCAAAGACCTATGCCATAAGTGCCATTATGCATACTTGGGATCCAATGCCCCATATTTGGCCCTAACCACAATCCGCCAAAGCTTATCTTTCTCATTCATAAACCTTCACAACTATCTACCAAGAAGGACTTCGTTGAAGATGATCAAGACTCTAAGGCCTAAGCCACTTTCAGGAAAACATTGCTTAACAACGTTCCATTTTACCAAGGGATACTCAAAATGATCACCAAAAGAACCCCATGTCCTCTAAATGGATTCCAATTTGTTAGCCACCCAACAGGGAATGGGAAAAAGCAAAAGAAAGTAGGTTGGGATGCTAGAGAGGACACTTTTAATGAGAGTCAATCTACCCCCTTTAATTACTTGGTTTTCCAACCAGTGAGGCTTTTCAAATCTCTCTCAAAAAAAAAAAAAAGAAAAACAATGCAAGTCAGTCTCTCACATGTCAACTTCCAGATAAATTCACAAACAATGATAGCAAACATGACGGGTGACATGACTCCATAGATGAAAAAAGTGTGAATATCAAATTCAGATAATTTCCCTCAACCAAAGGCATGGTGATCAAACAACACCATTGTGACCACCTAGTTTGTATCTAGTGGAGGTGAAGTTTATGGAGATCCAGCTGTAAACAATTATAACAACGACAAGCAAAGAGGCAGCATCCAAATGCATAGGGAACTAAGCATTACTATAAAAACAAAACGAGGGCCACGTCATGTAAGATCAACACAAAGCGAGTTGGGGGGGGGGGGGACTCAATATACACTTGCACTTCCCTTGTAGGAATTTCTCATTGCTCGCTCATTTCTTTACTCCCTCCTAACTACTAAGCTCAACCAACACACTGCAATTGATATGGGGGCAATTATTATTGAATCAGAAAGCACAGTAATCTGATCTTCTCACCATTGAAAGTATGGATCAGTTTTGGAAATGAACAGGTTAGAGCTAGACATCATGCATACTAGCATTGACATAATTCTAAGTAAAAGATAGAGAACAATGAAGAAATGATATTACGAATTTTTCTTTTTTTACTTCTCAGCATACATTTCTATAATCAGTTAGTCCAACAGATATACAATGACTGAATGACATATATAGTAAACATCAACTGAAATTCGTATTTCATGTGTATTCGAAAACGGCATCTCTTGTAAGTAGGTGGCTAGGCCATAAATCCTCCTCCACAATACGGTTTTTGAGATTTGGTCATGGAATAAAACAGTATTTTGTATAATTAGATATTCTCCCTATATTTTATATGTCGGTGGATTTTGCACCAAGTGCTGACCAAAGGACATCCTTCCGGGATTCGTACATGACTTCTAATCATCTGCATCTGCATCTGCAACTATGCAACATGTGATCAACATCGCAGCCACAATTTGAAAATCTACCATCTAACAAACATGGTGATAAAGAAGATACAGCAACAAGCCTCTAACTAATTCCCAGTTGTTTCAATACTTTCTCGTTGAGCAAATCAAGCACACGTCAGTAATAAGCTGTAGATAATTAGCATGGTGTGCCTACATGCAAGGCTAGAACTCCCAGAGAGCAAGGATGTTAATATTAAACTACAGATTTTTCTAGCTTTGACAATGAAATCTATAATAGGAGGAGATTGGAAGAATTGAATGTCAAATATGCATCCTAAAAACAGTCAATGACATCCCATTAAAAGGTTATCAACAAAATCAATTCCATCAAGCCAAGAAAACATAGGTCCCCCTTGCCCCAATACAAAGTCACGATCCATTTATCTATATGAAATCATCAGGGTTTCAGCATCATCAAAAGCTCCTCACTTCTCTCCCTACAAACAATACTAAAAAGACAGTTTCAACACCGTGCTAACCACTTTTTTATGCTTTCCTTCCCAGAAAAAACTTTCCCAAGCCAACATATGTAGTTTAAATTTTAATTGATATTGCCACAACTCAAGGAAAGTGCAAAGAATTAATGGGCAGCTCCTCAAGAGCTCCAACAGACAGGTTATGAAGAAAAAGGTGACTAATGGACTCCATATACCGTTTACACATGCAACACCCCAAAACTACGATTTCTTTCTTTTTTTAAATATTTAAATGCCAAACACTTTTCCCTAAGTTGACTCCTATACAAAGAAAGATGCCTTCAACTTCCAAATAAGTTTCTAACAGAGCCCACTATCCGAACCCAAGGGACCTAGAGGAGAAATGCATAGCTCAAGGATCGGTCCTCTCACATTTACAACCGCATTACTGAAGTATCATCTCGGTCCTCCCGTCATTAAGCACTTTTTCTAAGTCCTACTTGACATGATGGTTGGCATGATAATTATTAATTATGCTAGGGTAGATGTGTTGTTGCATGCAACAGATACTCAGATGGGTGGAACAGTAGCAATTCATGTCAAGAGTGTTCGAACCTCATGGACAATGAGAGCCACTCTTTCTCTACCACATCACTCAAAAATATTCCCATTCAGTGGCAAAATTGTAAATAAAATACTTAGGCAAATAATTAAAAGACATTTGGGGGCATTTTTACCTCCCAGAACTACCCACTATGAATCTACGGGACCATTGGTTGATGGTGGTTGGAATCACTGATTGTATAGGTCAGCAACAAGCAAACCTAGTACGTGTGCAGGTAAGAGGTAGACCAATACGCAGTCCTCAGCAGCCTTCGACCTATTAACCATAATATCCAGGAGTAATTGAGCAAGGGCACCCCCCCCCCTTTTTCTCGATTGTACAGTCTATACCTGTCATCAAGTACCAGAACAATCTTCTTAAGGGAAAACTATAACTAGGTAACTATAGTATATACAGTACTAATATCAAAGTATTCGTTCTAAAAATGTTCAGAAATGGTTGGACGACCACAAAATGAATACCAAAATAGAACAGGCATTTTTTGGCAAGAGTTGTAAAAAAAAAAATGCTTAATACAACACCCACATATTTGCAGCAGAGTTTCCACAATGCCGTAAAGCTTGTTTGACAAAGGCTAGGACACAGACACCTATGTCAAATAGTTTGGCAGTGCACTTAGACGATGCCGCGGGCAGGGGAAGAAAATGAAGTTAACAGGGAAAAGGGCAATGAGACCACGAGGCGAGGGAAAAAAAGGTGCATTGGCATGGATAACTAAATTTTCATGAGAAACATTCCCTTCCCACCATCCATTCTCAATTAGGGGATGGGGGAAAAAAAAATTGAGGTGATGAGCTGAAAGACAGTAAATGGCTCTCATCCACTCCCCTTCCTCTATTTCCCCAAACATAGCCATATGGGGCAAATTAGCTTATGTAGCTCTGCTTCCTCTTCTGTACATTAATGTCAATCCAAACAGAGTATGAACTACATTTACAACATGGACATCCCCTAATGAACAATGAAACGTGAAAAGTATGATACTATTCTATTTACCTAGAGATATTATGCTATTTACCAAGAGAAGAGGTCCATTTTTGTCCCATATCTTAATGGCCTACCCCGCCCCCAAACACCCCCCCCCCAAAAAAATAAATAAATGAACAAACAAATACATAAACAAAAGAATGAATAAATAAAGGAAGGAAAAGAAAAGATTGGAGGTGCACTAGGCGGAAGGAGAAATAGATGTTCCACCAATTTATCAAAAATGTTCTACAAATTAATCTAGGGACTGCAAATCGCAAGTTGTGCTTAGCATCCAAGTCGCCAATGGCCCACAATTATGAGTTGGGAAATGTGAGACTTTCTTATCACTAGTGCATGCAATCAATACCAGGTTCCTTTTTTAGCTTTGTTCGGTTTTGGGGGGTGTGGTATGACCTTGAGCTGTCGTCTTGCAAGCTAGACGACACCACAATGAAAACTTCCAATTCATAGCTCAAACTAGCATCCTGTATAGGAGCTTTTCCTAATTTTATCACAACGGCTAGGAATGCAATCAATCATCAGGCACATAAACAACAGACAATAACACAGCTACAATAAGGATCAAATTCAAAATAATATCGGTAAAATTCCCCCCAGCAACTGATCGAAGTGTTCATTAACACTGACATAACCAATAATAACATCTACTGTGCATCTTGCTGAAGCAGGTTCCAGTATCATTTAGCAAATAAAATTGCAAAAAAAAAGGGCTTCAAATCTTAAACGAGGAAAGAGAAGACAAAAACCTGGAGACAGCACCAAGCGAAGTTGAGGAGACTAACGAACCAAACGATCCCATAGTAAGAATTTATAATGTGCGACTTTCCGACCCAGAGCTTCCTGTAACACTTCTTCGCTTGAAATGCTAAGTACAGAACGAACAACCCCGAGGGCACAATTAGGGCAAAATTGTGCCAAAATCCATGGCAATTCTGAAACCAGCTGCTAACTCCACGATCATGGCCTCGAATGCTAGTAACGTTTGCGATCCCGACGGAAGAATTCGACTCCAATGTATTTGTGACCTGAAGCGCTGGGGAATCCAGAACGGACGACATTTTGGACAAATTTTAGGGTTTTTAGTGACGCATTGAAGGCGAGATAGCTCAGAAGGGCGGATTTTTTTAGGGTTCTTAGAAGATTATAGGAACGCTAACTTGGTTTCTGGGGTTAGATTTCAGTATTTCAGTAATTGATCGAAGGAAGATATTGGAACCTCAGTGTTGCGGTGACCCCCAATTCCCCAAATATTTCTCTCTGTGTTTCCAACAGCTCGAATGATTGACTGCACCGAACAAAAAGGGGGAAGTCGGGGAGAGAAATGGACAAGTGGTGTATGTGGTGCAGAACCGGGACCGCTCGTTTCACCATTTAGGCCGTGGTCGAGAATAGAGGATGAAGTAGAAGTTGGTAGCTAATAATGATCAAAATATTATAAAATATTATTTACAAATATTCGATAAAATAATAAATGACGTAGTGATTAGGTGTTTATAGAGTGTTTTTTAAAAGTTAATGAAAGTAACTTTTAAGAATATTTACCGAGTGATTACATTGTAAATTACAAAATTCTGTTTTTCATTTACTAAACACTTTTATTTATTGTATTATTTTTTGTCATTTTACACAAATCTGTTACTCTAACAGCTACATTTACCAAACGCATTTATTTTAAATCACTAATTGAATAGCTAGCCACTAGTAGGTCACAGCTAATTGCTAGTAAAACCGCTAACAGCTGGTAAAACAGCTAACCATTACTAAAACAACTAATTTTACCAAACATGCCTCTGTTCGGCAAAATGAACTATTTAGATAGAAGATAGCGTATAGTTATTTAGATAGCGGATAGCGTTTCTGATTTAGCTGTTAGCGGATAGCTGTTTAGATTAGCGGTTGAAACTAATATGTTCGATAAATTTAGTTGTTATACTAGCTGATTAATGTAAATTGACATAAAATGATATACATAATTTTCAAAAATAATATTTTTAAAGGATATTATATGAAACGTTACTTTTAAATGTCAAATGTTAATACTATTAGTTTTTCAAAAACGCTGCTTAAAACGCTAAACGCTACTTGAAATGCTAGTCAAAACATTCGTTTACCGAACACTAAAAATTAAGTAATTAGTGTACTGACTTAGTCAAAATACTAAACGCTACCCAAAATGCTGTTGTCGAACACGACCTTAATTAGATTAATTATTCCTCAACATTAGCCAATGCTTCCAACTACTCGCAAATGCTAACCGTTTGTAAAAACAAACTCACCAACACTCCGATTGCTTCCAAGCGCTCCTAAGTGTTCCGGTCTCTAAGCTTAAATGCTCCCAGCCATTTTCAACCACTATTAATCGCTTGTAGATTATAAAGGCTAGTTATAAATGCTTAAACGAACAAGTATTTAACAAACTCCGGTTTTTACAAATTATATATAAAATTAAATTTGATCTAGAATTAAATTAAATTCGACATGAATCTACTTAAAATGTTGTTTGACTAGATTAGATGCACTTTTTAATAATTATATATCCGATGAACTAATCATAATGTATATAATTTGAGATAATACAATTTGATATTAAGTTTAGGGTTCAGTTGGATACTTTCTCAGGTTATCTTAAATTATTTATGTATTAAGTCCACTTTTATGAGTTTTATTTATATGTTACACCCACTCTATGAATGTATAGCTAACAATGTCAAAACTCAAAACCTAAATTGTTGTATTCACATTGTAACTAATTCAATTAACATTCTCTTTAAGGCCTGTTCTTTTCGTTGGAAAATATGAGCTGGTAATTGAGTGAAGTTAGTTGAGATTGGTAGAAGTGGATTGAATCAGATTGAAGTGAGTATTTTTTTGTTGAAATGAGTTGAAGTTGGTTAAAATAGATTGAAGTGGGTTAAATTTTTTTTGTATGATGGGCATAAGTTCGCTAAAATCGTGAGAAGTGGGTTGAAGTGGATTGAAATTAGTTGAAATGCATTTTTTTTTTTATTAAAATTCGTGAAGTGGGTTGAAATGAGTTGAAATTTGTTGAGGTTGGTGAATTGGAATTTATCAACAAAAAAAATAGGGTCTTATATGCTGTTAAATGGTATGTACTGAAATGAATAGGATTATTTTATTTGTCAATATCCTCGTATAGAGGTTAGATTTAACTCGAACACAAATTACTTTTATACTTACGTCATTAGTGTCACATTTTTTACGGTAATAAACTAATAATGACTACCATATATTTTTCTTATACAGTCATTTACATTGAACTATTGTTGGATTTAAGGTAAGTGTCTAAATGAATGGATGAAAAAGAATTCACGCCCCGTAGCCAGCAAAGGAATTGTGCTGTACGTGGTTGATATCTACTAGTCACACTAGGTGATAAACGAGCTTATGCTCCTTGATATTGAATTTGAGTATTCCTGCTGCTAGAGGAATCATATAAGTTACACTTAGCTTGCTAACCAGCCATATTTACCAAATAGTGCCAAAAAAAGGATATTGTGAAAATCAAACAGTGTTTAATGAAATTCATTAATGTCACATTATTGTGTTTTTGGTCTGATTAATGTCCCATTAAATGAACATTCATATAACATGGTGGGATAACATTACATGGTCAATTAGGTGATCTTACCATATCATGTTACATTTTTAAGATCAATTTATTAGTGTACACATTTTGTACCTAATTTTTAGTAGCAATGAGCATATGATATGATACATTAAATAAAACCATGATTAACATCATGACAATTATGATATCTCAAGATCAATTTTATATATCATAGCTTACAAAATGCCAAATATAAAAGAGACAATTTTCTATTGTCACAATATCACTTCATGGTGACAATGTTAGTAGACTGACATTTTAGGATCTGTTCGTTTCAGCGGTAGCAAGGAGCGGTTATAGTTGGGAGCAATTGGGAGCGGTTGTGATTGGTAGTAGGCAGTTGTTATCAGTTGTGAACAGTTGTAAGCAGTTGGGAGGCAGTTGGATTAGTGTTTGTGAAATAATGTGAGCAGTTGCGAGCCAGTGGAAGTGGGGGAGAGCGAGTAAGAGTGGTTAGAAGCGGTTGTGAGCAGTTAGGAGTTGTTAGGATTAACAACTAGCGGTTGGCAGCAATTAAGAGCAGTTAAAAGCGATTGCATTTGGGCAAATGCTGAAACAAACAAGCCCTAAAACCGCTTACAACTTCTAGCTACTAATTCTAACCGCTCCTAACTATTCTCAACTGCTTCCAACTGCTCTCACTTGCTCTCAACCACTTCCAACAACTCATAATTGATGCTAGTATTCTACAAATGCTAGTCATAAAGGCTCCTAATGCCCTCAATCGCTATCCACTGCCCACAACTACTCCAAACTACTTCTAACTGCTAACCGTTAATCATAATTGTCTTTAACAATTCATAACCACTCCCAAGTTCCAATTACCTCCAAATACTAGCCGCTAGGTACTACTGCTGAAACGAATAAACCTTATGTCATTTTATCAAGTTTCAGAAAGCATGCCGGGACTGTTGTGGAGATTTTGCAAAATTTTAAATGTTGAATTTAGGAAGAGAAAAAAGAAAAAGAAAAAGAAAAAGAGATGTAAAATGCTGAAGATCGGTTATAGCGTTATAGGCAGGCGGTTATTCCTTCTCTCAGAAGACCCGCCATCAGCTCCTCTTCGGTTACACGTAGCAGGCCATCGACTAGACAATCGCGGGAGAGCGAGGGGAGAGAGAGAGAGAGAGAGAGAGAGAGAGAGTAACCAAAGATTAAATCCACTCAACGATGGCAATTTCATGCTCGATAGATCTCTCCACAGAGGAAGATTACTGTTGCTAATAAATCCTACATTTTCGTCCGGCCTCATTCAGGTTGTTCAATGTAATGCCCACCAAGTGTTTGTTTTTATGTCTCAAAGAGTGATTTTTCAGTCTTGCCCAGATGATAAAAATGAATGAATGATCCCTTTTCTCTTGTGGGCATTAAAGTTTCATATTTTTGGTCATTTTTCCTTTTCTTGCAGACATGGATCGGTTAAGAAAATTTGAGCAGCAGTCTAGCATGGACAGCCCCACTGCCTCTCCAGTGTCGATGTCCCCATTACACCGGCATGCTCGGTCTTCTTCTGGGCTGGCAAATGTGAGGAAGCCCCAGAATCTTGCGGCTAAGGCGGCTGCTCAAAGGCTGGCACAGGTGATGGGTCAAGGAGGTGATGATGAAGAGGAAGATGACGATGATCTCATTGTAGATTATAACCCCACTGGCTCTCTTGGTGGCCTTGGGCTTGCAGCTGGAAGGTCAGCTAGGCCTCGATCTCGATCTCCCAAGGTAATTGATGGGCATATGTTGGTTACATAACTATTCAATTTATGGAGATCAAACATTGGATTAAATTATGTTTGGCATACAGCATACTACTTAAACTTGGTGAATAGTACTGAACTAATTATCAACAGAAGTACAATATCAATCTAGGGTGCTAATGAGCTTAAAATCATGATATCTGTTACTTAAAAAGTCTTTCTGACATTAATTGGGTTGTTGGTTCATGTTTAATGGTATGCTCAAATTTGGGAAGCTTGTTTGTAATTTGATTTCATGCCATGAAGCACAAGTTTAATGAATTTATTTGGAAATCCTGCATGCTTCTATTAGTCAGTTCGCTCAGCCACTACCGAGCAACTTGCATCAGTGCGTGGCCGACCATCTCTCTCTGCTAAGAGCAACGAACAGACTTCATCTAGGCCATCTGCAGCAGCTCGGTCATCTCCTCAGCCATCCACCAATTCTGTGGAGCAAGTTTTGCCAACTACTCAAGCATCAGCAGGCAAATCAGAAACAGAATCGGCAGAGCCAGCGGAAGCACGAAGTAGTGTGCTGACCAGTCGGCCATCTTTGTCTGTCAGGACTGGCTCACAGCCTCGATCTAGTTCAGCTGGTCGATCATCTGTGTCTACTGCCCCCACAGAGCAACCACCATCTGCTCGTTCTCTATCAGCTGGCCGGTCCCCTGTATCTGTGAATGTCTCTGACGTGAACCTATCTGGAAGATCACCTATGTCCTTCCACCCTTCTGAGCAGCCTCGCTCTGCATCAACAGCTAGACCTTCAGGGATAAAACCAGTTCCTATGGTACCCTCTGCAGTAACAATATCTCTCAAGCAACAAGGTCCCCCGAGTCCAGGCAGTAATAAGAGGTAACATGGGGCATAAAATTGTAAAATATTTCATTAAGAAGTGCATTGTTGCAAAACCTATATGAACAAGAGGTGAAGCTGGCGTCTGGCTTTTTTTCTTTTACAGAATCTTCAGCTGCCTTAGTAATTCTTAGTGTGCCTTTCTCATGTCCCCATCCTCTCTTTCTGCACCAATCTCTCGCTCAGGTGGCTTAGATAGCTTTGTTGTATCATTATAATATGCTGGTCTTTGAAAGGATTTTACACTATAGAGCCCAATAAAATTCTTGCAGGCTTTATAACTCATAAGTCAAGTGTTTATTTAGTTTGCTTGGTGAAGGTCGCTTGTACCATTGTTATTTGATTCTCACAAAGCTTTGTTAATAGGTTTTCACTGGATTTGGGGAGTATGAAAGTAAGAGAACCCAAAGAGCCTAACAATCAGCTTTCTTCTACTGCTCTACAAGATGAGGTAACTCTTCTGTCTCCCCCCCTCCCCAACCCGAGCAAGCACATAAATGAGTTTGGATAATAACTGGAATGATTGAGAAGGTCTTGTCGTTAGTAAGCCCCACATCATAAGTAATTGTACATGATTTTGGAAATTCGTGTCTTTATCCCTTTGCTTATTTAACAGTTCTCAATAATTATAGAATCAGTGTTAACGTGGTGTTTACCTGCTCCATGAAAACCCATTAGCTTGCTCTTCCCTTTGTTTATGCATTGCCACCTTCAAAAACTAACCCATTCTGTTTTTCGCTTTGCAGCTTGATATTCTACAAGAAGAAAATGAAAGTTTACTTGAGAAGGTGCAACATGATGAAAAACTTCCTTTCCTTTTCTTTTATTATTAGTAACCTTTTGTGATATTAAGTATTGTCTATGTTCCATGCCTCCCCACTGTTGCCAATCCATATTTTTTATAAATATTGATATGGTTTCCCCTTGTAATTATTTGATTACAAAGTTGCAACATATTGTATTAGCTAGGAATTTTTGTGATGGACATTTGATTGATATATGTGTTGTGCAAGCTTGCGCGTGTGTATCTAGCCTTGAAATTGAGGCACTCATATTATGCACCATTCTGGTACTGAGTTAGTCTATAACATGTGTCATTTCTTTCTTTGAGTTTATCAAGGAACAATAAGTTGTAATCCCTAGTTCCTATTGATTAAGAAACTTCAGCTATGTGGGACTTAGGTTGTTGAAATCATTAGTTTCAATAATCGTGTCTCTTGCACTTTATGTGATACATGTCCTTTCAGCTTCGACTTGCAGAGGAACGATTTCAAGAAGCTGAAGCAAGAGCTAAGCAGCTTGAAAAACAGGTAATCTGATTAGGATGATCAATACTTATTTTCACCGTACATTCATCTGTATAATATAATGGATTTCTCCCTTTGTGCAAGCATAATGTTAAGGTTGGCTATGTTGCACATATGCACATGCGCACTCCCATATCACAAGTTCACTTATTTTACAGTGGACACATCACATTGAATCCAATAGTCCCTGAGACGATTGCAAATTTGAACAAGGTGTCAAAGTTTCTCAACCATTACATGACCTGTTTTATATTTCTGATCGGAAGCCAGGGAAAGAATTATGAATGATGTTCCAAACTATGTAAAACACATAACAAGAGAGTGTTTTCCTCTATAGCTATCTTGACTAGGCCTTTTGCTTTTGTCATATGCTTCTATGAGTTTGACCTCTTACATATTACTGCATTGCCTTCTTGTGTCTCCTTCGTCATTTTGTTTGCATTATTGAAACTTTCTTTGCTTAAAGATTTGAACGCCACGTTGAATTCTAAACAGTTGGTAATATCAATGGCGTGGCAAAGAAATGCAACTTAGAATAACCACGGTCAGATTACAACCATATACCTCACCTGTATAAAGTTAGACAATATATCTATCGTAAGTTCACAGAAAGTTGGCTTCCTCGTAAATTTGAACACAATGAGTGCAGACATTAACTTCAACAGACCTCCCATATATGCAAGCCTCACACTGTTCCCAGTTCCAAAGGTGAATGGCTGCATGTTGGTGTCAAGTAAAATTAATGCATCCTTGATTTCCCACTTAAATGGAAATGTTAAAATGCTTTCTACAATTTGTTGCAAAGGGTAGGGATAGAAAATAGGACCCCCCCCCCCAAAAGTCCCCTTTTCCTCTTGCAAAAAGGGTTAAAAGATATTTCCATCTATCAGCTTCCAGTTAGTTGGCTGTGATTCAAGTAAAAATATGCTTCCTTACTTCAGGTTGCTTCTCTTGGAGAAGGTGTATCTTTGGAAGCTCGACTTTTGAGCAGGCAAGCACCAATTCTTTTCAACAAGTCCTTTCTATGTGGTCCTGTTCTATTGTATTCAAGTGACTCACATCTTTTTACTGTTCAGAAAAGAGGCAGCCTTGCAGCAAAGGGAGGTATGTAACTTCATTTGCTCATATATATTCTGAAGAACGAATAATTCTAACTTTATCTTATGTAGTATCTGCTGTTCCTGCTCATAAGCATGTTTGATCGGTTTTGAAGTTTGATTACATCTATCTATTCAATTGCGTTCCTAAAGTGATAGGTGTAAGGATTCATGCATCAGGCCTTCCCCAAACCTCAATTTTTTCTTTTATTAGGTGGATGTGATATCTAATAGTAGATGTGTGCATATTCCTTGGCATACAACTTCTATGGAGCCTGATAGTACAACCTTTCTTTGCAGAATCCTGTTTTTGTATTTCTGGCTTAATAAATGAACCTGCTAAAATCTCCCAACATGGTTCATGAATGTACGTTCATCATGGTTTATACAGAAATTTGGACAGAAAGAAGTGTAAAATATGGAAAAATAGTGTGACTGCATGAAATTTAAAATAGCTATATCACTATTGTGATTTTTTGAAGGGGATTTTTGAAATAGATTTATTGACACAGTTTTCATCTTCGAAATATATCCTTCAAAACAGTATTCATGGATGTTCCAGAAGATACTAATATCTGATTTCGAGTACTTGCCTCTAAGAGAGAATTGTTTATTTTCCTGTCTAAGCTTGAATGGTGTAAGGAATACGAAGAGACTGATGCAGGCTATGTTGCAGCATCTGTGTTCTTCTGCCATTTATGAAGTTGTAAAGAATTTTCAGTTAGAAGAAAATTTTCTGTTAGTTACGACTCACAGGATAATATCGCTTCAGCAGTGTGGTGATACTACTAGAATGTTCTCGCAGTTGGCCATGTTTTAATATCTTCAACATCCTATCGGCAACCCTGCCTTCTCTTCTTTTTTTTGCGCTTGTATGCATATCCTTTTTTATTCAGGAAAAGCTTCATCCAAATTTGCTGCGCCTCAATTCTAGAGGATATTGATCCATGACACTGAACTATTCTTGCAGTCATTCTCTTTTTCCATAACTCAAGTTGAAATGCTTTTGCTTATCAATTTAGCACTTTGACGCATAGCAGATTTATACTTGTAAAGATGGCAATTGCTATTATCTGGGAAGCATAATTTTTGTGAATGATGTATAAAATGATATCTCACTGTACAATAGCTGTCAGCTTTGAGTTTTGGAAATAAAAGTTGAGGATGCATCTCTGTTGCAGTGGATCCTTGTTGGAAATTGAAGAGTTACGTTTGGGTGAGAATGTTTCTTGTGACCGCTCACCTCAGCCTGGCATTTGTATTAACTTATATAGAAGATGTACATGGAGAACAATTTCTCTCTTCATCATTACAGGGGCTATCCGGCTACCTAGATACAAAGACACAATATGTATGTGCCATCTAACTACTGAAGAAGAAGTAGATGCAATGTACAAGAAGGTACAATGTACAGTAGGTGGAGAGACACTCCTAATAGCTGCTAACACTCCCCCTCAAGTTGGTGCATGAGGATTAAGAATGCCCAACTTGCCCAAAAGATAGTGAAACTAGCGTTGTCCCAAAGCCTTGGTGAAGATATCCACCTACTGTTCGGTGGAAGGTGTATACTAAGGTCGAACCTCCCCTGAAACGATGCGTTCACGAACAAAGTGACAATCGACTTCGATGTGCTTGGTGCGTTCATGGAACACTGGATTATTGACAATGTGAAGAGTAGCTTGATTATCACAATGTAGACATGCAGACGATATAGGGCAACCAAGAAACTTCAGAAGGTTACGAATCCAGATGAACCCATTTGTGGCACTAGCCATAGCACGATACTCCGCCTCAGCCGACAACCGGGATGTTGTAGCTTGCTTTTTAGTTTTCTATGAAATAGGTGCTCGACCTAACTGTAGAAAATACCTTGTGACAAATCGGCGTGACATAGGACAATTAGCCCAATCTGAATCACAATAGGCCTGAAGAGTAAGGGAATTGTCAGCAGGAAGTAAAATTCCTTGACCCGGGCAGGATTTAAGATATCATAACAATCAGACAGTAGCATCCGAATGACTCTGACGAGGATCTTGCATGAACTGACTTAGAATATGGACTGAATAAGTAAGATCTGGGCGAGTAATAGTGAGATAAAGAAGATGGCCCACCAATCGACGATATCACGATCCATCAAGAAGGGGACTCCCTAAATCAAACTGTAGACGATGGTGTTGCTCCATAGGAAAGTAGGCTGGCTTGGCACCTAGCATACCACTTTCAAAGAGAATATCTAGAGCATACTTGCTTTAACACAGGAAAAGTCCTTCAGGGGAACGAGCGACTTCAATACCAAGAAAATACTTAAGGGGACCAAGATCTTTGAGCTTGAAACACTGATGCAGGTTCTTTTTGAAAGCAGTGCAATACTTAGAGCTACTCTCCATGAGCACTAAATCGTCAACATATATAAGAATGGCCAAGAAGACAGGACCACGACGATATACAAACAAGGAATTATCCAAGGGGCACTGTCGGAAACCATAGTCATACAAAGCGTAAGCAAGCTCAAATTGTCGGAGCCCATAAAGAGACTTCCTGAGCTTATAGACAAGATTGGGCCTAGGAGCCCTAAATCCTGGGGGAGGTTTCCTGTAAATCTCCTCTGCAAGATCCCCATGAAGGAAAGCATTATGCACATCCATTTGGTGCAGCTCCCAGCCCTTAAGAGACACCAATTGATAAGAGACAACGAACCGTCTCTATTTTGGCCACCGGAGCAAAAGTCTTATGAAAATCTTCTCCTTCGACTTGAGTGTTGCCAAGAACAACAAGACGTGCTTTATAGCGTTTAATGGTCCCATTGGCATGATATTTGATCTTGTAAACCCATTTACAACCAAGAGCGCGCTTCCCATGGGGTAAGGAGGTGTATTCCCATGTGTTATTCTCCTCTAATGCAGAAATCTCCTGTGCCATAGCTTGTCGCCAATTAGGGTCTTTCACCACTTGAGAGAAATGCCGAGGTTCATGATGAGAAGTAATAGTTGCGAGCAAGGTACAATGGCTGGAAGAAAAATTAGCATAACCAACATAATGAGCTAAAGGATGCGACGAACCTGAAGAAACCGAAGGAGTAGGTGATGAGAGGTGTGTTTCAATAGCATGGCACACATAATCTTGAAGTCGGGTAGGAGGTCTTCGATGCCGTTGCGGACGAACTGAGGTAGAATTCTCTACCAGGTAAATCCCCTTGAAACTGAGCAGGGGGTGTATTATCTGTCCGTCGAGCGCTAGGCTCCAGATTGGTAGTACCGGGAGCAGTCGGCGCAGGCCCATCAGTGGACTGATCTTCAAGCTTGGCTCCAGGCTCTAAAAGGTGGGCCTCAGAGGATGCAGGCCCATCGTGCTGAACCGGGGTAGTCACGGCATCAGGAAGGACGAAACTAGCTGCCGTATGAGTAGCCTCGTGGCCTGATTGTGCGTTGGGATGGGCTGGTTCATCAAAGAACGGCCCATTGGTATGTCCATGATCCATAAGTGTTGGCCCCAAATGTTGTGAGCTGTGCAGCTCACGTTGAAATGGGAAAATATCTTCACGGAAAATTACATCCCGAGAAACAAACATTTTTCTTTTCTCTAAATCATAAACACGCGACCCCTTTTGACCATGTGGATATACCAAAAAAAGGCATTTAGTTGCGCGGGGACCAAACTTATCTCTATTGGGCTCATGATTATGGGCATAACACAAACACCTGAAAACCTTGAGGTTCCCATAATTTGGTTTAACACCAAACAAGACCTCGTAAGGAGTTTTGGAATGTAGAAGCTTAGTGGGTGTTCTATTGATAAGATATGCAGCGGTTAACACACATTCGCCCCAAAAATTGATAAGCAAGCAAGCCTGAAACCTAAGGGCTCTGGCAATATTCAAAATATGGCGATTTGTACGCTCTACCCGCCATTGTGTTGCTGAGTATCCACACAAGAGGTTTCACACAAGATTCCATTTCCCCAAAAATAGGTGCGTAGTGGCTTGTTGATGAACTCTGTCCCATTGTCCCTACGTATTCTTTGAATGGTTCCGCCAAATTGTGTCTTAACCATGGAACAAAAATCTACAATTTTGTTACAAGTTTCGGATTTATCTTTAAGGAGAAACACCCAAGTAGCCCTACTAAAATCATCGACAATGCAAAGAAAGTAGTGACGGCCACTGAAAGACGGAGTATGATATCGACGCCAAAGATCACAATGAATCAAGGAAAACGGTTTTTTTTCTCGTGCATCACTAATAGGAAAAGGATTTCGAGTTGGTTTTGCTTTATGGCATACATCATAGCACCGTAAGACATCTTTATTAAATTGAAACTCACAACTTGTAGAAATAGTTGATAAACTCCTAACAGAAGGATGCCCAAGACATTGATGCCAAAGAACATTCTCCTTAGAACTGATTGCTGCAAAACTTGTTCCTCTTGTGCCAGCTTTGAAATAATATACCCCATTTCTCATGTCACCCGTTCTAATCGGCTTCTTCGAGATAAGGTCCTGTATCAAACAAAAATTAGCTACATTGGTAACGATACAATTTTCGATTTCAGCCAACCGTTGAACAGATATTAAATTGCACGTGAATGTAGGGGTGTATAGTACGTCTTTTAATACCAACTTATCCCCTAGTTTCACGTTTCCAGCTTTGTTAGCAACAATTATTCTACCGTCAGGCAAAGCGATATGTATAGGCTCAGTAAGACTTTGTAATTCAATAAAAGCACGATTGTCAGAGGTCATGTGGTAGGAGGCACCAGAATCAATAACCCACGATGTGCTCTTACCACTCATCTTCTCTTTTCTCTCTCTATCTTTGAACAAAGTGAAAAGCGCCTCTACCTGACTGGGACTCAACCCAGCTATGCTTGCCTGTGCTTCCCTCTCTCCGTCGGTCCCTGTCCACCTTGCGGAGAGTGCTTCTCCTTGGTTTCCGGCGAAATTCACAACAGCCCCTCACCTCACTCCATTTCCAGTCTGCCAGTGTCGTCTCTGGTCGATTCGCCATCATTCGGGGCTCCCCCTGAATTCCGGCCGCCGAAACGAAAACCTCTCTGGCCCGTATGATTTGAACGGCGACCCTGCCAATTTGTTGGGTAACCCACAAGTTCAAAACGCTTGTTCTCCACTCCCTTGGCCAAAAGCTGCTGCCTTTCTTCTCTAAGAGCTGCTGCATATGCTTTATTCAAAGTGGGCAATGGTTCCATGGCTAGCAGGTTGGATCTGATAGTTCTGAATCGTTCGGTGTCTAGTCCCATCAAGAACTGATGGACATGCTCTCCTTCAACAAACCAGTTGAGATTGAAGTCTTTGGTGCAATTACAATTTGGCAAAGCGAGGCAAGCTCCAAGCTCATCCCACAGCGTTTTCAATTTTGTGAAGTATTCTGTGACAGTGAGACTCCCTTGAATTGTGAGGGTAATTTCTCTTTTTAATTGATGAATGCGAAGTTCATTACCTTGAGAATAGCGGTCTTCAAGGTCAAACCACAAATCCTTTGCTGTGTCAACATAAGCGACAGATCGATGGAGACTTTTGTCAATTACATTGTGTAACCATGCTATCACCATCGAATTACACCTCTCCCAGGTATGTCCTTTTGGGGAGTTGATTTCCGGTTTGGTTAGCGCACCATCAGTGAACATTAACTTGTTCTTTGATTTCAGGGCATTTGTCACAATCCGACTCCAATTCGCATAGTTGTCTCCGGTGAAAATCACAGGGCAGATTATATTCCCTAGATTATCAGATGCACACAAGTAATATGGTGACTGGGGGTTGTTGATACTGACTTCAGGGTTTTGGTTTTTAGGTTTCTCATCTCCCATCGTGATAGTCAGATTTTTTTTGATTCTTGGTTGCAGTAGTGCTCTGATACCATGAAGAGTTACATTTGGGTGAGAATGTTTCTTGTGACTGCTCACCTCAGCCTGGCATTTGTATTAACTTATATAGAAGATGTACATGGAGAACAATTACTCTCTTCATCAATACAAGGGCTTTCCGGCTACCTAGATACAAAGACACAATATGTGTGTGCCATCTAACTGCCTAAGAAAAGTAGATGCAATGTACAAGAAGGTACAATGTGCAGTAGGTGGAGAGACACTCCTAATGACTCCTAACAGAAATTTACTGGATGTATTCTCTGTAGTAGTTTGTTTATTACTTTATCTCGTGTTATGGTCACATGGAGGAGCTGTTATGAAGGAGTGTATAATAAATCTATGTTCCTCTCTACTCCCCAGACCCCGCAAAAGCGGACCCACACTGGGAGTTGTTGTTGTTGTGATATTTTCTTATAATGTGCTGAACCCATATGTGAAAATGTTGCATCATATTTGCAGGCTGCACTGAAAGTTGCTTCCCAAAGATATGGTAGCAGGACTGGGATGGGAGCTGAGGTATTCAAGTTCTCCATGTTCATGAAGACCCTAAATTTTTGGACTTCTTTTATGTTTACCATTTAGTAGAAACATTAACTAGTATTCACCAGATGCATTTGCTGGCCTTGAATCACTAGCGATGGGCATTTCCTGCACCTTAATTAGCAATCAGGAAGCACAAGGCCAACTCTATTGAATCTTTACGTTGTCTAATTAAATCCCTGCGGTGATAGCCCACAATTAAATCATCACTAATCTCATGTCTACAATTTGTACCTTTTGTCTTGATTTCCTGAAAGAGCAGGAACTCTTCAGTCTCTACTTTGTCTCGTGAAAGCAAGTTCTTAATCATTTGCTTCAAAACAGAGAGAGGGAACTTAGTAAAGCATTTCTTTTACAGTTCCACATGAGCATGCACATCAGCTCCATTTCCATTATTGAATTGCTATCTTAAGGTTTATTTTTTTTAATTCTTGACTTAGTTATGTATCTTGTGAGCTCTTCTAGTCTTCTCTGTTTGCAAATTATCACTTATTTTAATGCAAAGGAAACATTACCATAGGAGGTTCTGATCTCAAGGCTCATAAACGTTTTTACCAGACATCATTGATTAAGTATAATACCCCAAGAGAATGAAAAATCATAGAAGTCTTTAGATTCCAGGCTCTCTCTGAACAAGCTATGGGGAACCCTAATAACATTTGCATCATCATATTGAAACTCTAATGCTAGTAAGTTTAGAAAAGTAAGCTTTTAGGAAGTTTGATAGGTTTAAAGAACTAACTTCATTTTGCAAAAGCATGGGATGATTCTAAATCTCAATCTTAGTTATTGTAGTGTCCATTTTAGGAATGATGGTCGCACACAAAATTTGGCTTCTCTTCTTAATAGGCATGCTAGTAGCTCAATGAACCATTGTTGAGTTTATTTATAAATGATCAATGTAAGTTGAATGCTCATTATTGGTTAATTTATTCACCATCCATAGCATTTCATTATCTTGAAATTTGCGGCAAAAAGGTGGGGGTGATAATGATGTAAGATTAATATATTATCAACCTGGAGCCCTAGAAAATATGTCCAATTGATGAACAATATTTATCCGTCATTTATTTTACTTTCTTGTTGACTATTACTCAAATAAAATTATTAAGAAATTGCAAACTTTTCTTAGATTTTACTGTTTCATGCTTCATAGTATTTCATCATCATGCATACTGACTGTTCGACGGATGTATGCTCATGTTGTCCCTGTAGGATGAGCAAGGCACTGAGTCTGAATTAAGATCCTTACGTGCAATGGTTCAAAGATTAATGCTGACTCAAGAAGAGATGGTTTAAGTCCAGCTCAGCCTTCTTTTATGTCTAACTCCAGTATTGGTTTCCATTTTCTAGTTTCCTACTGACATGGTTCGCAGTGTTCTATAGGAGGAGGTTGTTCTCAAGAGGTGTTGGCTTGCCCGATATTGGGGTTTATGTGTTAAATACGGTAATATAATTTTTCTCATTGGCAGCATGCATAAAAATATGTTGACACCAACTTAATTATCACTTCCCTTCAATGGAAAATTGAAATAAGACCGGGTTTTGAACCAAGAGTTCGTTTGTGCTTTAATTTCTTTCCCATTTCAAGTTGCTGTCGTTAATAAAAAGTTTCTATCGTTTATTCTTGGGGTCTAGATTGGTTTCTTAGTGTTTTCAATGTGAGATTACCCAATGCCCCCAGTCAAGCAATATATTTAGCATAGAAATTCGTGTCATCCGAAAAGTTAATGAGCTATTCTTTGCCATTTGTTCCAAAGGTATTTATCCAGATATTGCAGAAGCCAAACATGAATACTGGTCATCCCTTGCACCACTTCCTCTTGAAATTGTAATGGCTGCAGGACAGAAAGCAAAGGATGACAACTTATCAGGTATATCTATGTTTGTTTGTCATTTGCCTGACCTTCCTTTGTTCAAATTAGCTCCCCCCTCCCCTTCTTCCTCCTTTTTTAGGTGAATAGACGTGAACTTGGGAGCCATCTATGCAACTGTATTGCCCTAGTAGGGGAATAGAATTTGTGGATGGGGTAAGGTCCCATCTCCATTGTCACTTTAAGTCAGCTCTTATCTCCTTCAGAAGTATTCTACCCTGTTTTTCTCGGATGTTACATGTTGGTTTTGGGTGCTTTTGAATGAATGCTGCTATTGTTCTGACCACCCCATCCCGGGGTTCATTTTATACTTTTTTTCATTTATCTCAGATGATTCACTGTCTCTGTGCAGTGGACAATGATCTTGACCAGAGAAACACCAGCGAACTTTCAGGAGACAGCAACTCTGAGAGCATGCTTATAGTAGAGAAAGGTCTAAGGGAACTGGCTGTGCTCAAGGTTCATATTCACATATGTGGCTTTATTGAAGCTTGATCATGCTTATCGTTTTGCACATTTTATACCTTCAGCATGTGATGACCTGATAACCAGAAAAAATATGATTGGCATCATTCAAAACGTTTTGCTGTGCTGCCCTTCCTAGGTTATAATGTCCAGTATCTGCTCCATGTGACTATGATTATCATTGTTTGAATAACATTGGGCCGACCAAGTTGTGAAGCAGGCTTACTAGGGAATTCCTAATGAACCCTGTTAATCAGAGTTCAAACATGAAGCATTGTCTTGGAAAGGCTTGTATGATTGAGAAAGCTTGCATGGCTTAGGTGAGTTCTGGCATAGATTTTTGCCACTTGCAAAAAGCAAAATGATGGAAGTTTGTCTTTTCCTGCATTCTACCTTGAGCTAAAGATTCTATTTCTCAAATTACATTGATGCATAAACATCTTGTATGCAGTCGGCGCTATTTATATCTATGACATAACAGAGAAAGTTCCTTTGCAGTTCAGTTTTACGGATAAGGCTGTGCACATCTAATCCCTCCGCTCCCTTATACCTTGCCTTAGCTGGGATTTTGCAGAACTGGTTTTCTTGATCTGGTTTTCAATCTTAATGTTCATATCTTATGCTACCCTCCCCTTCCTTACGCCTTGTCTTAGAGAGAGGATTTTGAGGCATTGGTTTGGTTTGATTGCATCATTATTTTGTGCATTAGGCTGGCTTCCTCTCTCTTGATGACTTGAACAATGCAATCCCTTGATTATGCTTTTAATGATAGAGAGACTTCAATGAAACTAGAAGATCTCACACCAATGAAGACTTTTCCATAATTACAAAAGCACTTTTTTGTCTGCCATATACTAGGGGACTTTACACCAAAAATGGAAAAAAAAGGATTCCCCAATGAAACTATTTGACATTTTGCATTTTGGCTTCTATATATAGATTTTAATAGGCTGCTAGATAAAAGGTCCAACTCTTGAAGCCGCCTATAGCCGCTATACATACGGGGCTGGAAGAAGGATCCCCAGAAGAAAGGCACTTTTTTTTTTTTAAAGAAGGGTTTTTTTGGGGGGGGGGTACTAGCTATGTCTCAGGGAGAATATCTCTAAATGATATCTAAATTGAATTCTCTGGACAGCAGAATGAGAAACAAGGGAAGGTATAAAGTTAACTGCCTTAAAATACAACACACCATTTAAAAAAGTTAGAGAGAGGGGGGGGGGGGGGAGAGCTCTGGGTCGATTTGAGGTCATTGGAGGCAAACCTAAGGTCCGGTGGACCTTGGGTCTCTAGGAGCCTCAGTCGGTCTCTCCACCCCTGCCAGCCAGTGGGCGTCTTGACGTCGCCAGAGCCGTTCGCACTTCTCTTCGCGTCCTTCCCTTGGTTTCTTCAGATCTGCAGTTGTTAGTGGGTCGCTTCCTCCTTCTTTCTCTGCCAAGGTGGTGGCCGGATTTTTCTGTCTTAGCAGGAGCTCTTCACGCCGGTAAATCTACCGCTGGCGACTTTTTCGGTGGCCGGAAAGTCGCCGGATCTCCTTTTTTTTTCTCCAGATTTCCTCTTAGTGGTTGCCGACATCTTTTGTCCTTGCCGGAGCTGCTCCCACCGGAAGCTCTGCCGGCGGTGACTTTTCCGGTGACTGGAAAGTCACCAGAAAATTTGTTCGCCTATGATTTTCCCCCAGATCAAGCCGTTTTAAGGGTTTCTAGTAGTAGCTTGTCCAATTGGGGTGTCGGTGCTGGACGTTTTGTGGCATTTTCTCTGTTTGCCTCCGGGAGGCTTTTTCAGGTGACTTTTTTCTGTGGTTGCAGTGGGTGGGCAGTATGAGAGGGGGTGGTAAGAAGTTCTTGGCTATTGAAAGCAAGTCATTTGATTTGAGTGTGGTGGGTATTAAAGAGGATATTTTGAAAATATCTGAGAATGGCAGGCGTAGAAGGTTCTCCATCTTGTTGCCTGAGGAAGTGGTTTTATAGCTATTGAGGGCTTGGGCCAGGTTTCAAAACTCTAAGTGTGCAAATTGGTGCAATCAAATGAGACTAGGATCAAGAATTTTTATGTTGGAGTCCAGGAGTAATCGCGCTGGAAAGTACTTGCAACTATCAGTGATCATGGATGGCAAACGTTCCTTTGTTATTTTCCTTGCAGGCTGGAATGAATGGGAATGGTTCAAAATGTTTGGCTTCATTGCTGAAATAGTCGGCCTTACTCCATTAGATCCTCTAGTTCAGCTGAGAACTTCGCCCTCCCAACCATCATCTTCTTTGGTTGATGCCGTCATTCCTCCTCCCCCTCCTCCCCCGCCTGGGTGTTGTCCCAAGTGCGGATTCAAGGGAGAACCAGCTTCATTTCTTTGGTCTTATGCTGATACAGTATCTTCTTCAGTTGTGAGGAGAGGTAAGAGGTGAGTGATTTGGGTATTACTCTTGATCATGCTGAGCCATTGGAGGTGCAGAGGAGGGGGTTGTTTTATGAGATTAGAAGGATGAACTAGGAGAGCCGAGGAAGTGTCTCTTGTCTTAAGAGTACTTGCTCATCGAAATCGTTCCCTTGGCTTTAGATTGAGGGACAAATTGGACAATGGGGGAAACCTCTCAGACAATGAGGTCTTGGGTGGGGTTGAAGCTACTATAGATGCTCTCCTTGCTTCACTCCTTAATGCCCAGTTGGACTCCTTTTCTCCAGCTAGAGTTGCTTCGTATGATCCTATGAGGTTTGAGGCGGAAATCAACAGCTTTCTGATGATATTGGTACTGCTTGGGCTAACAACCAATCTGTTGCAGTCTTAAGTTCATCGAAGGGCTTTGCTGTGAATTTGTTCTCTAATTATGTTCCCCTCGTTTCTCCTCCTCCCTTGGCCCTATCTTCTCCAGTGAGTCTTCCTTGGTTTAGGGGACATGGTGACCATCCCATTTAATCTTCTCTATTTTCTGTGGGAAGTTCTTTTCAATGGGGGTAGGCTTGTATGGTAGTGTTCCCTGCGATTTGCCTCAAGATGTTGTAAGGGATCCACGTGCCATGAGTGTAGGATCCCGGAATTTTGCAGGAACTTCTGAGGATAATGTTGCCGGGGGGGGGGGCACCTCCTGTGCATAATTGGCCCTTGATCTCCGTTGGGGCCCCGTCAAGTTCGGAAGATTTGGTAGCCGCTCTTGCAGTTGATTTCTCTTTTCTTCAAAATTCCAATGAGTCTTTTTCTGTTGAGGATGTGTAGGATGGTCAAAATATGAATTCTGAGAAGGTCTCTAAATGGGTGGCCTCCAAACTCAAAGGCATTGCATCCTGTATTGGTGTGACCGTTTCAGGGTATGAGACTGAGGTGATTCAGCTTCTGTCAAGAATTGAAAGTAATAATAGTTTTCCTAAACAAAATGTGGTTAAAACGCCTCCGGCAACTAGAAGACAGAGAATTGTGAAGACTTGAATTCGGAGTGAACTATGACAGAGCTAATGCCTCTACAAGTGGGATGTTAGTGCCTTATGTTTAGATTGCTTTCTTGAAATGTGAGGGGTATTAATGACCGCGACAAGAAAGTTTTGCTTAAGAGTTTCTTGAGAGACTGGAAATGTGACCTTGTGTGTCTTCAAGAGACAAAAATGGAGGTCGTATCACCTTTTGATATTCGCTCTTTTTGGGGTTATCACTGTGTTGATTTTGCAGCCCTTAATGCAGTAGGCTTGTCAGGGGGTGTCCTTGTAATATGGGACAAGAGTGTGTATCGCTTGGTGTCTTCTTTTTGTGGTGACTTCTCGATCACTTGCATTCTGCAAACGGTCGAGAGTGGTTTTGCTTGGGCTTTCACATGTGTGTATGGCCCTAATTCTAGGACTGATAAATTGAGATTTTGGGAAGAGCTCCGTCTTATTAAGGACAAGCGGTTTGGGCCATGTTGTGTAGGAGGGGATTTCAATGAGATCTTACACCCTCACGAAAGGAGCTCGGGTTTAAGCCCCTCTAATTCTATGGAGGAATTCCATAGCTTTATCAATAGTTGTGCTCTGGTTGATCTTTCTTTACAAAGGGGTGATTTTACTTGGTCTAGATGTGGCGAGGTTCCAGCTAGTTCAAGACTTGACCGTTTTCTTATCTCTTTGGATTGGGAGGAACATTTTATCGGTGCAATTCAAAAGAGGTTGCCTATACCTCTTTAAGATCATTTTCCTATTTGCTTAAAAAATGGGTTGTTTCAGAGGGGGAGAATTCCTTTTAAATTTGAGAATATGTGGCTCGAAGTTAAGGGTTTTCGTGATCTTATTAAAAGGTGGTGGGAAGAGGCTGTTGAGGGATATGCTAGTTTTGTGGTTGTGAAGAAATTGAAGGTGAGCGGAGCGGAAATCAAGAAATGGAATAGAGAGGTCTTTGGGGATATCAAGATTCGGAAGTACAACCTCATGGATTCTATTAACCAACTTGACTTGAAGGAGGAAACTTTTGGTCTTTTTAATGAGGAATTGGAGCAGAGAAAAGCTAAGCGAAAGTCATCCTTATGCATGAGATATCCTGGAGGCAAAAGTCGAGGGCATTGTGGCTTAGAGTTGGTGATCGAAATACAAGATTTTTTCATAGAATAGCTAATTTTCGTAGGAAATTCAACTCTATGTCTTTTGTCAGTTTGTGATTGTGGATGGAAGCTCTGTTGAGAATTGGGACGAGATGAAGTCTTCCATCCATGGGTTCTACAAGTCCCTCTTTACTGAGTCTAAAGCTTGGAGACCAAAGGTTGACAACTCGATGATGCCCTCCTTATCGGTCTCTGCTAGAGAGGGGCTTCAGTTGGAGTTCTCAAAGGAGGAAATTTTTAAAGCTCTTCATAATTGTTGTGGCGATAAATCTCCAGGCCCAGATGGTATAACTATGGCTTTCCTTCGGGCGAATTGGGACACTCTTAGGAGTGATGTTTTAAGGATGTTTTCAGAGTTTTACCACACTGGAAAATTTGTGTGGCAAGCCTCAATGCTACTTTTATTGGGTTGATTCCTAAGAAAGCTAATGCAGAGGATATTAGAGACTACCGACCGATCAGTTTAATCGGATGTATTTACAAGCTTCTTTCTAAAGTTTTAGCCCAAAGATTGAGAGGTGTTATAGGGTCTCTTGTCTCTGAGAATTAGAATGTCTTTGTAGGGGGTTGTCAGATTCTGGATGTCGTACTCATTGCAAATGAGCTTATTGATTCTAGAATCAAATCCGGGATTGCGGGACTTGTCTGCAAGTTGGACATTGAAAAGGCCTATGACCATGTCAATTGGAAACTTTTGATTTATGTCTTGAGTAGAATGGGATTCGGGGAGAGGTGAATCACTTGGATTCGACAATACGTCTCTTCTGCTTCCTTTACAATACTCGTCAATGGTTCTCCTACAGATTTTTTCTCGGCTTCTAGAGGCCTTCGCCAAGGGGATCTAATCTCTCCTCTTGGTCATCGAGGTTTTCACTAGGATGTTGTTTGCAGTACTTCAGCATGTCTCCTATCTGGGTTTTCAGTGGGCTGAAGGAACTCAACTACTATTAATGTATCCCATCTTCTTTTTGCTGATGATACAATCATTTTTTGTGACAATGATTGTGAGCAGATGGTGAACTTGCGTTGTATTCTCATTTGGTTTGAGGCAGTGTCTGGTCTACGAGTCAACTTGGCTAAAAGTTCTATTTTGCCCGTAGGCCAGGTGGATAATATCCAATTGCTAGCGGGTGTGTTAGGATGCATCGTGGATTCTTTTCCTACCTACTATCTTGGTCTCCCTCTTGGAGCAAAATTCAAAGATAAATTTATCTGGGAGCCAGTAGTGGAAAGATTTGAGAAAAAACTCTCTGGATGGAGAGCTAACTATCTTTCCAAGGGTGGTAGACTCATGCTCATCCGAAGCGTTCTTTCTAGCATTCCCACTTACCTTCTATCTCTTTTTCCGATACCGGTGTCAGTGGCGGCCAAGTTGGAAGCCATTCAAAGGAAATTCCTTTGGAGCTCATTTGGTGCTGATTTCAAGTATCATTTAGTGAGATGGGATATTGTCAAGCTTTCCATGTTAGGAGGAGGGTTGGGAGTCAGAGACCTGAAGCTCTTTAATGAGGCTTTGCTTGGTAAGTGGCTATGGAGATTCATGAATGAGAAGACCAACCTTTGGAAGAGGGTGATTTGTACTAAGTATGGTGAGGAGGGGCTTGAGTGGTTTCCCTCTAGGCCTAATGGTCCTTATGGAGTAAGCCTTTGGAGGTTTATTTGTAAAGGATGGGATAGATTTTTTCCTCATCTTTCTTTTGAGGTGGGCGTTGGCTCTACCATTTTGTTTTGGCATGACCGTTGGTGTGAAGGTGCTCCTTTGAGGGACCTTTTCCCTTCTCTTTATGCTCTTGCGGAGAATAAAGAAGCTACTGTGGCTGCATATTGTGACAATGTATCTGGTTTGTGCATTTGGTCACCTATTTTTATTCATGATGCCTTAGTGGATGACGCCTCCCTTTATAAGCTTGCTTATTAAGCTGAATGGGATTCTTATCGGGCAATCCTCTCTTGATTCAGTCAGATGGCATCTCAATCCTAAAGGGAGCTTCACGGTGAAGTCTTATTATATGAAGCTTGCCTATGTGCCTTCTTCACCTTTGCATCGAATATGGGGAATGTGTTTTCCATGGAAGATCATTTGGAAATCTCTGGCTCCATTTAGAGTGTCTTTTTTTGTTTGGGAGGCTACCCATGACAGTATTTTGACTTACGATAATTTGCAAAAGAGGCGTAAGATCTTGGTGAACTGGTGCCCGTTATGCAAGGCTGCAGCAGAATCGGCGAACCACTTATTACTTCATTGCCCTTTTGCAAGAGTTGTTTGGGATCTAGCCTTTAGCTGCTTAGGAGTTTCTTGGGTTATGTCCAATTCTATTTCGGATCACCTCTATGCATGAAAGGGTTTTTTTGGTAGGAAAGCGAAAAAGAAGAATGCCCGATTATTTCCTCATGCAATTTTTTAGAGCATTTGACGTGAAAGAAATAGGAGTCTTTGAGGGTGTGGAGATGCCACTTCAATGTTTTAAGGATTATTTCATCAAGTCTCTCTATTTTTGGGACAAAGGGATTTTTTGTTACTCTTCTCTTGATCTCTTAGATTTTGTGGATATTGTGCATATGAGATGTGTATAGCCTTTTGTAGGATGCTAACTTTGCATCCAACCTTTTGTTAATGATATATATTTGTTCTTTTCCTGATCAAAAAAAAATATACAACACACCATTTAAGTGCTAATAATGGGAATGAGACATTTACGATTCACAAAAATCCTTAGAATAGTCCCATTGATAATCTAATCACCTATTCTAGTCCTCGATACAGAAAACACCGCACAGCTCTGTAAGTAGTCGCTGAACGACCAAAAACATCTCCTTTTTTGACGAATGATAAAAAATTGTATTAAAGAGAGACCAACAGGTTCTCGCCCATTTACAAAATGGTCAATTACCAAAAACAAAATAAAAACAAATATCATTCCCTCAATCTGTCAAGCATAATAGTACTACATAATTTAAAAAGGTCAAATTCTACCACAATTAAACACTTGGCACGTTCCATGGGTTTGTAAGAGTTAGTCTCTCTACTAGTAAGAATGCTTGTTAGGGTAATGTGTACCTTGCAATCCTACTAGGCTAATTGAAAGAAAATGAAACGAGTAACTTAAAAATGCAGAATAGTGCCAGAACTAACAATCAATGTGCGTGTAAACATTTTGAGTGGACTCCTGGCTGCTACATCTGCGGGCTTGAGCGATGAGGTTCCTTCTATTACAGCTTTGGCTCTGATAGGTCCATTTGGCCAGCTCAAAGCAACGGATTAGCATTTAATCATTAAAACCTTTGCAGATGTGTAGGTCAAAATTATTCCTGTACAGGATTAGCTTAGGCTTAGCGTTTTCCATTAGGGCCTTAACAAGTTCATTGCAATAACCTGGGATGATATACTAAGGAATGACCTTATGCTTAGATCCGTCATTTCCTTCTCTGCTTCTGCTTTCAAAGTAACCTGAGACATCCTGTGCAGGCTTAGGCGTGCCCAGTTGACGGTCATCAAGGGGTTGCTGAATTCATTACTTGGATATGTTTTTGCAGCCTCAATGCAATTTGAATCACTTTCATGATTGACCTCACTGACTTGGAAAATCTACAACACAGTGAGCCAGAGTCAATTACAACTTGCAATGATTGAGCTTACAGACTCTAAAAATTAGAACTCAGAACTCAATTAGACATGCAGAACCCCCTCTGATTTGCTTAGCTTGAAAGCTTAGTTAAGATATTGGAGCTCAGGATCTTAGGTGAGACTCGGATGGCATGCTTGCATGAATCAAAAGGTGGTTTGTGGTGCATCATTCATATTTGTCTCTGGTATTAGTGGACACCCCAGGCGGCGCCCCAAAAGTGGGACCTACACCAGGGGGGGTGTTGTTGTCTTTGTTGAGTATTAGTGTACGGGAGGACTGGAATGCATGATTGCTGTTGATTTTTGCACTTGAATGATAATGGACATCAACTTTTTGAATGGATTTTTCCTGAAGATAGAAGATGCCGTCAGGCTTGCAATGGCTCAGCAGAGAAGGAAAAATATGCAGAAAGAGTCTTTAGCAGGTTTTTTTTTTTTTTTAATTCATGTTTTTGATTGTATTATTTCTTTATGGGAAAGGGTTTCTTAATCAGTCAACTTTTCATATTCTTGACTAAATTGCTTAAAACATTAGCAAACAGGGTACAAGATCATGCACAGATTCACATAATGAACTCTTCTTTGGCTTAATGAATGGCATTGGTCTTAAGTAGTTTGAATAACAAGCGATTAACCACATCACGACAGAAGTGAAGTTCAAGTAGCTTGTTTGTCTATTAGACCAGTTAAGCTTGTGATATATTGTAATCAGAGTTGAGTTGATTGAAGCTTGTAATAGTTTCCAGAATTTTTGTGCGGGGCTCTGTTTCATTTTCATTATTGGCCTTTTCCTTTTAATGTTTTTTGAAAATTTTTGCAGAAGACGTGAGATCTCCAACTCAGAAGTATTCTGAAGCTTATGGTAAGTTACTAATTTCCTTGACATTTGTTTTGCTGGATGCCCAATCTTTGACAGAACGCAAATCTTACTACTCTCACTCATCATCTCTGATTAAGCTTTTTTATTCATAAGGTATAATGCCTCCTACATACTAGACTTCCAAATGGAATTGTGGAAAACTATTTAAGTGAACCAAAGACAACTACACAATATAAATTTTGGTTTTTTTTTTTGGGGGGGGGGGTGGTTCAAATTTCAAAGCCTGATATGGAGTACCTCGTACTTGGTTCGTTGCTGGGTCAAGCTGTGAAAAATTTTGTTTAAAGTCCTGAGGAGGTTATTAGTTGACTGAATTGATAATCTGGCTCAAGCATCCTCTGTATCAGCTAGTTGGATTTTGTTTTCCTGGTCCACTATTGTATCATTTTTCTTCGCTTGTTTTGGAGCATCAATGTTCAAAACAGAGGGAAGTTGATAGATATTTTTGACCTTTTTCCAAAAATAAATAGAAAACTACTCATTTTTTTAGGCTTCCTTTCATAAACCACACACTTTCCTATTGTTATCTATATTGAATGGTGATTCCAGAGTTAAAAAGTTAGGGAATTGGAATCTTCCATGTTGCTCTGGAGTGTTCGAAGTCCATTGACATCTTGAGCACTGGGTGCCCCCTTTTTTGTGGGATTTTTTTTGGGGGGGGGGGGGAGGCTGAACAAAAAGACAGAAGTGGGAAAAGCTCTGGAGTTTCTGTAGGTGTTTTTGCTTGGAGTCCATGGCAGATGGGTAAGCAAAACAAAGCCTTCGAAGTTATGGATTACTTTTTCTCAGGGAACAGAACAAGAAGCTTTTCTTTACAAAACAGCATAGACTGCAGCGAAGGTGTTGTCATGAAAGCTGGAATAGTGTTGCATACTTAGATTCGTTATTTTGAAGTTGCTGTTAGTGTTGCGTTTTAAATCCGTAACCACAATCTGAACCAAATGAAACTAAACCATTGCTTTGGAGGTCTTTCTTCCTAGGCAAGATGTAGAGGAGTTAGATGTATCCATCTAAGTGATGAATTGCACTGTGGCTGTTTTCACCGAGCCTAGGTTTAGAAACTGCTGACTCCCTTGTATTCCATGGCAAAATACGTGGAGAACAGTCCATGATGCAGTTTCCTTCAGTCTAGTATTATTAAAGCTGAACAAGTTTCCCAAACGACCACTTCTTTTAGGTTCCAGAAAGGTAGTCTTGTCCAAAACAGTCTCAAATCCTATTATCAGATAAATCAAGAACTGGAGTGCATATGTTTATTTCTATCACGGTCATATTCTATGATCTGCAACCCATATCCTTTAAGTATGATGCTACGTCATTAGTGTCATATTCTACAGTCACAGAATGGTGCTGAATGATGTGAAGGATACTTTGTTACTTGTTTCTGCTCTTCTGTTCCTACATATATGTGTATTTTCCCAGAATTTTGTGCTGTGACTATAGCCTTTCAATATAGAAGGGGAAAGGTTTGATAATAATCTACAAAAGGTGTTTGTCTGGAACTTATGCATCTATTTCACTTAAGTAGTTGTAGTTGCTAACATTGCATTGTAATCTAATCAATTGTCAAAAGGCATTTTCTTTGCATTGGTGTTTAAACTGCACCAATTGCATGTTGATTGTAATTTTATAGTTGTATGCCTGGTTGATTGACCCAAATTTTGACATAATTGATATCTGTCATTTTCAGAACTGAGCCCAGAAGAGACCGAAGAAGTGCAATTTAAACAGGTAAAACAATGACTTGCAAGAATTAACTTTGTTCAATATCAATGGACAGTCAGACCTTACACATTTCATCATCTGACCCATGTTGAATGGGAACAGCAGTTTGTGTCCTTTGTTGATAAATTAGTCTATGGTTGCTTAATTGTCACAGGGCAAGCATCAATTAGGGTCTTGCTATTTATTATGGTTAGGAACGTAGAGAACTTACCATCAATCAAATTCACAAGTATTTTGCGAGTTAGACATTTGCTTGACCGCTTGAAGATTCTGTAATATGCTTTTAAGTACATTTACCATGCATGTTGAAGTCTTCATTCAAGCAGAGATTTCATGATGATGGAAGCCCTCCACATATCATTGCAAGTACACATTATTTCTCTCCCTGTACGTTGGACATATGACTATAGAGGATGTATCCAGCATTAAACTTGTGGTCCCCCCCCCCCCCTTCTTTCAAAATCACCGAATTTCTGGGACACTTTCTTGAAGTTGAGTTGAATGAAATAAGCGTCCTTTTTCTGAAACCCATTTAATATGATATTATGATTAGAGCCAGTAAGCATTGCAGTTGGATCTATAGTTAGTAATCTGCACCTTTCTTCTTCTAGAGCAAATGTTACGTTACCTTAGGCACTTCATCTGGGAAACATCCAAGCCCAAAGCTATTTGTCTGGGGTATTCAGTTTGGTACCTTAAGACCTCTATTAATCTAAAGCTTAAACGCCATGGCTTCTATCATGTATACCTTGAAAATCTTAGGTTAATTCAAAAAGATTAACATAAAAGTTACATGATTTACTAGTCTTTGCCACATGGTCTTTTAGACTACTCTGCGTTTGTGCATTGATCATCATCTACTGAATCTATTCTGACCCTTTCCCCTTAATGGAGATCATGTGCATGTATCTTATACGAAGTGTCTAAAAGCAGCAGAAATTGGACATTGGCTTTGTTCATGCAGGGGCAAGGTTTGCATCCACCCGATTTAAATGAGATCTGTGCTGGAAGTTGGTTATAGTTGAGCTAGCACAGGGTAGTAAGTATTCTTTGCAGTTCATCACTTGCCTGTTACCTTAGCCTATGGTCTTTGTCTTTGAGGATTGGCTTGTGAACCTGGGAATCTTAGGGATATAATATCTGGAGAACTTGTTGACACGCTATTATTGCTGATCTCAGTCTATAGTTGCTGGCATTGCTCAAACCCCACAATCTCCACTCCCTTTCCAGATCATCTGCATTGCATGATCCTGATCCTGATCCAGAAGCCTGAAGCTCTAATAGACAATGATCCTGATCCAGAACCCTAAAACTCTGGTAGACTAAATTACTGTAACCAAGTAGCAAACTGTGTTCCCGTGCAGTAATCCATTGTGAGAGTGATCGACCATCATGGTGGTAACTATGTTTCAATCCTAACAGCAGACTTTGCTTCCTCTAGATCCTGCTATCAAGCATCAGGTTATGTCTCAATCCCTACTGTATGAGCCTCGTAAGTTTCATAAGAAAGGGATTCTATGTTCTAGACCCGTCAAAATGTTAGCTGTTAAGGTGGTAAGGGATCAATGGCAAGTCGGCTCTGCATTGGGGTTTTTGGGGGGTGAGGTTGGAGGAAAAGACTTGCTGTTCTGGAGCTGGGGGTCGAGTGAGCCATAATCTTATGCCTAAATCCTTTTTTTAACACCAAACAAAAAAGAATCTATTTCAGATTATTCAATCATTCTTTAGAACTTGTCGTTTTTCCTTTTAATTTACTTTTTTTTTGAGAATGGTAAGCAGACCCCTTGCCTAGCTTGTACTAGGCTAGCGAAACAAGCAAGAGATCATTGTGAGTACAGGGAAGCGAGCCACATAGACTATAACTAGGATGCTTGGCCAGGCCCATGAGGGCCTGTTTGCCAACCACAAAATGCCCCAAAAAAGAGAGAACCCCTAGGATTTTATACTAGGTGTTGACGCCCTTAAGCGGCCTTGTTAACCATTATACCAAAGACACTTTGATTTGAGAACTTATTGTTTTCTGTTGTTAGGAAATATGTCATTTCTTGTGGTTTGCATGTAGAGGGGTGTGACAAAATTCCTCTGTATATGTGGTCTCAGGCTTGGCTGTTATACTTCTGGAGAAGAGCTAAAAACCACTGTTTGGAAGAAGACATAGCAGATGACCGCGTCAACTTTTGGATCAACCACAGTGCACGAGCAACTACATCACATGATGCAGTCGATGGTATTTATCTCTGTCTTTTCATTCTTATTTGATAGTCCACTATCAGCCAAGCCATCATATTGCTATTTTTCTGTACCTAACTCTCTCGTGGGGAAGAACAAGAATTTACATACTAATTCAAGGACAATCGCTTCACCTTCACATCTTTTTTTTTTGTGTATACATGTTAAACTTGTCATCTGATTCAGTCTTGGATCAGGTTAATCTAGGTGGATATCAATATATATTGTTTTAGCTCCAGTCATGTCAGTTTGGCATTTGCTAAGTTGGTCCAACGGGTTTGCTTTCAAAATAACAACAGTGATTTGGGCCAAACTGAATTTGCTTATTTCAGACAGGAACAAAGGACTTTATTGCAGTTTTTGGGGGGGGGGGGGTGTCAAATTATCAAACACATGATAGTCTTGTCAAGTCTATCTCTGTGCGATCACCTAATTCTTGAATGTTGTTATTGCCTTTTCCTTGATATCCTCATATATGTGTGTTTCTTCCCCTGAATCTGCAGTTGAGAGAGGCATTATGGAGATGAGGAAGTTGGGTTTAGAAATCCAATTGTGGGAAGAAACTCGAAGATGGATCAATGAGCAAGACTCCCAAGCTAAAAGGCAGACGGATTTTTGATACTTCTTGTTATGGACATCTCTTATTTTTCTAACTTACTCAGATATTATGTGTGTTCAAAACAATTACTTTCTAAGGCCATTATGTCGCCCTAAGTTGGTATTGACATCAATTCTTTAGACATTATCATTTGAGGATGTTGAACTACTGCTTCATATTAGAGAAAACCCTCCCTAAGTGTATAGGATTAAAATCAATCTTTTTTAATTCTTTTGTCTTGTTTGATGGATCTTCATTACTCATAAAAAGCTTTAGAATGTTTATGACAAGGGGTGAAATTTAGTGAGGAAACCCACAACAACATGACATATTCTACGAGTTCTTCGATTAGCAAATGTCAAATAGCTTCAGTAGTAACATTTGTAATGTGATATTAGAGTCTGTTCGTCTCAACGTTTAGAATTAGCGGTTGGTAGTTAGTAGCAAATATTACATTTACCATCCATTAGGAATAATGGTTAGGTTTTACAAACAATTACGAATAGCATTTAGAAATAGTAAATAGAGTTATAGTTAGTTTTTATCGAAGGCTTCTAGCGGTAGGACCAGTGATTAGTGATTAGCAGCTTTTGGCAGCACTCGAAAGCGGCTAATGAATACCAAATGTTTTCTAAATGCTAAAATGAACAAACTATTAAAAACTTAAATTTAACTTGAACATAAAAAATAATACTTTGATCACAAAAATTGGTAAGCATATCAATTTAGATAAACTCAATTGAAAACTTGCAATCCAATTAGATTAGATGCTCCAATTTTAAATTTTAATTAGTTAGACACTTAGACTTCACCCCAAATCTAATTTAAATTAGGGAATTGAATAGGAGCGAAAATTACAGCGAGCGTGGATCGCCCTATCCTCGTGGTCGGTGGTACGTGAAAATGAATGAGTGAAATTTGACCGCTCGCTCTCGTTGACTTCACACCACACACTTTCTCTCTCTCTCCTTAAATAACCCTCACCGCACCTGATTCCTCAACCACTTTCGATCTTTCTCGAATTTCAGGAGCTCACTCTCTCAGTCTCTCTGCTCTCTCTCTTTCTCGTCAAGGGGTGCTCTGAGGTACTTGTCTCTCCATTTCGATTATCTGCTCAGATTTATCGTAGGGTTTGTCTTTTTTTGTGATTATCTGCTCAAGACTAGTTGCGCTCTTTGGATTCTGCAGTCAATCTCGCATCGTTTGATATGCATACTTGTTGAATGTTCTTATCTACTGGTAATGCTTGTATTTCTTTTTGATCGGAGCTTGTTTGGTGTCATATAGCGTAGATCGCACTTTCGCGGTATATCTAGCTGGAACCTATCGATTTCCTTCTGAGTTTGATGATCAGTCTGATGTGATTCATGTTTTGCTCATCTATTTTGTTTCTCATCGACTCTTTCCTTTCCATTTTGATGTGCGGTAGTTGAGGATATGTGGCTGTATGCGTGTATCGTAGCCATCAATGGTACGTTTTGATTGCAATGTGGTGATATTTTGATGGTCGCCTGTTAGTTGTGGAGTTTTTTTTTGGGGGGGGGGGTATCTTCAGTGATTCTATGTGCATTTTCTCCTGTACGATTTGCTCGAGGTTTGATCACTGACCTGACTTTTTAATTTTTGTGAACCAAGTTTTTTTTTAAAATTTTTGAGCCTGAGTTAGATTTTTGGGAAGCATTTTTTGGGGGGGAATTTTCGATTACTGACCTGACTTATTGCCTGGATCAGTGTAATTTTAGATCTATGAATCTTTCCTGTAGAGAATTTTTTGGAGCTTGAGGTACATATGTTACGTAGGTCACGTTTGAAAATGAATCATTCTTCGTATGTTTGGCATCGTTAACTTTGCCTCACTATCATTGTTGTTGAGATTTGTGAGAGTGTCTTTATGCTGAACGTGCTTCGGTTTGTGTATTCTCACCAAATAATTGATTGTATACATCTGCGCAGTTCTTATTGGTTTTCCTTTGTCCAGAATACACATAAATGGGGAAGGCTGTGGTAGTCTTGACCGGCACTGAGGGTGTCAGTGGAACTGTCTACTTCACGCAAGAAGGAGATGGTAATTTCTATATTTATGTTCATGTTGCCTACGACAACATGTCACATAGTGAGAATTCTGATAATCTGTTAATGATTTGTTAGGTCCAACAACGGTCACTGGAACTGTCTCTGGTCTCAAGCCTGGGCTCCATGGATTTCATGTTCATGCTCTTGGTGACACAACTAATGGCTGCATGTCAACTGGTATTGTTCAAGTTTCTTTTGTTAGAAAGAACTGTGTTTTTAATGTGAAGGAACTATACTGTTTGGTTTCAATGTATCAGTTTCTAAACCAATTTGCATGCAGGACCACACTTCAATCCTGCTGGAAAAGAACACGGTGCTCCAGAGGATGAGGTTCGCCATGCTGGTGATCTTGGGAACATCACTGCTGGTGATGATGGTATGTTATCCTTTCCTAAATGGCAGGATTTACCAATTGATTAAACTGTAATGTCCAGAACAAGAGTATGCATATGATTCTTTTTTACTCTTTTTTTTTTTCTTATGACTTGCGACGAGGAAAATGGAAGGACACAACCTTGTTTGTTGGTTCACTTGGTTCTATCATTCTAGCCTAGAATGATAGATTATTGAATCTCAGGAAATCGAAACTTGTGTTCATGGAATTGGGACGTCCTGGTTTCTGTTAATTTTTTCAATCCTTGACAGCACCATTGTCATAAAAGTTCCCAATGGGACACTATCACTCATCCAATTTGATGTTGTTTGCTGACCCGTAGCCTGTTAGGTCCCTATGAGAATATTGGTTTCATTTCATTTGTAGAACATGGATCAGATACAATGTAAGCGTTTGACCTTTGGAGTGTGACTTATTAAACTCTATTTTTTAGGTACTAGGTCGACTGGTTGACTTAAATGTGGTTCCGGTAGAATAAGCATATCTTAAAGTCAGGAATGTTCGTACTTGCCTTTTCACCTCTTTCCTCAACTTCTCGTGTATTCCATGTTTGATGTTGGACCTTTTTTTTTTTTTGGATCAGGATGTTTAATGTTGGACCTTTGAGCACTATGGTTTATGCTATTCCATATTTTGTACTGGAGTCCCTTTTTTATTTGGGGGTGGGGGGTTCCAAGTTGACCTTACAATATACTCCTTGTTTGGGAATAGTTGTTTGAGTGCATCACGCTAAGTCAGTCAATGTAGGAGTTCCTGCATTTTTATTTTTATTTTTGGCCGTCAACTAATATCTGGGTTTGCTTTGTGATCAGGTACTGCTACCTTCACAATCATCGACAAGCAGGTATATGAACATATCTTCAATTTGCCACCAAATCCATTTTTTTAAAAAACTTTTTTGAGGCGGCGGCATTTAACTAGATGCATTATGCTGATGCATTTGCAGATTCCCCTTAGTGGACCAAACTCAATTGTTGGGAGGGCTGTTGTCGTCCATGCTGATACTGATGATCTTGGAAGGGGTAATTTTTTACTTTGTTGCTATTTTTGTTACCACACTTGTCTCAAATTTCCTTTTTCTGCTCTTAAAAGTGTCAGCTTAGGCTTAGCTTTGTGTTCTTATTGTGCAATAGTTGGAAGGAATTGTTTTATTTCACAAATTTAAAATCATCTTCAATCCCTATAGACAAACCTTAAATATTACAAGTTCCTCTGTCGAATACAGAAGGATGAGATGGCTTCCGATATGCCGGTTCCTCCCCTCTTAAAATGGACCAAAAGTTCCTATTTGCTGTGTTGAGTCTGTGATGTTGTCAATGTCCACCCTGTGAGACTGCTGTATCTTTCATTCTCAGTCTTTTGGGGAGCTTAAGTTTATATGTTTTCCTTGCCATTAAATTTGTTTTCAGTATACTCTACCTTTGCTATGAGTGTATAAGATTGGACGGTTGACATGTGCTGGGATGAGATGGTCTCCAATATGTATGTTGGTTCCTCCCCTCTTGCAATAGGTTGCCATGTTGATTCTGTGATGCTGTCAATGTCCACCTTGTGGGACCGCTGTATTGTTCATTCTCAATCTTTTTGGGGAGCTTAAGATTATATGTTCGCCTTGGAAGAAAACCATACATTGAAGTCTGTCCATTAAATTTGCTTTCAGTTTACTCTACGTTTGCTATGAGTATATAAGATTTCACGGTTGACATATGCTGGGATGCCTTCCTTGGTAGAATTTCACACCTTCACATCATTTGAGGACTGCTGGAACAAGTCCATGCCTATACTTGTGGAGTTGGTTGAGAAATGGGTTGTCTAGAAAGTACACTGTAGTGCAACTCTTAGTCTGGTTGTTTTGTGTATGTTCTGGTTCTGGGAAGAAGTGTGTGTGTGTGTGTGTGCCTGTGCTTTGGGGTGGGGGTCTTGTTTACAAATTCTGTTGAATTTTCCAATATGCCTTCAAATCTGCTATCCCATCCACTAGGGGAGCCCTAATGCATCTGATTTTGGGATATTTTTATTCAGGTGGCCACGAACTCAGCAAAACCACGGGCAATGCTGGTGGCAGAGTAGCTTGCGGTATGCATATAAACCTTGCTGTGGTTCCCATATTTGGGGTTTACTAGTTCTAAACTCCAGTCATCTACTCATCTTTGTTTACTTATGGTGATAAGCATCACTAACTTGCTTTTGTTGGGCAGGTATTATTGGTCTTCAAGGTTAAGTTGGTCCGACCCCAACTGTGACACAGGAGGGAGGTTCAAGTGCAGAGAGCTTCTTTAGTATGCTATCTGAAAACATTGTGGGACAAAAAAAGTGGAAAAACATGAATGTTCGCTTAATAAGTACCAAAAACTTCGTATGACTTGTATTGGCCGGGTTCTTTTGTGCAAAAGCGTGTTGTATCGTTCAGTTGGATGAACAGTTTCAATTGCATGGATGACTTCGTTTTCTCTTGTTACCGATGGACCTTTATGATATTTGGCTATGGTTTTGTCGTGCTGTTGAGTTTGCTCGTTACTGAGTACCCACACTGGATGCCATTGTGCCGTTGTGTTTGGTGCGCAAGCAAAGCTAGCTGTGCTTTGGTGCCCCGTAACACTTGCGAAAAAATATTTATGTGGCTAGTGAGAGTGTATGTTCCTATAAGCGTGCAAGAATTTGCTGGGGATTATTTTAACTATTTAATTTTTTAATTGTTAAGGTCTGTGATATGCAAATTGCAGGACTCTCTTCTTGTTAATGAGGCGTACTGGGGTCGGTGGAGCATTTTACTGAGACAGTTTCTTTAACATACGAAATTAGGTCCTTGTTTGGCGAATAATTGTTAGTTGTTTGTAATTACTATTAGCTATTTGAATTAGCTCTTTGTAAAATAAATATTTAGTAAAATTAGCTGTTTTTAAAAAAGATATTTGATAAAATTTTATTTGCGCATTTATCTTTAAACTACTTTTTAATGGAAATAATTTTTTTATTTATTAGTTATCTTATTTTTTTTAAAAAAAGAATTAATTGATGTCATATATAGAAATTAACTTTATTAATAAAACCTGAATTTGTTGCTAGTTATTCATAATTTGTATTCTTATTAATCTTTGTTTTTTCTTTTTGTTTTGTGTATATCTATCTACATGATAATTATGTCTTAGGTCCTGTTTTTTTTCCTGGGTCAATTCTAAAGTACCAATTGCAACCCATTTTAATTTACTTCAACTCACTTTAATTGATTTTAATCTACTTCAATCTACTTGCACTATTTTAATCAAGTTTGATTTACCACAAAAAAAATTCAATTCACTTCAATCAACTTCAATCTACCTCAACTTACTTTACCTTTTTTTCCACCCTAATTTATCTATGAAAAGAACAGGCCCTTAAAATATTATTTTATTATTTGCTGCATATATAAATTAACTTTATTGATAAAACCTGAATTTGTTACTAGTTATACATAATTTGTATTCTTTTTTTTTTCTTTTCAACTTTGTGTATATCTATCTATATGATAATTATGTCTTAAAATATTATTTTGTTATTTGCTGCATATTTTATTATCATGAAATGAAATTTATATAATCAAATGATTTAATCTTTGGATAGATTAAATTTAAATAATACACCACATCAAATATCACTACAAAAGGCTAATAGTATATGGTGTAGTTTTTTCAAACTCTTGGGTAGTTATTTTATTTTCACAAACAGCTATTCTCAAATAGCTATGAGAAAGAGCTGTTTAGGTCCAAACAGCTCTTCTAAAAAGCTCTTCAACCAAATACCAATTTAGTTGTTTTGAATAGTCAAAACAGTTAAATTCCCCCAAAAATTCTTTTTCTTCAAAAAACTCTTGCGACCAAACACCCTCTTATAGCCTTTACGGATTAAAAAAGGTGAGATTTCCATTGAATATTGAAAGTTGACTCCCCAATTGATTTAACATCACTTGTTATAATAATTCCCACAGTTCGTTAAGTCCAAGGAATACTAGGATTCACGTCAATCTTAGTAGCGATTGGAGAGGCCCACCAAAGTAGTTTAGAGAGCTCACAGCCTCGAAAGAGATGCTACTTCGATTCTTCAAAGTTTTCACATAGCGGACAGTTAAAGCTATGTCCCATTCTTCTTAGTCGTCTATTTCGACCAACTGGCAGTGCATTGTGGTAGACTTTCCACAGCAGTACTTTCCAACAAGTAGGGATACGCAGCGTCCACAAAATTTTCCACAGTTTGATTTCTAGGTTGCTGGCGGGGGTGTTTGTTTGTTCATGAGGCAAAGGTAGCCTGACTTGGAGTTATATTTCGCATTGTTAGATAGGGACCAATATAGTCTATCATGGGATACCATTGGTCGAATATGTTGTGCAAGGATAAGTCAAGTTGTGTGATAAAGAAAAATAGATCTAACTTTCCCGATGTTCCACCCTGTCCCAGATTCATTAAACAAATCTGATACTGGGCGATCTTTCCAAGTGGTAGGATCTACCTGAGCTCGCACCTTGATTGTCCCGTTGTTACACCATCTATCTTCGAGGAATCCGAACTGTGTGACCGTTGTGGATATGCCACCTAAGTCCTTGGATGAATTTACAGGCTACTCTAGTATGGAGTATATGGACTTTTAGGAACGAAGTCATCCATAAAGCGCTTCACCCAACTCCCCTGATGATGGTCCATATCCTTCAAGCAAATCTGACCACTTATCCGTTGTTACCACGAGCAAGCTCCAAGAAAGACAAAACACCCTGATCTCCAGACCTTAGGATCATACGATAAACACAGTTATCTGGGGGGTCACCAGTACCAAACCTAGAGTCATCATACGACAAAATAACGACGGGCAAGGATTGCACTTCATGCAATTAGACACAACTCGCCCTTAATTATGTACCAAGAAACGCTCTTATGGAATTCGAAGCTAGAAACCATTGCTATTGCATTAGAGAGGGCTCTTAATTTGGCCATACAGCAAGGATAGACACCAATCGAAATATGGAAGGATAGCACTGCACTTATGAGATCCCTTAGCGAAGTAGATAATATCCCGTTAACATTTCTCTATTTTTGGAACAATGTTGGTTTTTTAAACCGAGCTTTGAGTACTGTATTTTTAGAAAGGTAAACAAGGAACAATTGCAGTCGAGTGTACTCTTAGCTAGATACACATGATTCTATCACTTGGAAGTATTTTGAGTTAACCAACAGACAAAAAATAAAAAAGAAATTCCCACAGTTCGGCGCTACTTAGGGGTATCGTTGTTGGGGAACAATGTTTATTTGATGTTGTTTATCCTCTAACACAAGGTTTCGAAGTATGCCAAACAAAATAGTTCACTGTAACTTGATATTAATGTTGGCCCTATACAGTATATTAAATATCAAGTTTCGCAATGGAAAAAAATTAGTTTCCATATTCCAGAATTTGAAGGATTATAATATTGTGCTCATCCTTTTTGGGATAATATAGTGTTATGATGACTACTTTCTATAAGAATGATTAGGGTTCGATTCTCTTAACATCTAAGTATGTGTGTTCAATTTACCGATCCGATGTAACAACGATGTTTTTTTTCTTTTTCCAGAGACAAAAGAGCTCACAAAATTAAACAAAACAAGATGGAAAGTTTATATGAAAGTTTTCTAATGGACAACAACAGCCAAATTTATCCACAAAAATTTTCATATGATATTACAAAGGTCGATTATATCAACCATTATTAAGAATTCCATCAAAATTAATTTTGACAATTCTGAAACTTATCAACAACATTAGGTGACTACATGATTAGGGATCAGAGAGGTGGATTTGTAACAACATTAGATTTACATATAGGACGTGTTATGATTATTGAAGCTATGACTCAACATTAAACGATAAAGCCTAAAAAGATTTATATCAAAGGAGACAACATATTTATCATTCATACAGTAGTTTGTTCACTAATCTATAATCAAAACGATTGATCATACTTCAAGAAAATTCATCAAATGGCTTACTGGTTGGCTCACTATGGCCATACTCTTCACTATTCACAATTGGGAATTGATCGAAATGTTCTGATTTGAATTTGATTCTCAATTAAAATTACATAAAACGAATTCCTTACAACTAAGGCTGGCAATAAAACCTGTACCCGCTTACAATCCGCAAAACCCACCCCGATGGGTATGGGTATGGGTATGAAATTTTTAAAAAAATGGGTATGGGATGGGTATTGCTAAATGGGTATGGATATAGGTATAGGCTCCACCCGCCCCGTACGCGCCCCATATACGCCCCATACCTATTTTACCAATACCCGCCCCGTTTAAAACCCATACCCGCCCCATATCTAGTTTCTCAACTTCATTATTTGCTTATTTTTTAGGACTTAGTGATGTAACAATGGAAGCAAGATGATTTGGTCACCTATTGCGAGCTGCTAGCTACTATATGGAAGCAAACTAACATGGGAACTTGGTCACTTAGGGACGTAGGCTTGTGGCTTGTGAAAGTTATTCACCTATTGTCTTTGACTCTTTGTAATTTTATTTAGAATTCTAGTTGTTGTAAACTGTTAACTAAGTTTGTGGTTGGTTTGAACTTTGAACTATTTGCTATGTTTTTAGACTCTTGTCATGTCATGGGAAATTGGCAATCTTGTTTAGATTACGTATTTGGAAGCTTCTACTTGTGGATGTTCTAAGGCTATCATAGTCTTATACTCTTATGATCATGATGTATTGTTGGAACTCGAAAGCTTAGTATGAATGTGGCGTGTTTTCTTCTTTGGTTGAATATGGGTATGAAATGGGTTCGATTTTATATATATATATATATATATATATATATATATGTGTGTGTGTGGGGGGGGGGGAATAAAACCCGCAATACTCGCAATACCCGGTGGGTATGGGTATGGGTATGGGTATGATTTTATAATATCCGATGAATATAAATATAAGTATGAATACTGATTTTTTAAATGAGTATAAATAAGAGTACAATAAAATCCGTCTCATACCCGCCCAATTGCCAGCGCTACTTACAACAAGCTGCTACAAGTTCTTGTTCTTTTCTCATAGGAACAACCCCCCCCCCCCCCAAAAAAAACCCAAAGAAAAAAAAACAGAAGGAAGGCTGAAACAGGCCAAGAGATAGGCGATTCATTTTTGTTCTACCAGCGAGAGAGAGAGAGAGAGAGAGAGAGAGAGAGAGAGATGGATCGGGAGGTATCAGAGAGCTGCGTAGAAAGCTTAATGATAGAGATGGTTTCTTCTTACTGTGATCGTTTCTACGCCACCAAGCCTGAGCTCGCCGCTCGTCGCATCGAGGCTATCGGTTATCAGGTCGGCCATCAACTCTCTGAGAGGTCAGTCATTTCAAATCCTCTCTCTTAAACCCTAATGTTTTCGATTTCACATTTTTTTTCTTTTAGCTATTAGATTTTGTGGAATCGAAGCGTTTTTAGCTGCAAAATTGGATCACCGATCTGTTTCACATTCACTCATAGATATTAGATCACATTTCATTTTTTTTTTCCAAATAATGTGAATTAATGAAGTTGGAGACTCCTAGATTGAAAATCGGTTCACCTTGATTTGTTTTTGTTTATGTTGGAGAAATCGTCTTGGCTGTTTCGCTGTAACGTGTAGATTTTAGAAATCTTAGGTTTTTAAGAGGAAGCGGCTCATTGTTGTGATTTGATTGCTGGACAAAATGACGGATTTGTGATGAAAATTTTTGATATGGTGTAGTGATATTCAGTAAATTGAATGATTTGGGAATTAGTGTGTGGAGATTGGGCTTTGTGAGAAAGTATTAGTTGGATCTAGCCGTTTTTGTTTTGTTCGTCAAGCCTCTCAATATTGGTAAGAATGAAAGATTTGTTTGAAAAATTGGTTCTAATAGATGAGGAGCCTAGTTTGGGGAGAATTGATTATATGCTTTGCAGTATTACTTGGACTCAGAGGATCATCGTTGTCCAATATGCCTACAAAAAGGTCTAACTTTAATAAAAGCTTGGGATCTGCAATTAGAAGTGTTGTTTCCGTTGTTGCTCTAATTTGCAGCCTTGTAAGTGTAATGACATGCCTGGGCTCGAGGATGGTGGTATTATCCTTGGTGCAAAATGACGAGTCTGAAGTCATGAATCATGATACATATGTTTCTTACTGAACTATTAGAACAAGGAGGTTGCTAAATCTATTTTTGCAGAAGTCTTTCCTTGTAAATGATAGTTTTGATGTCATATGTGTCAAGACTTAAGAGACAAAGGACCAAAGCTTTGTTCTTCAATTAATGCTAATGTCATTCTTTTTGGTCTAAATGCTTTATCTGTTTTTATGCTCAAGCTAAGGAAATATCTTTTGATGACCTTTGTCAGTCGTAGCTTCTTGTGGATGTTTTTGTGCAAGGGTATGGTTATGATCATGCTTATTTGAAGTTGTTACAATCAGTGGCGGATCCAGACATTTAGGATAGAGGTGTCCATAAATTAATATCGTTACTAATATACACTATTTTATTTTTTTTAGGGGTGTCCATAAACCAACATCGTTACTAAATTAACCTATTTTAAAATAGAATTTTTTTTTTTGGGACACCCCTAAGCAATTAAGCATAGTGTGGATCCGCCAATGGTTACAATCTATGTTACATGGACTTGGGTATGGGATGTCGGACAAGGGTACGGAAGGGTATGACTCTTCAAAGTTCTAATTTTAGGACACGGGGGCAGTGTCCAAAATTTAGGCACGGATGTGAGGAATCATCATTCTACATGTGGAAGTTGCAATTTCAAGTTAATCTTTCAAAAATATTTCAATAATTAAAAGGTTGTGCACTTGTCAAACTGTTAAATATTAAAGATCCATTAAAATAATAATGAACAAGGAAAGAAAGAGACCGTATATTCCTCATTTTTTGCCCCTGCTACTTTAGAATGTGGATAAAGGTCTGACATGTATCCCCTGTCCTATTTGGGAAGTATCGTGTCTGACACGGGTACAGTAGGGCAAAATGGAGAGTCCGGATATCATAATTTATAGTCCATCCATATGTAACATTCATATAGAAATGAAGTCTTTGTCAAATATTAAGTATCAACATCATTAGATATATAATATACATTTGAACAGAGGTTCATAAATGAAGAAACCAATAGACATGATGCATATGCTCGTTTGAACAGAGGTTCATGATGAAGAAAATAATGGGCACCAAATTGAGTGCACTATAGGGGGTTGGCAGTATCTTATCAACATTATAACTTATAGGTGATTGCTTCCTTGTTTTGGGGTGGGCAGGGGGAGTTAGTGAATATAAGTCCTCTGCCCCCTGACAGTTCGTAGCCACAGGAGTTTGCAGGGTAGAGCAGAGTATGGAAAAATTGGCATAAGTCAAGTGCTGTTATTGTCCCTTGGCTAGCCTACTTTACTGTAATTAAAGTGGTGGGCACATAGAAATATGAGTTAAGGGAGCCTCAAATACTGCTAAGAAGAAGAAGAAAGGTGTTGGTGTGGCTTACCGTGCCTTGTCAGTTCGCCTTGTCGTTGAAAAATTGGTTGAATTGTGTCATTCTTATGTTCGAATGTTGAATAAATTATGAGGCCATATTGCCCATTTACGACTCTTTTGATGCGATAGGCCAGACCTTTTTCCCTTCTCCCTTACATGAGGGGTCTGGAGCCAGTTCACATCTGCAGGATGTTTAAAGGCGGAATTAATCAAATGGAGGTGGATCTGCTGTTCCTGTGGAGATGGAATGATTTTGTGCCTAAATTGTCTATTCACTGACCGCTTGCTTGTGGCTGGCTGCTTGGTCTGTGCATTTTATAATTGTATAGGCAGTTACAACCTTCTCTGTGAATTTTGATTTTGTTAGGTATACAATGGAGAGGCCACGCTTCAGTGACCATCTTGAGGCAATCAAGTTTATCTGCAAGGATTTCTGGTCTGAAATCTTCAAGAAACAAATAGACAACCTGAAGACAAATCATAGAGTAAAGTTTCTCCTATTCTTTTCCAGTGAGCAGTTTTGATATTGATGTAGACAATAATCACAGCATCATTGAAGTATGTTATTATCTGCCAGGGCACCTTTGTGCTTCAAGATAATCGATTCCGTTGGCTTTCACACATCTCCCTTGACCCATCACCTGATGGTTCTGATACTTCCGCATCGTTGGCAGAGAGCAAAGTAGCTCAAGCTGCAAGCATGCACCTCTACTTTCCTTGTGGAATTATAAGAGGAGCTCTGACAAACTTAGGAATACCCTGTGCTGTTTCAGCAGACATCTCCAGCCTTCCTGCTTGTAAGTACTTGTGCCCAGGACTGTTTGTTGTTTTCCACCAATTTGAGTACATTATGTGGTTGGTTTGCATTAGAACTTCTCTATTTTTTGGGCTATTGTTGTTGAGAATACCCCATTTTGAATTTGGTGTTTTGTGTTCAAGATTTTTTCTTTTTTTTTATTTTTTTTTATTTTTGTGTGTGTGTTGGGTGTGGGGAGCCTTACCGCCAAATAGTTGCTTCTGTTGAATGCTATATTCTAGGAGTGTTGATTGGTTACTAGTCTACAATGATACAAGTAGATGATAGTTCATCTAGACATTTGTTATCAGTAATCTTTTTATAAGTTCCTTGTGAAACTTGTGTAAATCTTTTGCTATTTGGAACAGGTTCATTTGTGGTCCGTATAAAGGTTTAGGATGAAGTTCTTGACCAGTGCAAATTGTATCATGTTCCTGCCAACAGAACGGTCTGGTCAGCCTTCTGGCAAATTAGAGATTTTGCGGAAGACGTCCTCTTCTTGCTTCTGATGAACCCCCCGAAGCTAGCAAATGCCTGTGTCTCCTAATTGCTGAAGCTGTACTCTTTGTTGAGACAATCACTTGTTTTATGACCATTACCATGGGTTGTGTTTTTTCGACTATAAACACTATCTGATCTGTTTTTTATACATCACTGGAAAGATGAGTTGCTTTTGGGGTTATTATGTATGTGTAAGTCTGAGTTCAGATGACATTGGAATAGAGTTAGAATATTGTAGTTTGTGGAAAAGATGTATTTACCTTTGGATGGTAAACTAATCTTCCCTATTGTTTTAGGAGAGCTTATGCATTCATTCAGCTGCTCACTGGCTTGCTAGTATGACAACCTATGTCATACTA
>JACYFF010031955.1:11865707-11883739 GCA_017589665.1 Selenicereus undatus
CAGCTGCTCACTGGCTTGCTAGTATGACAACCTATGTCATACTATTTAGAGTATGGATCTGTTAGTTGTTTGTATTAATTGTTAGCTATTTAAATTATCTGTTTGTATTAATTATTTGAATTAGCTATTTGCAGAGAAATTTTTTGGTAAAATTAGCTGCTTCTGATAAAGTTATGAGACAAAAAATTAATTCTCTAAGGATCTATTTGGGCCTTAGAAAATTTGGTGGGAAGAAAAAAATTTGAAAAAATTGCTTTTTTATTTCATGTGTTTAGTTTAGAGAAAATTACAAAGAAAAAAATTATGGAAGAAATTTAGGTGGAAAAATTGTTAGAAAAAAGTGATATTTAAATTGTGAAGAAAGTTTGAGGAAAATTTTCAATCTCTTTTAACCTTACGTTACTTAGATGACATCAACATGATTCAGGTAGTTCATGAACATTTAAATTTCTTATTCAAATTCTTGTAATTTTTTTCTCAATTCAAACAATAGAAAAAAAAAATCATTTTCTCCATACTTTTTTTCCTTTAATTTTTCTTTCCACCAAATTTTCTAGGGATTAAACCAAGCCTAAAAAGCTTATCTAATTAATTTTTTCAAATGAACTTTTTAATATTCTATCAAATACCTAAAGTAATTTTTTGACGATATTAAATAGATAATTTTAGTCGAACTCTTCAAAAAGTGAGTTTATCAAACCCCCTCCTATATTGGGAGATGGCAGACGCACGCTGTGTAAGCATTCCAAATGCATGGTAAGGTTACAACATTTTAAATTTTGAAACTCTATCCTGCAACGTCAACAAAAGTTCTAACTTTTTAGAACTCATGTTCATTCACTTCTTCAACTCATGAAACTCCAAGTTAAATCAATTAATAAAATATTTATAATAGACCCACTTTATCACACATAATTTTTTTTAATGATCCAAATAATATTTTTTAAGAAAAAAAAATAAAAAATGCACAAAATGACAAAAAAAAAAGAGAAACGGGAGGCAGAACGCCTACCCGTTTCTCCATGCATGGCAATGGCAACTCAAGCAAATCAGGAAAGAACAAGTGGCACAGGATCCCACCAACTACAAACGCGTGTTCATGGCTAGGAGTGCTCTTAGGACTTAGAATATATATGTGTGCGGAATTTGAAACTTTATCCTTGCAGACGTATGATGTTTAGAGTATTCGCAACTAATATTCTATATTTTGAAACTCTATTATATTACGTCAGCAAATATTGTCATTTTTTGAAACTCATATTTTTTCACTTCTCCAACTCATAAAATTTTAAGTTAAATCAACTAATAAAATATTTACAATAAACTCACTTTATCATATAATCTTTTTTTAATAACTCAAATAATTATTTTTAGAAGAGAAAAAGGTTACAAAATGACAAAAAAAAAAAAGGCAACGGGAGACAGAACGCTTGTCCGCTCCTCCATACATGACCCACCAGGCAAGAACGCGTGTTCAGAATAGGAGTGCTTTTATAGGTTTCTTCCAAAATTGGTGGGACCCACACAGTAAGCGCCAAAAGAGACAGTTGCTGCACCACTTACAGTTGCAGTGGTCACGGAATGCAGTAACAACTATGGGTTACCATGCAATTGCTGGTCAAAGAGACATGCGGCATCTGGGCTATTCTGGAGGCTCACACAGTTCACATGTTTTCTATTTATCCTTTTTTTTTGTGGGGGGGGGTGTTTGTTGGGAATTTTAGAGGTTCACATGTCTTTACCTCTGCGGGATTTGTCAGGAGGTTGGCAAGGCTTGCCATGCTACCAGTTGCTGGCATGCATAGCATAGGCCATAGGAGGCCCAAGAAGATTTACACGAAATCTTTTCAGTCAGTTCATTAATTAGTACTTTCTTTTTGTCAGCAAATTGATTGATACTATACATGAATGCACAAGTTACCCCCTCCTTATTTCAGATACTTTTGGTCAGGACATATAACCTCTTCCACACGATAGGTTTTGTTTTTTCATGAAAAAATATGAGTTGATAAATAAATAAAAATTAATTAAAATTAATAAAAATAAATTAAAGTCAATTAAAATAGGTAGTTTTTTTTATTAAAATAAATTAAAGTTGATTAAGGTGAGATGAAGTGAATTGAATACTTAAAGTTGGTTGAAGTAGATTAAATTTGTTTATATGATAGATAGAAGTTAGTTAAAATTATGAGAAATGGATTGAAATAAGTCCAAATTGATTATTTTTATTGAAACTCGTGAAGTGGGTTGAACTTGGTAAAATTGAATTTACTAACGAAATGAACAGGGCTATAATAATATGTTGTTTTCTTTTGTAAATACGAGTTGGCGGAAGAATTGATGGTAAAAATTGAAAAAAAATTGATAGAAACTTAGAATATTTTGATTAGAATTGGTAAAAATTGATAAGAATTGATAAATATAGGTAAGAATCCGAAAAAGTTGGTAATTTTTTGTAAGGAACATAGATGGGAAAAAATGGCAAGAATTGGTATAGATTGGAAGTCACGGGAGAAATTTGTGAAGATTGTAAAGAGTTGTGAAATTTTTGAAAGCTCCTTAATTTTTAGAACGAGCTCTAAGAAATGGTCAACCATGCGAAATAGCACCCACAAGAAGGGGCTTATTTGTTTCATTTATAAAGTTACAACGTATTATGTACTTATTAATTGTTGTGTTCAGTAGCTCGTGTAATGTAGCTTGTTGGGATTTGAAAGCATTCTGTGCAATTAGACCACATATATTTAAGAGTATAGGTAGCAACTAATTTAATATGGAAAGCCCTCCACGTTAAAGAAAAAATACTGTGCAACATTTGCCGACACATGCACTGTATTAGCATATGTATACAACAATTGTGTACATTCATAGTTCTAACCTTCTCACTTTCACCTAGTTACTATTTGAGTCATTCTTCTCCCTTGAATTTATCTTTCTCGCAACAAATTCTTCCTACACTTAGGGTTTTGGTACCCATAATACATTTCAAAAACACCCGGCCTGTCCTTTTATCGAAGCATCCCTCTCCCACACTAGAAATGATTTCCATATACCTATCTGTTATGTAATTATAAGAGTACTGACTTAGTCTGCAAGCATGTCCAAAACATCTTAGGAAACTTTACTTAACACGCTTATCTTAAATAGAATTCTAAAACAGTTTACTTTCCTTACAACACCACTAGATAAAATTATTTTTAAAAATATTCCAAATATAAGTCAATTTTGGGATAAATAAAAAAAGCTAAACTTTTTTCGTTTTTAAGAAACTATATGCAACGCACTTATTCTAAATGGATTACTTTTTTAAAAAATATTCCAAATATGATACAATTTTCGGATGAAAAAGCCGAACATCTTTACGAAACTTTTCTTAATAGACTTATTCTAAATAGATTTCTAAAAATCTTTTTACGTTAAAATACTAAAAGACAAAATAAGATTTCTAAAAAATATTCCACATATAATATAATTTTGGGATATAAACCTAAACATCTTTAGGAAACTTTCTGTAACACACTTATTCTAAATAGAATTCTAGAAAATATTTAATTTATAAGATAAACTAAATTTTCATAAAATATTTCACATAAAATTTTGAAATTAAAAAACCAACAGGTTTTATAAATTACAACAACATATTCATCTCCTCTATAATCATCTACTAGAGTCGCTCTTTTTTCTTCAAGATGACCAAAATTGTTAAAAACGATTGAAGTAATTTTTTGAAAAAAAAAATTGTTTTTGAATTAACTGATTTTCGTAATTCAGCCACGTCAGCGTCTGCTTCGCGCCAATTCTTCTTCTTCTGCCAACCGTCAATTCAAAACATTGCCGACCCCACTAATTAATTAATTAATTAATTAAAAACGGGGGGGGGGCCCGCGATAAAATAAAAATAAAAATAAAATGACAACCTCCAATTGTGGCTCCTCAAAATAAAACCTTTGCCACTCCCACAACAATCTCCATCTCCATATTAACCGGCGAATATATATATAGTGATAACCCTACAACTTCTACAAGCGATGCACTGCTCAATTTTCTCTCTCCTCAGTCTCTGCTTTTTCTGCAAATTCTCAAGAGTAAAGATCATATCTTTCTGATTTCTGCTCGACTTTCTTGAGTAAGCACTGAGAAATTTGTCAAATTTCTCCTTGTTCGTTGTTAATTTGTGCATTAGGGTTTGATTTCGTCGAATTTGTTCGCGATGTCGTCGTCTTCGCCGCCATTGGAGAAAGCTTCGAAAGACTTGAAGGTTGCGAAGATAGTGGTTCACAAACTCGGCCAGACCTTTGAGAATTTCCAGTCTCATGCGTTCTCGATCGTCGCTCTTCACGAACAATGGCGGAACTTGCAGAGTTCGTTCGCCATTGTTGAAGCCTCGTTGTCGAATCGTATCAAGGAAGTCGAATCGAAGGAGAGAGAAATCGTCGCTGTTGCTCAAAGAGTTGAGAATTCGCAGAAAGAGGTTGAGTTGCGGCAGAAGGGGGTGGAATCGAGTGAGAGAGAGGTTAGTGAGAGATTACAAGAGGTGGTGATGAGAGAGAAGCATGTTCTTGAGTGTTATGAAGCGATGGAGTTGGAGAAGAGGCAGATTAACGAACGGTGTAATGCATTGGTTTCAAGGGAGAAGCAGTTTGCTGAGGGTCTCAAGAAGTTGAAAGCGTTGGAGGAGAGAGAGAAGCAATTGGAGGAACGGTTTAGAGGGGCTGAATTGGAGGAAGATAGGATTATGAAGCGATGTTTAGAGTTGGAGAGGAGAGAGAAGCAGATTGATGAGCGTTGTGAGAAGTTGGAGATGAGAAAGAAGGAAGTTAGGGAGGCATTGGATGCAAGAGAGAGGGAGATTAGTGAGGGTAGGATGAGGTTGGAGTTGAGAGAGAAGGAATTCAGTGAAGAAATGGAGTTAATTGAGAGGGAGATCATCAAACGTGAGGATGCATTGCTGTTGAGACAGAAGGAAGTGGGTGAAGCACTTGAGTTGCGCGAGAGGGAGATCGAAAATTGCAGGGAAACGTTGGTGTTCATGGAGGGGGAGATTAGTAAACGCGAAGAGGAGTTAGAATTGAGGGAGAAGAGACTCTGTGAAACGTTGGATTTGAGGGAGAAGGAGATTGAAAGACGCGGGCAAGTGCTGGATTCGAGAGAGAAGCGATTGGATGAGCGATTCGTTGAGCTCGAATTGAAAGAGAAGAATGTGGATTTGAAGGAGGAAAAAATTAGGGAAGGTGGGCAAATGTTGGAATTGAAGGGAAAGCAAATGGATGAGCGGTTCAAGGAGATGGAGGTGAAAAAGAAGCAAATTGATGAGCGTGAGCAGATGTTGGATTCGATGCAGAGGTTAGTCGAAGATAGGTCTCAGATATTGGATTTGAAAGAGCAGCAAATGAAGAAGCAATGTGAGGAACTAAAGTTGCAGGCAAAGCAGGTTGATGACCATTGCAAGATGGTGGAATCGAAAGAGAAGTTGGTTGAGGATGGTCTTCGAGCATTGGAAGTGAAAAAGAAGCAGATGAATGAACATCTTAAGAGGGTTGAGGCGAAAGAGGGAGAAGTAAATGAACGTAGCCTAGCAATGGAATTGAAAGAGAAGGGAATGGATGAGCGACGAAAGGCACTCGAGAAGAAAGAGAAGCAGGTGAATGAGCATTGGGAAGCGTCAAAATTGAAAGAGAAGCAGATCAATGAGCGTACTAAAGCGTTGGAATTGAGAGAAAAAGAAGTGAGTGCACGCTGCCAAGAAGTTGAATCGAAAGAGAAGAAAGTAGAAGAGCATTGCAAGGAGTTGAAGGTGAAGGAGAAGGAAATCAATGAGCGCAGCGAAGCATTGGAGACAAAAGAAAAACAGATACATAGGCGTTGCAAAGCTCTCAATTTAAGGAAGAATAAAATCAATGAGCTAGAGTTGAAAGAGAAGGACATCCATGAACGCAGCCAAGCACTAGAAGAGAAAGGGAAACGAATCAGTGAACAAGAGAAAGACCTCCATGAACGCAGCCAAGCACTAGAGGAGAAAGGGAAGCGAATCAATGAACAAGAGAAAGACCTCCATGAACGCAGCCAAGCATTGGAAGAGAAAGCGCGGCAAATCAATGAGCAAGAGAAAGACCTCCGTGAATGCAGCCAAGCATTGGAAGTGAAAGAACAGCAAATCAGTGAGCTTTGCCTATTGAAAGATAATCAAGTGGTTGGGCAATCCACCAGGGAGGATCAAGGGCTAATTGACGGGCATGCTGAAGCTGTGGTGGTGAAGGAAGAACTGATCAATGAGCAGTTCAAAAAGCAAGGATTTAGTGGGAAGCAAATCAAAGGATGTTGCCACTTGATGAAGCAGCAAATGGATGATGAAAGTCCCGAGCTGAAGCCAAAGCCAATCGAGAAGCGTTGCAAAGTTGAGGAGTTGACAGAAAAGGATCAAACCAGTGGGCACTGCTTAGTGTTGACATTGCAAGATGATCAAATGAGCTGTAATGATTCAGCTGTCAAAAAAGAACCGGATGATGACATGGTTGATGACAATGGGAGTGAGAGTGGCACCACGAAGTTTGGCAGGGAAACTGATGGGAAAAGCCTGCAAATGTCCTTAAATGATAGGTCTGATGAGCATGCACTAATGGGAGAAGAGGTTACTAATTTGCTTAAGTTGTCAGAAGGCCCCGCAACCCTGGTACTTGATGCCATTGATGGGTTTTTCCCGCCTCATTTGAAGAAGGGTGATGTGGAATGCGAAGCAAGCATTGTTAGGAGCAGCTGTTTACTACTACTGGAGCAGTTGATGAACATGAATCCGACAGTTAGCAGGCCTCTGAGAATAAAGGCAGCTCAAGTTGCGAGGCAATGGAGAGCGAAAATGAAAGAAGAGGGAGAGAAGGATGTTGTGGTGGTGGTGGGGTTTTTGCTGCTTGTGGTTACGTATCACGTGAGCTCAGCTTTCCTTAGGGGTGATCTCAAAGAGCTTGTTGAGGTAGTTGATCATCACCGATTAGCGCCTGTACTACTTAAAGGACTTGGTCTCCTTAAAAGGAGCCATGGTAAGCATCTAAACTTTGTCCCCTTTGGCTTTATTCACATCCATAGTAAGCAGAGTCTTACGGTAATATGATCAGTTGGCATGGTGTATATGGTTCCCAAACTTGGCTTTGATAGTTAGATTAGCAGTCAAGTGACCCTAGATTTAACAAACATTTCACCTAGGAGAAGTGTTAAGCATCCAACTGTGCAGTTGAAAAAAAGCTGGATATACGACGTTACTGGGTTCTATCTGTGTATAGTCATTCCAGGAACGTTAAGGCCTTGAAGCGAGATAATGTGGCTGTATTTTGGAGTTCTGGGAGCCTTTTTATTACTACCATTAAGGCGGTACATGCTAGGGGCTTCTGGTTATATGATCACTAGAACGAGATGGTGCAAATTTGCGTGATTTTTCGTATGCCAGGCCACACAATATACAGCGGCTAGGACAGCATAGCATACGACGGGCTTCGAAAGCACTGCATTGATCTATTTAACCCTGCCGAACCCATCTCTGAACTCCCTGCCTGTTTTCATTCCAAATAGAAATCTTCAACCAACTGAAAACATTGGTCGATGAATGATTGCTGATAGGGAGATTGCTTCCCTCTGCATGCTTTTCATGTTTCTATGCATCGTTTGTGGCTAAAGAATATGTACTCATTGTCACTTGCACTGGTGCTGTCTTCATAGATTTATCTCTGTGCACATAGTGCCGATGTGATTACCAATCCTTCATTGCACTCTAAGTTTCTAGGGCTCCACAGTAGAGGATCTTGTCATACATACGTCACATCTGTTTGAAGTTGAATGATGGCTTCGTGCTTGTCATCCCCATAATAGTCCATCCGTCTTATGTAGGCATTATTCTATGCAAGATTTAGAATACAGTCCTTAAATTGTTCAACTTCCAACTTTCTGTGAAGGCCATTTTTTCATCCAGCTGGATATCCCTACTCGAAATCACTCTTATTTGTACCCCCCTTGACCTTACGAGACATGCAATGCAATTAGGGATGATCACAGTTCAAGGATACCACCCGTGTGGAACCACATGAATGGTTCACTTCCAATTCCCGGTTTTTAGGAAATGCTTCCATCGGTCGAGATCTGGTTCTTAGAGAGAGAAGGGGGGGGGGCTTGGATTGGAACTTGAACACACTTCTATTGTCAATTACATGGAGAAAGCAGGGTTTTGTTTGAATTTAAGATTCATTTTGGAACTTGAACACACTTCTATTGCCCGAACCAACAGTTTTAGTTCCAATTCTCAACTTTTGGGGATTGGTCTTACGACTCCACATAGCAATTTCCAAGAATTACGAACTGGAAACGGTTTTACTCGCCTTTGGTGTGTGTCCAACCCAACATTTCATAGAGCAGGGGGAAAGTTGGGATTCATGGAAATTTTGAGTAGGAAGGAAACAGACATGAATAGGGAAACCAATGGAAATTTGACCTGGTCTTTGATTTTTTGCAGAAGAGGCAAATAGATGACGAATAAAAAGCAGATCAATGATGAAGAAGCAGTAGCAAATGGATGGAGGAGAAGCACATTGTGTAGCAGAAATAAACACGAGCTTAGCTTCCTGAATCCTTTTGCAAGTGTATATGGGCTTTTTGTCAAGTCCTACTTCTGAAACTGTATATTTGACACAGGTCAGTTTTGAAAAATAGGAAGACATGTTTTTTTGACTTTGTGTTCTTTCTCCCCAATCCTCATGCTGTTTGATCCTACTCCAACTCTAAAAATATCTGAAGCAACAGGATCATTGACATTGAAAATAATTCAAGTACACAAAAAGAAATCTAGTTTATTAAAAAATTTATATGACAAGAAAAGAATCCATAAATCTGACAAACTTACTCTAATGCGACATGAAAAAATTACTCTAATGCGGAAATCACGATCCATATTGTGGCAAAACATAGTGCGGCCAGCTCAAAAACGGTTCTTTCGCCCAGATTTTAAATCCATGCATCGTAGCCTCGATTTCTAGCTACTCCCAAACTTACCAATGATCCTCCCAAACTTACTAATGATCCGATCCCCCCCCCCCCCCAAAAAAAAACTATTCTGCCCACAGATTCAGAACTCCCTGGGCACATCAATCCTTTCCTAATTGAATTTGAAGTGGTGTAAACCCTCCTGTTCCTATTGAGCCATCTTTCTGTACAACCTATGCTAAGCTATAACTGAGCAAAAAGATAAAAATAAGAGCAAAACCACACGCATGCACAGCTAACGTCATTTAACCAAAATATGGGAGATAGCTCTTTCCTTATACCCAATGTCTCAATGCTCGTCTTGCTCCTTGCATGAGCTTCTCTGGATCTCTAACACGCACGAAACATGGCCGAGAGAGAGGTCGAGCCTGGGCTCAGCCACCTTTACCCCGCTTCCAACCAAATTGGAGCTGCTCACCCTTTCTATGTCGTTGTTGCTTGTGTAAATATCAACGCTAGGGTGGTCCAGTTGCTCAGCTGGGTCACTTGGTACATGCACTGGCACCCGACATTGGTTCCTTCGATCTTGACCCGATAAGGAGGCATGAGAGGCGTCTTCTTCTGCGGACATGATTGTTCGAGCTCATGCATCAAGCAGTCTCACGGCTTGAGGTTCACTCCTGGTTCGATCAGTAGGCATTTGCTTACAATGTCTGAAGCTTTTCATGGATTTTGTGGTCTCTTTGACTAATTACGGGGACTTACTGGCTTTCCATCTTTTAGTTAGCTTAATCGGAGCATATGCCTTTAGACTGCTTTTCTGCTGCGACAAGCAAAGCTCACATCCCTTGGTATTATGTCAATGTAGAAGACTGTACTTAAAATAAAAAGAACACTCTTGTGCCAAACTGTATGAAATTCAAATAATTATTCGTCTTTTAATTTTGCGTACATTGAGTCCTTCAGTGAAACTGAATCTAATATAAAAACCAAAGATAAGTAATCAAATTAGAAAACTCTATGACATATATATTGTTATCGCTGCCAATTAAACACTCACAAGCTTAAACAAAATGGCTTTCATATGCTTGTTTATGTTTGAAGATGGCCTCTGTTATGACCTGTTAAGAGTATATGCTCCCAAAAGTATATTGCTTAATATTAAGCTATGTATTATAGTCAAAGTAAACCTAAGGCGGTCCTTTGGAGTTTATGTAACGTTAGAACATTAGCATTTAAGAAGATTTCGATACAAAGGAACTCCATGATGGTGTACTATGGGGATGTGATTCGTGGAATGAAGAGGACAAACTATTTATTACACAATACAAGGAGCTTGATCGAGATGGTTGGGATGTCAAAATATCATACTGCTATTGAGAGACTAATCGAGTAGCGAATAAGCTAGTAAAATTTAGAAGTTGTCTATTTTAATTCACCCAAAAAAAAGAGATGTGCGGCAATGCGGCATATGGATAATGTAGGAGCCATTTGGCCCTGAATTTCTAAGGATCTTTTTTTTTTCTTTTTGTTGGCTTCTAGACCCAAAAAAAAAAAAAAATTAAGTAAAGACAAGAATTTAAGGAGGAATATTGGATGAAGACAAATATTGTAACACCTTGCAGCTTTCTGCTCTTTTCTCTCTCTTCACGCCGTCCATGGCGGGAGCTCTGCTACAGTACTATAACCCGTTCGATCATTTCTACCCTTTTCATCCCTAACAGACGCGATAGAGAGTATTCTAGGCTACCGTCCAACAATGTCGACTTCTCCGACTTCGAGAGTGGCCGATTCCAACGTCGAATCATCAATGGCGACTCACTTGATGGTGGCCAATGCTAAGCGGCAAAACCTTCGCCAAACCCTAGAATCAGTTCACTCTCAATGGCAGGTTCTAGCGAAGTATTTCGACTCCATTTCCGATGCTATTGGCAAGCAAGTGGAGGAAACCGAGCTCAAGTCGCAGCAGATTGAGTGGAGGCGGAAGTACCTTGACAAGAAATCTAGGGAAATTGAGTTGACCGAGAAGAGGTTGGAAGAGAGATTGAAAATGGCAGATGATCGGTGTAAGGAGATTGATGCGACGTATGAGTTGGTGGGGAGGTGTTCTGGGGTAGTGAAACAGAGACGGATGTATTGCGATGAAGAGTGCGAGAGAATTAGATGCAAAAAGGAGAGATTGAGGGAGTATAAGAACAATCTGACGAGGAAGTTTGAGAGGGAGAAGTTGAAATTGGAAGCGAACGAATTAAGGGTTGATAATCTTGAACATGAGTTGAAGGTAAGGAAGGAAAAGTTGGGGTTGATTGAGAGGACGCTCTTGGTGAGATTGGAAGAGGTTGAGTTGAAAGAAAAGAGGGTTGATGAGAGGGTTAGGGACCTTGAGAGGAGGGAGAAAATGTTAGAGGTGAGGCTGAAACAACGTGATCTTCAGGTGGGCAATGATGTGAAGGTGAAGATTGAGCCATTGGATGAATGTGATGATGGTGATGAAATGTTAGTTGATCCGTCTTATGCTGATATCAAGATTAATGTGACTATGGATGGAAGGGCTTTGCAAACTTTCCTAAATGGGCGTGTAAATGATCACGAAATCTTGCGGGATGAGATTATTGCTGGTCTTAGACTGTCATCTGACCCTGCAAAGCTGGTTTTAGATGCAATCTTAGGGTTTTACCCTGATGAATTGGAAATTGGGGATGTGGGTTTTGATTTGATTGTTGTGAGGAAGAGTTGCATATTGTTGTTGGAGCAGTTGATCAAGATGAAGCCGTGTATTAAGCCCAGCGTAAGAGAGAGGGCATTGAGGGTTGCAATACAGTGGAAAGGGAAGATGAAAATTGGTGATATCGATCATTATTTGGATGTGGTTGGATTTTTGCAGCTTGTTGCTACTTATGGATTGACTTGTGTGTTCGATAAGGATGAGCTCTTGCTGCTTTTTGAGGGTTGTACCTGCCATGATCAAGCCCCTGAGTTGTGCCGTAGCCTTGGTTTAACAGATGACATTCATGGTGAGGTTCCTTAGTAGATACTCTTATGTGGGAAATATTAATTTAACCATTGAGATTTGCTTAATTTGCCATGTCAAACTGGCCTTTTTCTTTTCGTGTATCATGCATGGGTTTTCATTTCTCTGTGTGTCAGGTTGAGTCTGCTATGAGCTGATTTTGTAGGGTGTCACGTACATTTTGCATGCAGGAGGGTCGGAATCAGACTCATGGCTTGTATTCCATTGCATTGTTAATGTGTTTTGTAATGCAGATGTTTGTACCGTTTGTCATCTTTCTGATTTGCATTTCTGGTGGTGTTGTCTCTCCATGTGAAGCTTCCATTGTAGAGTAGTTTTTGCTAACTGATTGATTTTGTGGCCATACCCTATCCGGCGGCATTTATTCTGAACAACATTCTATATTGATGAATATCATGCCATACGAAGTTTTTCAATTACAATTACTGCTGGGTGCGGTTATCCCTAGATCCAATGGGATAACTACACGTCCCTATTTGGTAGTGATTTATGAGAAGATTACCCTAGCTGCTACTGCTAGCTCTGTAGTTATAGTTTCCTTAATGCTTCTGCTAGTTCTGTTGTAATACTTTCCTCAATGCTTCTGCTGGTTCTGTTCCTATAGTTCGTATAGTGTTCTCATTTGTATGGAAAGAGACTTTATAATGTGGCAAGAACCTGAGATTCCTTCGGTTAAGTGGCCTGGGGGATTAGAAACAAAGTGAGGACTGAATCAAATGAGTTTGAGTTAGGAGAACCCTGTACACTATGATGAAAACATATGTTACCTCTTATGAAAACATATGACGAAAACTATGAGGGTGAGATTCCTGCACCATTTTGGCTGTATAAATTTGTGTTTCTTGTATTTGAAGTAAGACTTCCCTCTATGGATAATACAACAACACCACAACTCTCAGCATAGATCCCTGTTTTTGTAGGGTCTAGGGAGATCCAGATATAGGCAGCCTTACCTCTTCAGGCATCTATGCCCTCAGAGAGGCCGATTCCAAGAGATGCACATGAATATATGAAAATAATTTAACTTAAATATGCATAGACATAAAGTTCTCTGTATGGATAATACATATGTTATTTGCTTACCAATTGTCAATCTTGCTACTCTTTCCCTCTTTTGGTCCATAGAAAGTATTGTGCAGGTAATTCATAACATGCCATTTAGTAGTTACCTTCATATATAGACACCAGACGCTTTCATAATTCTTATGTTTGATAGACTGTAATGTATTACACTCTCTCTATTCTTTCAAATTGCCTTATCAACACGCACACACATGCATACATAATTAACATAAAGGTTATTCTCTGCCAGTCAGTATGCTGGCATTGTTCACTTAGCTTATGACAGCAGACAGCAATAACAATCTCGTGACTAAAACCTTCAGAGTTCTAAAAATTGTTTTGTTTGTCATTGATTAGGGCTTGCAAAAATTCGGGTTTGGGTCGATTCATGTTCAAGCAAATCGGACATTCGGACAAAAACTTCATACCCCGATTATAAATCGGAAACTCTGGCCGGACCTGGACCCGGACCCGGACCCAGACCCGAATGTCCAATTTTCGAACCCGATTGTCCGAATATCCGAATTTGTGATATGATTTTAGGATATTTCGACCGAAATTTTGTGTGACCATTCCGAACCCGATTTTGTAATGTCCGAACCCGGTTCTCCGAAGTTGTTTTTATAAAATTTTCTAGAGAATTTGAACTAAAATTACACAAAAATATAGTTGTCCGATGTCCGGACCCAACTGTCCAATTGTCCGAATTTGTCCGAATCCGAAATGGTTCACAAATCCGGACAACCCGTACCCGAATGCCCAAACCCGAACCCGGCCAGCATTGAAATTCAGACATGACCGATTGTCCAAATTTTAAATTCAGACATAAATTTTGTGACCATAAGCGGTTTTTTCCAGGTCGGATGAATTCTAGTAGTCGGGTCGGATAGATTTTTGCCAGCCCTATCCCTAATGTGATTGGTTAATGTAGGCCTCACTGCTGTCTCAAATATATGATTTTAAGTTGTCTCATTGTATTTTTGTTTTCTCAAGATTAAACTTTTCAAAAGACTAGGTTTTCAATTGCAAATTAATGTTGTGTTAGTATCATAATTTTTTTTAATATGTGATCAGATAATGATGTTAAAAAAATATTAGCAACATATTTTAAATTTCAGATGATCACTGGGGACTAACATTTCTTGGACTAGAAGAATGATCTGTTGGTCTCTCAGCATGTGAATGCAGTAGCCTGAGGACATAGAGACCAACATCCCTGCATCACCACAGTTATTTACTCTGTCAAAAGAATGTTTATGAGCTCAGAGGAGATAAACCATGCATAGGTACTAATTTTCGTCTTCTGGTGATATCTATTACGTTGAGCTTTCTTATGTGCTTGAATTGGGATTCGACGGGAAACAATGCCGAAAAGAGAAAAGGGGGGGGGGGGGGGGAGATGCTGTGCTGTGTAATAAACTTCTTAACGGTCTCCTTGGGATATATGTGAAAGTAGATAGGCATCTACGGACTTTCCATTGATAGTTTTTTATAACTATTAAATTTTGGAACCTGCCCATGTCTCCTTTTTCTGTCTCTCTCTCTTTCTCGTAAATGGCTATTTTGATATTTTACATGTTTTACCTCTGCTGTTTTGCACGATTGGCTAATAATTTGGATCATTAGTAAATAGGTCAAATAGGAGCTTCATTCTCTTCGAACACCACCATAGTTTCAATTCAGCTTCTGCAAACATTTCCTTTGTGATATCCAGTTTTCTATTCCTTGTTTCATTGGAAGTTAAAACCCAAACAATAAATTGTAGAGAATATCGGTGAATATACCTGATCGATATTTAGGCTGCTTGTACAGACATTTCAATATATGTTGTCTGTTACAGGTGTTATTCAGAATCTTGTAATCAGAGACCTGCCGTTTGATGCTATAAGGCTCGTTTATGCGTTTGAATTAGTCGACATCTTTCCTCCTGCACCCATTCTTAAGGCCCATTTAGCTTCAATGATTGCTCATGCAGAGCAAATGTACAATAGTGGAGACCCTTTCGTAGCAGCACAGGTAAAATAAAGCTCTCTGCTGACAATAAGAAGTAGTTTTGAAGCCATACATGCAAGAATGTGAATTTACAAAAATTTCTGTGCAGATCAAGTGTATAAAGGCGAAGCTGGCTGCACTAGTCTCTGTAGTCAAATGCATTAAAGAGTATACCCTTGACTGTGATTACCCAGTTCAACCCCTCGTTCAGCTAATTTCAGAGCTCAAAATGCTGAAGAGGAAGTACAAAGCGTCAAGTCCCACTTCCATGGCTCAGGAAGAAACAGATATTGAGGAGCGTTGCATGATCTCTACCGATATCTCGTCATCAGTCAAGGAGACCACCTCTTTGCCCTTTATGGAACATGCTGCTTCTCCAGTTACCAACCATATATGCTCGGAATCCACTGGTCTTAAGTTGCACCCTGGTTCTGCTATAGATACTGAACCCTTAACGCCCAGCATCCCGAATGATTCTTGCTCAACCAACAGTCATGGCAATTCTGTCAGCCCAGTGGTAGCTTCTACCATGATTACTCCCGACTCTGTCGTTAACCCTGGACACAAGTCTAATGTTGGCTCTCCTTCTAACATGAAAGTCCGTCCAAAAAGCACAACACAGAAGAACAAACGTCCCCGTTTGGCATCTGCTTGTGATTCAAGAAGCACTTTACAGCCTGTTAACCCGCATTTGCTGTCATTGTCATATGCTTCCAGATCCGTGTACATGCTCTCAACGACGCGTCACAGACACAGTGGTTGTTATCTGACGAGGTATTATCCATATCGCTGACTTTCATCTTTACAACAGAAACCATCGAAGGGTATGTGCAAGGACTTCGGTGCATAGTCTACTCACGGTTCTAGGTATCTTCTGGAGTTCTACACCTTGATGGCTTTTTTGACATCTTCAAAGCTGATATAGAATTTGGTTATACATTTGATGATTGCGGCGATTATGATCTATGAAGCTGCCTGATTGTAACCTGTAGTATGCTTGTTTTAGTTCATGTCAATGGTTTTGATGATTGTTCCTGTTGAATAAGCAAGCCTCGATACATTGATATGAAACAGCTAAAATGGCGGGCATGTTTCCTATTGCAACATTTACTGCCATGTTTTGCACGTAATTACGTTACTTACTTTACAGTGGCAGATTCAGACAAAAATTTTAGTTGTGGCAGTAATAATTCTATAAAAGAAAAGGAAAAAGAAATTGATCGAAACTTTAAAATTTTACTCGTAATCTCATGACTCATGAGTTTGTATGTGAATGATTTGTGCAACTCGCACTTCTTCCACTTGAGGTTGTAGATTTCATTGTTGAAGCGTTTCGTAGGGCAACTTTGTGTTTTGAGTGACAGTACCTCATATACATGGATTATAGTCTCCCTTTGTGCTTTAACAAAGGCAAAAAGTCACTGATGATGCTTACCTTTATTACCACAAAGATAGTTAGATCTGTTAGATACATATACAGCAACTTTGTGTTTTGAGTGGCGATGCCTCATACTCGTATATATGGACTATAATCTCTGTTTTTGCCATAACAAAGGCAAAAATTCACTAATGGCGCTTACCTTTATTACTAGAAAGTGAAATCTCCCCCCACTTCTATAGTTATCGAATCATCACATTGCCAAACCTATCAAGCGTGTGAAGTTTAAGTAGCTAAAAAAGTGCTTGGAGCTCAAATTAATAAAGAGCAAGATTGGTTCAGTAAGTATCACTACATGTGGAGTTTAGAAGTGGGAATGCATATTATGTTACCGACCTACCGTACTATGTTGGCTATTGGAGTTGAAGAATAGTTCCCCCGCCCCTAAAAAAAAATTAAAGAGAAAAAAGGAGATTGCAAAGATATTGCAAAGATTATGACCTCCGTCGCCTCAGTGACAGTTGCTAGTGGCAGAAATCATCGTAGCCTTCCAACACAATTTCCCAATTGAACTGTGTCAACTGTCAAGTATAAGAAAGGTGTTATAGGCAGTGGCAAAGCGAGCAAGGTTTGTAAGTGTTATGGATTTGACCAGTTGCAAGGTATGGAACTTGTTCCACATCGGTTGTATGGGCAACTGATGAGGAGTTTATAGACTAAATGAGTTCTCTCACCTAATAGGCTAGTCTTTTGGGATGAGTTCTCCTGTTTAGTCTGCAACAGTAAGTTTGCCGCGATCATACAGAAATGATCAAATATAGATATAACGTCCACCGATTAACTATTTAATAAATCTTACTTAATAAGTCAACTAAAACATTTTAATACGGTAGAAGATTCTAAATCGAAACATTACACACCATTTTTAAATTTAATTTATGTTATTTACACATACACGTCCACAAACACAATCAATTCGTTTCCATTATACTGCTCTCTCCAAATTAGTTTATCGATAAATTAAGAATAAACTGATTTTCAATTCTAATTTCAAGCCCAATTATTCTGGTGGCTTAATACTCTAGAGGGGAAAAACTCCCTCCAAAGTTTTATTTTTGATAGAGCTTCTTTAAAAATAATAAATAAAAAAATTGTCCACCTGAAGAGTTGGACATGAAGCTGTCAGTGGGCCTTGATAGTAGAGCCTTAGAGGCCCAAGGTTCTCTTCCTCTGTTTCCCAGATCGTTGTTCCTCCTTTCCCTCTCCCTCGCTCTTCCCGCTCCCTTATTGAATTCCCGCATTTTCTTCAGCAACAAGTTGGATCATACTGTTTTTGGCTGCTCGCATCAATTGACTGTGAGTTCCTTCCTTTTTACCCACAAACTTTTTTCCAATTGAAATGAATAAGTTCTTCATAATAGCTAGAAAGCAAGCAAACAAGGAGCTTTCATGCAATTGCGTTTCAATTGGGTGCATTTTTTAACCGTGAAGAGAAATTTTCATTGGAAATGGTTGTCATTTAGTCGTTTGATTCTGAATTATGCTCGGAGAAGTTTAATAAAGCAGGGTTCTTCCGTCGTGGTTGTTTTGCATATCAAATGTTCGATG
>JACYFF010031955.1:11888739-11930964 GCA_017589665.1 Selenicereus undatus
TGCTGTCTTGCATGGTTTTAGTTAGAATGAACAATGAAGTGATAAATGTCCATATCCGTGCCAGAATGTCAGATCACATCCTTAATATGGGTACTTGAAATAAAGAATCTGAGTGGCTGAGCTGGGAATGTTGGATGTGTTGTTGCATAATTTAATGTGACATACATGTTGGATCAAGTATACAAATAAATCGTATATTGTCGAAATGTGCTCTAGTTCTAAGTCAACAATATTTCTTTTCTGCAATGTAGCCTCACCAAGATGGACCAGCTTATTTTCCAGCTGCAGCAATTCTGTCTCTGGGATCACCTGTAGTGATGAACTTCACCCCGCATTCAAGATTGTCTGAATGCAATGTCAAGGAAGAAGTCGACCCTGATGCTCAAAGTTCCAATAGAGCAACAGCTGAACAGTCAAAGAGTCCTAGCTTTTCTGTTCTACTGATGCCTCGGAGTCTACTCATTTTCAAGGACCTCGCATACTCAGGTACTTGGAAGAATTTAGTGATGTCTAATAGCAATTATAGTTTTCTGGAAAAACTGTTTTCTTTGCAAAATATTGTCTGGAGGGTATGAATTTTTTAGCGTTAAAATTTTCATGGTTAGCAGAATCATGGGCAATGACCTTCTTGAACACCCCCCCCCCCAAAAAAAGGGAACAAGGTGAAGGGGGGGGGGGGACGAAAACCATTTTTTCCATGCCAACCACACTCTTCAAAGATTCCTTTTGGTTTCTACCCTGAAAAGCCTCATACTGTTGGAGTGTCAAATATTCTGATATTTGTGTCTTCCAACTCAACAGCTTTGTAGATGATTTGTGTATCTAATGAGTCACTGGTATTAACTGTGGCTCCCAGATTACTTGCATGGCATAGAAGACAATGCAGTGCATCATTATGATGGGGTAGATTCTCAAATTTGGAATTTTGATGAATCAAAAATTGAAACTTTTGGTTGATATTCCCCTGATCTCGGTCCACTTAATACTGTTTTCTCGTATTCCTTCAACTGCAGGCTGTGAATCTCTCTGAAGCTCTCAAAGGCAGTGGGCTTGATCAACCACTTCCAAACGTCGAGGCAGCAACAGACGCAGTGAATTCAGGAAATGTCAAGATTTTGCATCGGACAACCAAGCGAGTTTCATTGACATGCCGTTTAGTGTTGAAAGTTGGCAAAAATTTGATCAAGATCTAGAATGGGATGATGTACGGTGCCACAAGTTAGTTCAACATCCTTTCTTGTCATTCTCTCGATGCCTCTTCCTCTATTGCTGTTTCATGCTACAGGGCCAGGCAGTACAACTCTCTTTTAATTCACTATAGATGCACAATAGTCACCAAGCAAACTTAAGTTTACACTTTAGCAACTAAATTTGCAAGATTGGCACGAGCTGTGAGGAACCATAAAAATTTTGAACCGAATTGGATCCAAATAAGATTTTCCGTGTCAAGAATATTGTCATGGAGTTTACCTCGAAATCAAACGGTATAGTCGTTCCTGAGCAAGTCAAATTGTGACGAATTTACGGGCCAATGAGAAAAAATATGGTGCCAGGTAGACCTAGACTATTTGGCTTGCTTCGGTGACTGACTGGTAAACATGTCTGGATTAGTTGGTTGTAGTTTATGCTCCTGCACTGCGTTAGTTGGCAGTAGTTTGTGCTCAGAATGGATTTTGCCTAAATTTAGGCCCAAGACCAAAAAAGGCAAGACCAACTAAATTACCCATGCAATTATTTCATTGCCTCCACTGGCAAGCTCCTTCCCGAAGTGCCTAACTTCCCTCTATTTTTTCATACTAACACCTTTAAACAGAAAAGAGAAAAAGGTCAATCAATAAATTTAACTGTCATAATTGTAATTTTAATTGAAAAATGAAAATGAGTGAGTTTAAAGCTCAGTTTGTGAAAATCTTAAAAAACATGATTTTATAGAAAGTTCTTAACATCCCAAATATGAAAACCTCAAAGAACATGATTTCTGGAATGTTATCAAGATCCAAGAGATTGAGCACAAGGATACTTCCTCACTTTCATATTTAATTTCGGTGGCATATTTGGCTTTACATACTATGTTCCCCCATCTACTCTTATGCTTATTTCCACTAAAATTTGGGCCAACTTAAGCATTCTTGATCTAAACATGAAATATATACTAAGGGTTTACTCTTTTTCAACTTATTGTCAGCATTTTACACTTATCATATTTTCTATTCATGATTTTACTACTAATCAGCATTCATCGGCACTGATCAGCAATCAATTGCTTATGATAAGTTGTAAAAAATAGGACCTAAACTACTTTTTACTTTCTTCGTCTTCTTTCTTTGTATGTGAGCAAGGAAGCCTCACTATTCACCCCATCAATGTGATAACTAGTAGAGATGATGGGACAAGAAGAGGGTTAAAGTAAGGAAAAATTCCTTTACTAAAGCAAGATTAAAACCCTAATTGATATGCATTCGGTATCAATGATAAGTATTTATCATCAGTATTCATTAATTAATATTCATCGATACTTATCAATATTCATCAACACCCATCAGCATTGATTCACAATAAGTCTGTTAAGTTGGGTTGATTCCATCATATCCTTGAAAATTTGTCATAATCTTGGAGGGAAGCCACACATCTCAAATAGAATTCCAACCATTAATATTGTGATTGATAGCTCTACTTGAAATCCTTTAATGATGCAGTCGGCCCATGCAAACCGACTTCATGATGCCCACACCGTATTTTTGCGTCTCACTAATTTAAATCCCACAATCAATAGATTTTGGGCCCCACTATTAATCAAGCTTTCTACTCAAAATTCTTGTTCATAGCAACACCCTTTAATTTGGCCCATTTCACAAAATACCATCAAATGACTCTCCATTTCTCTCTCTCTCTCTCTCTCTCTCTCTCTCTCTCTCTCAATTACATTCATTTCAAAAATCTTCCAATCAACTACACCTACCGAGGATCCCTGTTGCAATTATTAAATCAAAAATTTCCACAAAATAAATATTATGTTATTGCCCACCAAACTACAACGGTCCATTCAATGGACCCCCACCAAATAATGTTATATTATACTATGTATATCTACATTGATAAAATCAAATACTATATGATCTATACTTGCATAATAAATAATCCAAGACAATGAATCTACTGATGAAAAACCCCCAAAAAAAACATGCTCTCTGCAGCCATAAGTTTTTGTTAAATCTAAATCATATATTTTATTCAAATCACAAAGACATACAAACACAAAATATGACCCACCCCCACAATATTCAAATTTAAAAATTAAAAAAAAAAGGCCATGAATGAGCAAATGGTCAAACAAAATCCAAGAAAGGTGTGAAATTATTTACAGACCAAATATTATGAAACCCCATGGAAAATATAAGCCCTGATACCTAACCCATCAACATATATCTGTGCTCTCTGTTCCCCTTTTTTTTAAAGTAATTTTGTCCATTTCCTCTGTACTCATGTGGAAATTTAAATCAAAAATTTAAAAAGAAAAAAAAACTGACCCCAGACTGAACATAAAGACAGCAATAAGACCAATAATAATGTGGGAGAAAATTGTGAGGTAACCCTACAAGCTCTTCAAATGGAAGTCCTCTCTTCATCCCTAGCTGAGTGGCGGTGACGCCTACTGCCGCGGTGGTGTCGGCCACCTCCAAATGTGACCGGGTCGAACCTTCTGAGGCGGTCGGCCTCCTTCGGGTTGAGAACGCACTCGGCTGGGGGGACCTTATACCGGCCTTGGTCATAGCAATATGAGTAGGTCATGTGCTTCTTCCTGAAGTTAGCCATCTTCACCCTCTGAAGGGGGGTGATGGCCCCTGGGACCGAGCCCAAGCCTCCCTCATCGTCGCATTTCCGGGCTTGGTCAATCGGGTCAATGGCACAACCATGGAGGACGAGGTCAGAAAATTGGGCTACATAAGGAGCATACCTGTAGTTCACTTTGTACTTGCCCCCATTGGTGGCCCATTCAGAAGCATCCCAAATTGTGGCATATAATGACATGGGTTTTGAAGGAAAGTCATGACCCATTGCTTCTGTCCTCCTCAACTCTCTGATGGGGACATCATCCACATAGAATCTACAAACATAATAGGGACATAAATAGTAAGCCAAGAATCTAGAGATAATGTTGAAAAGTACTCTTTTTTTCTTTTTTTTTTTAATACAGTTGTACAATGAGTTGGAATCTAGCGAGATACTCTAAATGAGAGGCAATGAAAACAGATGCATAAAAAGGTCGAGAACAGGATGAAAGGCAAATATTCTGTTGCTGCCACTTGAGGCACAAGGAGACAATTGCCAGAGAGGTATCATAAAAAGAGTCCACAAAGACCACATGAGAAGAACAAAAAAGAAGTATTTCAAATGCTATGTGCAAATATGGGGAGGCTCACAGAAATCCACTGAAACCCGAATTGTTAATGCTAACTACACGATACGAAGATGCAAAAATATCAGCCAGCCTGTCACACATATCGTCGCTTCTAATAACAGAAAATTTTAGACCACGAAGATGGCGAATGATTCGGAAATGACTCTGAACCCAGGTATCCACGCCTCTCTTTAAGGAATAAATCGTTCTCAAAATAAAAAGATAGTCCAATCTATCCACTACTCACAAATCGGTACCAAAACACATAAGAAATTCACCCTAGATCCTAAAAAGAAAATGACAAAGGTAATCAAATGATGCATCGTGTATGGTAAGCAACTAACTGTATTTTACTCAAGCTCTTCACAATGGGACTCTACCCTTTATTTTAGACTAAAAACATGCAAAATTATCAGAAATTATCCAAGTCTCGGAGTTCAACTACACCCATGTTGCCATGTTGAGGACCCGACACTCTGAAATCATTGGTTCAAACTCATAAACAAGGCAGTATGCACCGAATAAAAGGAATTATTTATCAATTATCAGAAACATAATCACAGGCCAAAGCTGAAAATGTGGTGAGCACGAAAAAGATAACGGACAAATACTCACAATCAGATGCCCAATAAACAGGAAAAGAATCAAGAGGCACATAAAAGTAACTTATGAAAAAGAAAAGCATTTTAGCATGGGGAGGGGGGTAAAGAGTAAAGAGCAATTACATGATCTGATCTTGAGTCCAGAGAATGCTGTACCGATGAACCTCGTCTGAAGGATCAAACCACAATGTGTATCGCTCTTCTCTCCCTACGCTCGTGCTTCCATTTCCATACACGTTCGTCTGAACCCTCCATTCTTTCCCTCTGATATTCCCCAAGAACTCGAAATCGATCTCATCATGATTTTTTTCATACATGTCACCATTTGACATCTGCCCCCAAGTGAAGATTGAATGTCAAAAATACTACTCACTCTTTGGGTGGATTCATTAACAATGCTATAAGGTTATTGACAAAATCCAAACAAAATTTGGAGTAAACCAGGGCAGGACAGAGATAGAACATCAGTTTCATGTTCAAGTTTAGCAATGGATGTCCAATTTGAGTCCTCACTTGATTATATGCCAGAAAAACCATTCTTTAGACTGAATTTAAATTAGTATCTTTCATTCTTCAGCAAAACAATTGACAATCACACAAAAATGGGAAACTGAAGTAGGGAAGGGGGGAAAATTCCTCAAATTATGATATCCACTGGTTCTGAAATCAATCTAATTTCAGAACCATCTGCCACAACAAACCTAAAATTATGAACATTAGTACCAATCACAAAGTTTTTACCAAGGAATTTCAGATTGAACAAGAGAATAATCCAATAGTGAACATTTTCCCCCTATTACTCATGCCAATTTAATTTCATCAGCTAATACCACTTGCACCCAGTTAAGTGATTTCAAAATTTTAAAAATGGAGGAATACTTACATAGAAGGCAACAACAACCCCAGCAGTGTAATCAGAAGGCAATTTGATTGAAGCACTGAAGAACCCATGTTGATAGAGGTCATGAGACATGAATCCAGAACCTGGGCACACCCCAAAATGAATTATTCCTCAAAAAAAGAAACAGAAAAATATAACTCCAACAACACCCACAATTTTCGACCCAAGGAAAAAAAATCTTAAAAAACCCAGAAAACCTAACCTGTTCTTTCATCAAGGGAGAGATGAACAGATTTGCCATCTCTAAGAACCATCAAATTATTATCCCCAAAGAGATGGGAATAGCCTTCATCAAATGATATTATGGGGAGTTTATTACCGGAAAATAGGCCTCCATGAACAGAGGAAAACAGCAAAAACAACACCAAAAATCCCAGTTTCAAGCACTCCATTTTATTCTTAAAGCTGTAATCTTCTTCCCATGCAACTCTTCTCCTCCTCTTTGTTTCTTTTTTGTTTGTCTTGGGGTTTGTTGTTGTTGCTCACCGCTTGCTTGAGAGAGACAGGACACAGAAAATTGCAGAAGAAGAGAGAGAAAAGGAAGTGGGAAGAGGCGAGCAAATGCAAATGGACTCCAAAAAGAGAGTCACGGAGTGGGTGGTTTTATTGGTGGTCAGGGTGGTGGTGCTGAGCTGCTCACTGTGAGTCCTTCCAAGTTCTATTCTTTAAATAAATACTTTAAACAAAAATAATTAAAAACAAAAAGAATTGGAGGAATCCTCACGGGACGTTCTCAGAACCGGAATAGGCCGGTTGGTCAGACCGGAAGAATCCGGTTTGACCAAAACCTCAACCACGACTGACCTCTTTTGTATCTATTTCATTCATTGGCTGTCGAAGCACATGTATCGAGGGTATTCTGAACCGATTGAATCCAACCCGAACCCCGGTTCTTTTATCTTTTTTTGTTTTTTGGATAGAGTATTTTCTCAACTATCTTATAAGATAAGGTTTAAAAATACATAATTTCTGTTGATATGAAAATCGGTGGCATGAAAATAGGGAATTTTGAAAACTTTTTAAAAAAGGAAATAAACAATTGAAGATTTGCATCTTTAAGGGCATGTTCTATTTTGCATTTAGATACAGCTAATATATACAAGGAAATGTAATGAGCTGTAAAATGTTGTAAGGAGTTGTAAGAAGATGTAAAAAACTATGAGGAGCTGTAAGAAATGTAAAGAACTATAAGAAGATGTAAAAAGCTGTAAAAAGCTGTAACGATAGATGTAAGAAGTTGTTGAATGTTATAGAAAATCTATATGGGATGTAAGAATATGTAAGGAGGTGTACGAAGATGGCATGAGATGTAAGGAGATGTAAGAAGACGTAAGGATTATGTTACGCATGTAAGGAGTTGTAAGAAACTATAAGGAGATGTAAGCTCTTAGCTAAATCCTAAAAAACGCGAAATAGAACAAGGCTTAAGTCTATCTTACAGGATTGGTTATGAATAACAGTACAATTCCATGAGGCATAATTGCATAAATTTATTTATAGATTTGATTATATTTTGATGGAATTTAGATTTGATATTTATCCATATTTAATGCTAGATTTGGTGGTAATCTAGGGCATTATTAGCTTAATTGGCAAGGATTGTGAGGTTGATAAATTTATGTAAGATATTTGTATATTTTTTTTATTTTAACTTTATATCCCTTGAAAGTATTACTTTATAGACTTATAATAGTAGTCATTACTAATTGTCCGATCTGATAACTCTAATTAAACGGATCTTATTGATTATTTAGTTTAGTCAAGAAATTGACTTTAATTTTGTGCAACTTAGATTCAATCTATTTTCTTTATTGAGAGATTAAACAATAAAAAAAAGCACCGAATCATATATAAAGTACCAACTTGAACTACCAAATTAATCACCATTAGTTCACTACACTACCTCATTTGACCATTTTTTAGTTAGCAGTTTTTCCTCTTCCTTTTTTTTTGGCTAGTGGGGGAATTTTTTATTTTCAAATATTTACAGATATTGGTGTTGGGATGACATGATGAAGAGGAAAATGGCACCGAAAGTAATTGTGGAACTTTAAAATTTCCTATCTCGAAGCTTTGGATCTATATATACCTACATATATATATATATATATATATATATATATATATATATATATATATATGTTTCACAAACGCTATTTTCTATAAAACTTCTCTACGGGTAGGAATGCCGATAAAAGTAAGATTACCTACAGCTGAATCTCCACGGATCCCATAAAAGTGGGACCCATACTAAAAGGTGTCATTGTGTGTGTATATATATATATACATATACATACATATATATATATATATATATATATATATATATATTAAAATGGTGTCATATCTATGATTGTTAAGCCCAATATCTTGAGGGTTGTGGATCATATCTACGATTATTATTTATTCTTTTTTAAAAACATATTTTAAAAAAAGGATGTCAGGAGAGAGAAACAAAGGGCAAATGGGAAGGAAGCAAAGTGAGAGGAAACATGCAGAGAATTTGTAATAAAAAAACACGTAGTTGATAATTGAAGAAAAGTAAAGAACAAAAATGCAGAGAATTTTGCATTATAAAATGTTGATTCTATAGGAACTTGAACCCCCCTACGTAAACCCAACAAAATGTTTGTTCCCCGAGACCAACATATATACCGGTTCACTCAATTTAATGTGTGCCCCCATCTGCCCAACAATTATGCCGGTTCAACCGGCCTTATTGCTTCCATCTAACTTTTTGGGAGTATAAATTTGGCAAGTACAAATTTTATTTGTTTTTTTTTTCCCGAAAAAGCGGCTCACCGAAAAAGTGGTTCGCATAACTCTATGCCGTAAAATATTGATGAAAATAGCTTAATTAATTGCCTAATAGTGTTAACTGGTAATTAGTTTTCAAATTTTGCTCCTACGTTCTAATAATACCGTTGTTTTTTTTTTGAAAATAAAAGATGAATTCATTTTTACCTCGGTGACCATGTTTTTACTATTTTTTTTTAAATAGTAGTAATTTATTGACAAAACAGGAGGCTGAATTCGTTAATTGATGGTCATAAAATATTTAGAATATCCTATAATAAAATAATAAAATAAATATTTTATTTAAGACAACTAATTAATGTGCTTTTGAATACTATTCTACTATTTACAAGCTATTTCATGATAGTATGCAAATTTTTCAACATAAAGACTGTAGTACCAAATAGCCTAAAAGCTACTCCAATGACTTTTTGGGGGTGGGGGTGATTTCTTATATCTTACATTAAAAGTCAGAATATGACTATAAAAACAGTGCAAAACAATTGGTACCATATTAAAGAAGTATTAGCAATATGTGTGGACTAGTATGATATATATATTTATTAGTTTATATTAATTTATATCTTATGCAATATACATTATTTATTACAAAAAAAAAGAATGAATATATTCACATAGCAACATACCCAGGACAAACATAGACTGTCCATGGTCCAATCCCTAAAACTTTGTTCTTAAAAAAAAAAAAAAAAAAGATGATTCAGTTTTGTGGAGCCCAACTTCATATATCAACATTGTAGATTGGAATCTGATGACCACAATAACTACTACTGAAGTAATTGGAAAACATTAAATGCTTGTTTTATTATTACCTAACCTAAAATCATTGAATTAAAATTTCCTAGTTGTGTCAATATATATATATATATATATAACTCTGTTTGGACAAACTAACTTTAATCCAAATTTTCACATGAAAGAAATAAAATAAACTTCTATAATAATACAAACGGAACATTTTTACTAGAATAAAACTTTTAGTACGCAAAATGAAATTGTTGAGAACTTTTTTTACGTAACAGTCTAATTGATTATTTGTTGTTTTATTCAATTACTAAGTTTTATATTTTGTGTGGCTTTCTCTAATTGAAGAGTGCCATTAATCTCTTATATATATTCTATTAAATTTGTTTGTTATTCAAAGTCACTTTCTATAGATTAGGAAATATATGGATAAAATGTTATTTATTTATTAGCTTGGAAAAGTCACAGAGAGCCATACGCTACTAGAGCAAGGAGGAATCGAATTTGAGACCTAATATACTTATTGGGATCACTAGGTCAAAGTATCATTGACAAAAATATTTCTTTGTATAAAAAAGGGGAAAAAAAACATTTAAGGTGCAAAACAAATTACAATGCCATCCCTCTGTAGAAATTTATAAAAAGTCGCTGAAGGAATTTAGCTTTGCAAATCAAACGGTCTTCCGAATGAACACTACATCTTTTTTGAGCCCTAGCTATTTTTGTACTTATAAATACATATGGCAACATTTTTGGACCAAATGGGATATTGTACAAATCAATAGCTTCTTCAATATATTGTATAATATCTCAAGTCTATGATATCAACACAGGTCGATTCAAGTGATTTGATACTTGTTCTTTTAAAATCAAATAAGGTCTCAGATTTGAGTTTTGCGAATAGAGAGAGTCTGTGATGGAAGAGCTTTATCTTTTATTGGGACAATAATACCTCGACTCCAGTGAGATAGCTAGGGGGTTCAAGACCAAAAAAAAGAAGAAGAAAAAAAGGTATATCAAGTCCATGATAACTCAAAATTAAACCCACAATCTAGTAAGACTATAAAATGACAAATTTCTAAAGAAAGTGAACAAATTAGTCATTGTAGACCAGATTCTTCATGTTTGAAGTGACAAACTAACCAAGTGTCAAAAGCTTGCATCAGAAGGGAAAGATTAACGGGTTTTGAGGAAGAAAAAGGGGCAATTATTGCGATGAAAAGAGCTGAAAGACATAAAAATACAAGAACCGGTAACCGAAGATGGCGTGCGCTTTTCTGAATTTCTTTCATTTCTCTCCCCTCAGATAGCGATACATGCGGCTTTGATACGTTTCCTTTGCTCTTTCTTGTCCTAGTGCGATCACTGGTGGCACTTGGAAGAGGGTGCAATGCATCCTTGGATTCTAATCTTCAACAAATTAATTGAAATAAGTCATTAACATTCACTCAAACTGTTGTTTTTCAAAAGTTGAATTGACTTGATGATTGATTATCAAACTACAGTGTGAATGGGGTTTGCTACAAGGCTTATGTACGTAGATTATGACAGTTATCTCGATAAGCTCTTCAATTCAGTTTTGGTGATGCTTACTTTGATCTTTAATTCATCAGAGTAAATCTTGACGTTTATTCGACTTCAATGTAATGCTTATTAAATCCAGCATAAGACTTGATTTTATTTTCATCTGAATCCTTCCTCCTCAATGAAGGCATATCTCTCAATTTGATACTCATTATGCATCCCAAATAGAATGACATTCAGTTCTAACCTAAGTACACCAAAGGTTGAATATACTTTTTCCCCCGTCTTGGCTCTGTAATGGAACTGCAATTGGTTTATTAGGCAAAATTCCCAACAAACTTCAACGCGAGCTTAATTTAACTTATATTTTGTCTAATTTATTTATACGTGAAATATTTATCACGCAATTTGTAAAAAAGTTAGAACGCATTTCAGTTAGCAATTATTAATGTATTTTTGCACCAAATTTTACAACCACCAAAAATGAAAACTATATCACTAAGAAAAAAAAAAGGGGGGCAGCCCGGTGCACAAGCATCCCGCGTTCACGCAGGGTCCGGGGAAAGGGCCGCACCCCAAGGGGTGAATTGTAGGTAGCCTAACCTGACTTTGTCAGTGGCTGATTCCACGGCTCGAACCCGTGACCTTTTGGTCACACGGAGACAACCTTACCGTTGCTCCAAGGCTCCCCTTCAAAACTATATCACTAAGACAAACATCAATTAGAATGCTTTTTAACTTTTATATAATTTTTTTTCCATAAAAGACAAGTTGAATCAATCCTGATTTTTATCCACTCATGTTGAATGACATTTATGTCCCCTTTATGTCCAAACAAAGAGACAACCCCCCCCCCCCCCTTAAAAAAAAGGAATTTCTCTTTGCAGAGAATGACTACCAGTTATAAGTGCCACGTGGATTCTAACCTGCCAAGGTGGGGTCCTTAGACTTGTTCTTCTGGAATCTAATTTTGGGGACGCGTATGTTATTTATGTTTTGGTAAGTTAGTAGCGTCTTGATAACTCGTGAGTCACTCGTGAGTCATGACTCGGTCACTATGACCCGCTCCCCCTAATCAACTCGCTCCAAACTAGCCGTTGCCCTTCAACATGACACTCAGTGGTGGATCCATGTTATAGTTAGGATGTTCATGGACACCCTTAGTTTAAAAAAAAAATTATTTAAAAAGTGATTAATTTAGCAACAATATTGATTAATGGACACCCCTAAAAAAACTAATTTGTATTAGTAACAATGTTAATTTATGGATACTCCTATTTCAAATGTCTTGATTCACCACTGATGATACCTGAACAATTAACAACACAACGCGTTGGACATGAATGGTTCTTCCTTCCTTCAGGGGGGAGCCTCTAGATGAAACAATTGGATTCGATTCATCTATTGTGATTTTTGTATCTGTTAAATAATATGTTTTCACAGTTAGCAAATAAAATCGGTCAAAATTAGTACGTATTGTATTAGGTTTTTACAATTTTAGGTTTTGTTAACTTTATAATTCATGTCCTGGGTTCAAATCCTAAGGTTTATAACCTTTCACTTTAAGAATGACATAATTAGTGAAGGGCTTCTTTGGGAGGGGGGTTACTCTCATGTACTCGTTAATCAACTCCTATTTAAAATTTGCATTAATTTTTTTAAAACAAATATCCATCAAAATCTTCACATAAGTGCTTTAAAAAAAAAATAAAATTAAACTAACTTTACATGATGAACTAGTTGCATAAGCACCCAAAAAAAGGGCAATAGTTGTGGCTCCACAACTCACTCAAAAGGAGGGGGTGCTACTGCTACGCCAATCGTTTAACGTGGATAATCTTTATTATATATTTATATGATTTAGTTGAAGACACCTTAAAAGCACTACAATCTAACCTTGACGTACGTGTAAGATGATAAAAATGGAAATGTACAAATGATTTTGCACTAGCTAGTCAATTGTTTGAGCTTGGTTGTTTGAAGTCAGTGGGATACTTACCCTAAACGAGCTAACCCACATCCTATTTAATTTTTCATAAAAAGAAAATTAAATTACTAGATTAGACGTTTTTAGTATTACTGATGTTCATCTAATAGAACAATATCAAGGGACTTTTATTTTTTGATTAGCAAAAAGGGAGATATCAACGAAATTAAACATAATATCTGGTAAATTTTCTGACACACAAAACCTAGCTCCTTGTACAGAGGATCGGATCTTAGCAAGAGCATGAGCTACCCTATTATCTTCTCGTCCAACAAATTGGAAAGCACAAAAGCTAAATTGGGCACATATCGCTAGAATATCCTGAATAATTACACCAATATAATCAGTTAAACAGATCTTCTGTTGTATCTTTGATATGAGGGATTGACAGTCTTCTTCAATTGCAACAATGACATTTCACAAAGACATAAATGCATATATAAAAAGATATTATTTCACTCACACGAGTTGCTAGATATTGAGAAAAAAGAAATGAGGAAATGATGTGGAATTCACTCTTGAATGAATTGCCAATTGCTACAAATTAAAATGTTACTCTAAAATGAGTTCTTTTTTTTTTTTGGTTGACTTCAGACTTTAAAAAATCATCTTGTGTTTACTTTATCTCGCTAAAATATTATGCTTGAAATTTAAACATAAATATCATATATTTTCTTGAATCACCAAAAAAAAAAAAATGCAAAGTCTTTGCTAGACAATACTTACATGATCAAGCAAAACTTAGGGGAAATGGTTGTAATATATTGAGTTAGGGTTAGTCATTTAAATCTAGCCAAACAAACTTTTCTACAACACAAAAATAGATAGGATTTAGGCCCTTTTCTTTTCGTAGGTCATTTTAGATTTACCAACCTCAACCCACTTCAACCTACTTCAACCAACTTCAATCCACCTTAAAAAAAAAATACCAACCTCAATCCATTTCAACACACTTCAACCAACTTCAACCCACCCCTTTATAAATTTAATAATTTATAACCCAAATCGTTAAAGATAATTGACAAGTTGTACTAGCCTCTAACTTCCAGAAAAATAGTTACAAAATTGTGAAATTACCATTCAACGAAAAAATGCACTAAAAATTACCACAACTTAATAAATTATCACACATTCTCATTATTTTAACCCACTTTAACCCACCACAAAAAAATATATCAATTGCAACCCACTTCAACCAATTTCAATCTATTTCAATTCACCTAAAAAAAAAATATAAACTTTAACCTACCTCAACTCAATTTAATTTTTTATCCACCTTCATTTACTCACGAAAAGAGCAAGAGCAGGCCCTTAATCAATTTTGTTAATTATTGTATCATATTGTTGTTTTAAAAAAATTTATTAATGATGAAAAAGGAAAAGTTGGTATTAAAAAAATCCAGTGGTATAATCTTGGGATTAAAAACTCAGACTGTAAAACACAATTGTATTGGGGGGAGGGCCTACTGAGTGATAGCAGAAGCTAGGTGTAAATATAGAAGATTACAAAAAACAAAAAATCCAAAAAAAAAAAGGCGCAAATGCAATTAGGTAATGACAAATGTCGAAACGGCGCCGCATTCGGCGGCTATTTTTTCAAAAAGAAATCTACTGACTATTTGCCTATGTGGACCCCACAAATCACGCGCATATGTAAAAAAGGTTTTTTTTTTTTGAAAAAAACTTTATCTTTTTTCCTTTCTCCCATGATTATCATTGTCATTAGAAAAACGCGCGTTGAAATTTGAAAATTTACTTTAATTTAGGGGCGCTTTAAGCATTAAAGTTGGATCATGCAATTCCCACACTCTCTCGTGCAAAGCCTTTTGAATGAAAAGACTACCCAACCTCGAACTGTAATTATTATTATTGTTATTAATTAATGTGCATTTTTGAAAAGTTAAAATTAAAACCCGTGATTTGGGTTGGGTTGGGCCGGGATGTGCAAACAGTGCTGAGCAAAATCTAGCTAGATCTTATGTTGGGCCGGGCCCATGTAGACCATTGCATAAAACGTGCTTATGTCTGGCCCAAATGTCTAAAAGTCGATGTGATATACTATAACTTACCCTCTTGTATAATATATCTGGCCCAAAGCTCTTTCTTCGTAGAGTGTCTCCATGAGCATAAGCAACGGAATAAGTTATTGCTTCGCCAGCCAAACCTACCCCAACCAAAAAAAAAAATAAAAAAAAAATCATTTGATACAAGTGTGTTGCTATTATAACATGGATGTAATGGGGCGAAAATTAAACACAAACTAATTTATTTACAAGTTATTTTTCTCTTCAACACTAAAAGATTAGATAATCAAATTAAAATATTGTTAAGAGAGACGTCTTTTGAAAAGAGACATTTGGATAAGTATGCCATAACTGTCATCTAGTAGACAAATAACCCCTTAAACTCCATTTGGATCGTGTGTGCCGATAGTTCAAGTAAAGTGTTTTATTGCATCCAAAAGTTAATGTATGATTCTTTGGATAGCGGTTCACACAGTGGATAGCGTTTCTAATTTATCTGTTAGCGGATAGCTATTTGGATTAGCGGTTGAAACTAATATGTTCGATAAATTTAGCTGTTATGCTAGCTGATTAATGTAAATTGACATAAACGGATATAAATGATTTTCAAAGATAAAATTTTTAAAGGATATTTTTTGGATAAAAAAATATGAAATGCTACTTTTAAATATCAAATGTTAATACTATTAGCTTTTAAAAAACGTTATTTAAAATGGTAAATGCTACTTAAAATGCAACTCAAAGTACTAGTTTACTGAACACTAAAAATTAACCAATCAGTATATTGACTTGATGAAAATGTTAAACGCTATCAAAAATGTTGCTGCCGAACACAGCCTATGTACTCGTGCCACTACAGTACTCAAGGATCCTCTCATTCAGTTCAATTCCAAGAATTATGAGGAAAATGTAAAGGAGCAAAGTCCTGGTTCCCGGTCTGCTATGAGGTGTGAAAAACATTGTTGAACTGGATGACATGGGGTAGCATCGTAGCAGCGCTTAGAACACTTGATTGAGGGCATAGATGATGTTTCTGGGACACTGGGTATTATACTATTACGTGAATTTGACGGCACAGTAGTAGTTGGCCTTGCACGCCACATGTTCGATCAAATGCCTGGATGATCTGTAGTGTCAGAAATAACTTTCTGAAAGAAACGTATTAACTGGAATCCGTAACTCGTAAGTTGGTTGCTGGGTCATAGCTTTATGAAATTTGGGCTTCTTATTTGACTACTTTCCATTAATTTTAGCTGTTTCGTTTTTTTTTTTTAAATAATTGTTAAAACTAAGGGGATAAAGTTGGCCTCCTCTTTATGTGTGTAAAGATCAATATGGTTTCTAAGCAATAATTTGTTTTCTTTTTCTTGGTTTCCTAGTGGAGTTTTTCTGCTGCAGCAACAAAAGTGTTGATTTTTTGTTCGCTTCTGAAATGTTAAAGCGAGTGTTTGATAAGATGCTGAAACACGGTCCACAACCCAGTGGAGGACAGCCACAACAGACAGGTTACAGGTACGCCATTTCTGCATGCACTCTCGCCATCTTTCCTCACAGACATAAGGTTTGAATTTTGCTGGGAATGCATGCATAAAGCCTTTTTGGGTCACACAATTTTGTGACAGCCATTTAGAACTGATGGGGTTGATAGAAAAGTTGCCTCTTTATGAAGCTTTTCATGGGAAAGATACCCGTTTTGGGGCCAAGAGAACGGGTCAAGAGGTGACAGAAATCCACTAAGAATAGACATATTTTATGAGAATAGATGCTGATTGAATTTTGTGTTTAGTGTCTAGTGACATTGGTCGGGGACTGGGTTATTTAAAACTGTTGTTTACCTGCCCACAGTGACTGATCAATGTGCAAGAATATAAGGTAATCTTTCAGAATCGATACAGTTCGAGTCAATTAGACACTGATTGATGCTTCTTTTGTGCATTTGTGTGCAATCCTTTTGGAGTTATTTTTACTCAAAAGTGCACATGTTATGATATTCTGAGAGCTAAGAGCTTAAGAGGATGGATAAGATAGAAGGTTTTCGTGGTTCTGGTTTTGCCATCGTACAGATGTGGTTCAAATCTGAAGTACAAAAGCTATTGCCTCTGTTGTTGACTTATAATCTTGACTATTTTGGGTTTCAAGGCACAGGGTGAGAACAAAAAAGACACTGGTAGGAACATGAGGAGCTTGGATGGCCAAATTAAGTTACGAGTAAAGGAAAGTTGAACAACATTTTCAAACAAATTGCCATATTTTGTTTTCTGCAATTTGATGAAATATTAAAGGAAAGTAAAATGAACTCTAGTTTTATACTTCATGTCCCCTCTGTTCTCATTTATTACTGGGCAAGAAAAGAAATATGATTTCATCTTGAAATATTGGACGATAATTATTGTATTTTAGGGATATTAGACAGTAGTATTCCCAACTTTGAATTTGGACGTCCATACACCATACTATGGGCCTATTTATTGTTTATATACTAAGATCGCTTTTGAATGTGTTTTTAGTCTGTGATGTAAATTCATAATCAACATATGCAATTCTATACACTTAGAAATTGTTGCATTTTAAACATATGCAATTGCATACAATTGTAAAATTGTTGCACTACATTGATAAAAACACGTTCAAACTCTGTCTTTGTATATAAACAGTAAATATGCTAATAGTATGGTGCATTAATGTCTAAGTTAAAAGTTAGGAGCATTATTATCCAATAACCCCAAAGTATAGTATATTATTGTCGCAAATCCAGTTCATCTTTCATTTTCTGCTTATGAATGTAAATGCAAAAGAATTATGAGGAAAATATAGAGGAGCAAAGTCCTGGTTCTCGCTCTGCTATGACGTGTGAAAAACATTGTTGAACTGGATGACATGGGATAGCATCGTGGCAGTGCTTAGAACACTTGATTGAGAGCATTCCCAACAGAGTTCCGGTTTTTGGAACTCTGTCATGCCACGTCAGCAAAAGTTCCACAATTTTGGAACTTGCATTCCATCACTTCTCCAACAAATGGAACTCAATTTTAATCATCCAATAAAAATATTTATCATGGACCCACTTTATAACACACAACCTATTTTTTTAATCATATAAAAATTATATATTACTTCAAAAAAAAAAGAAAAAAAAATACCAAATCTGCCACGAGAGGGGGACCGCACTGGCGTGGTCACACGCGTGTCCCCCCCTCGATTCTCCTTGCTGCCAGAGAAATCTTGCCATGCAATTTCCACGCGGGTCCCACCTTCTCCACGCGAGGCATCCGTTGCGGATGCTCTGAGGGCATAGATGATGTTTCTGGGACACTGGGTATTATGTGAATCTGACGTCACAGTAGTAGTTGGCCTTGCACGCCGCATGCTCGATCAAATGCCTGGATGATCTGTAGTGTCAGAAATAACTTTCTGAAAGAAACGTATTAACTGGAATCCGTAAGTTGGTTGCTGGGTCATTAGCTTTATGAAATTTGGGCTTCTTATTTGACTACTTTCCATTAATTTTATCTGTTTTGTTTTGTTTTTTTTTAGATAATTGTTAAAACTAAGGGGATAAAGTTGGCCTCCTCTTTATGTGTGTAAAGATCAATATGGTTTCTAAGCACCGATTTGTTTTCTTTTTCTTGGTTTCCTAGTGGAGTTTTTCTTCTGTAGCAACAAAAGTGTTGATTTTTGTTCGCTTCTGAAATGTTAAAGCAAGTGTTTGATAAGCTGCTGAAACATGGTCCGCAACCCAGTGGAGAACAGCCACAACAGACAGGTTACAGGTACGCCATTTCTGCATGAACTCTTGCCATTTTTCCTCACAGACATGAGGTTTCAGTTTTGCTGGGAATGCATGCATGAAGCCTTTTTGGGTCACACAATTTTGTGACAGCCATTTAGAACTGATGGGGTTGATAGAAAAGTTGCCTCTTTATGAAGCTTTTCATGGGCTTGCTTCCGCTTTGGGGACAAGAGGTGACAGAAATTCACTATGAATAGACACATTTTATGGTTTTGTGTAGCTAAGTGAGAACAGATGCTGATTGAATTTTGTGTTTGGTGTCTAGTGACATTGGTCGGCTACTGGGTGATTTAAAACTGTTGTTTACCTGCCCACAGTGACTGATCAATGTCCAAGAATATAAGGTAATCTTTCAGAATCGATACAGATCGAGTCAATTAGACACTGATTGATGCTTATTCTGTGCATTTGTGTGCAATCCTTTGGAGTTCTTTTTACTCAAAAGAGCACATGTTATGTTATTCTGAGAGCTAAGAGCTTAAGAGGATGGATAAGGTAGAAGGTTTTCGTGGTTCTGGTTTTGCCATCTTACAGATGTGGTTCAAATCTGAAGTACGAAAGCGATTGCCGCTGTTGTTTACTTATAATGTTGACTATTTTGGGTTTCAATTTTCGAGGCACAGGGTGAGAACAAAAAAGACAGTGCTAGAACATGAGGAGCTTGGATAACCAAATTAAGTTACGAGGAAAGGAAAATTGAACAAAATTTTCAAACAAATTGCCATATTTTGTTTTCTGAAATTTGATGAAATATTAAAGGAAAGTAGAATGAACTCTAGTTTTATACTTCATTTCCCCTCTGTTCTCATTTATAACTAGGCAAGAAAAGAAATGTGATTTCATTTTTCATGTCCTCCTTATGAATGTAAATGTAACCGAAGGAAAATGATAGCATTTTTCTTTCCTTATTTCTTGTTTATTCGTTTCTTTTCCTTTCTTTCTCTGTTGTGTTATTCCATATAATCCAAACAAGCAATTCAGAATTGAGGATTCATATTCTGAATTTAAGATCATTTGTTCCTCTCTATTATAACCCTTTTCAGATTTCAAGGCCCTCGATTAAATTGATCAGAGCTTAGTCAACGAAGGTTTCTCCTTTTTTCTATGTACAGAAATTGTTTCTCGATTTGTTATCTCTTTCCATTTTCCTTTTTGGGGGGGGGGGGGGGCCCCGGGGGAGGTGAACAGGGCTGTGTCCCTGTGTCCAAAATGAATTCAATCAAGCCACCAGACAATTGCCAGCACAACATATGAAACAACTCCTAACCTACCCACTTGAGTGATAGCTCTCACACAATCACCTTCTCATATTGTCAATTTCTGAAGAACAAAAGCAGAATTCAGACCTATTCATAATCTTTTCATAAGGCTACAATCTATCTGCTACCAATTCCTGACTAGCAAGCAAACAGTGAGCACTCAAAAAAATTGTGGTCCTCTATTGATTTTGAAACACTAACCACTAGTTTGATGCCCTTAGTGCAACCGTCTCAGGAAAATCTTAACCCCACTGGCCATGTGTCTTCATGTCCAAAACACCCTCTCCAATCATCCACAAAAACAAAAAGCCCTTCTAAAGTAGTCCCTGTAGCAAGTTGAATTTGTGAAACTAACGTAGAATATTTCTGGGTATGTCTAATGTCTTCTCAAATATTATTCCTGATACCTAGAGTCCCTATCACCCGTCTCATTATTCATAATGCAGGGCGCGGGAACTCCAGTCCGTGCCCATATAACACGCGACTGGCTACAGTGGATCGAATCGCCTCTGAATGTGGTTTGGGTTTTAGGGGACGGGTTTCCCTAAAGGGGTTGAAACAAGGCTCAAGAGGACTGTGGGTTGTCCGGGCCACTTCTGTTCCAGAGAGTGCAGATGGGGGTGCAGAAGCAGAAGCCACTCGAGACAGGGGCAGTTTGGTCAGGGGTTTGCAGCTGACTGGCATGTTTGGGCTTTGGTATCTCTTGAATATTTACTTCAATATATTCAACAAACAGGTGTCTACTGTGTCTTTCAATGGGTTTAATCTAGTTTTACGTAGTTGCTTTTGCTGTTGGGTTTGTTCTTTTTTACTGTGAACAATTAAGTTGCACTGTTTTTTGAGTTGGTTTGTCTAAGTGAGCTCATCCAGTCATCTGAAAAATGGCATTTAACTGGTGATGGGAGGTGACTAATTTTCTATGTGGGCAGCCCTTTGTAAAGAGGAGAATAGAATTTAGCACAAAGCCTTCACTATTGTCTTTTTAAAAAAGAATTTGGGAGTTTGTTAGTTAGCTAGGAAAGTCCTTGCGAGTTGGCACCAAGTATGTAGGCCTAAATCCTACCTATTGCAGGGTTTCGGCTTCTTCAATCCTCATACACAAAGTTAAAAAAGAAAAGGTCAGAATATGGAGTAAAAAGATTTGAATGTAGTCATGTAGAGGTTCTAATTTATGACCAATTCATGAACCCACAGGTACTAAGGGTGTATCCATTTCCTTCAACGTTGACAGCATTCCAGTTTGGATGCGGGAGTTTGCTGGTTCTTTTGATGTGGGGTTTTAATCTTCATCCTAGGCCTAAGATTACCCGTTCCCAGGTATGCTTAATTTAAAATATCAAACTCAAGCCCCTCACCCCCCCCCCCCCCCAAAAAAAAAGAATGGGCTAATTAGAACTTGTGTTTTTAATTAACTGCAATAAAGTTTGCAGCAATCCTACCATTAGCAGTTGCTCATGCAATGGGAAACCTTCTGACAAATGTGAGCTTGGGGAAAGTTGCAGTCTCCTTCACTCACACTATCAAGGCAATGGAGCCCTTCTTCACTGTTATTCTCTCAGCCCTCTTTCTCGCTGAGGTCACCATCCTTTCGACTTTTGATTCTTTTTTTATTTTAATTTTGCATCGTGATCATCATAATTGTCATTATTATTAGCTTGACCTTCTTTTCTTTCCACATAGTAGAGGTGTCCAACTTGTTGATTTGGCTCAAGCCAAGGTCAAATTTAGTTCAGGATGGGCAACCTATCAATCAGCCTAACAATGCACATGTGCTAAATAAGCACTAAAAGTTGTGTTGGAGTACTGCCAGTTATGTGGCTGTTCAGGTTCACCTGCAAATTCACCAAGTCAGCTTGTCAGACAAGTTTCAACTGGTTCAACACATGAACTAAACTAGCTCGACTGCTTTAGCTCAAAAAGATACACAGCTTGGGTTGGCCCTTTCCAAGGCTATCATTTTTGCAGAATTTTGTTTAAAAAGAATTTAAAGAACAGGTTTAAAGTCTCTGGAACGGGTCGGCATGTGAGACTGGTTCAAACTGTTATAGCCTAAGCCAGGTTGCACAGCTTGGCACGGCCTACTTCCTTCAGGCGAAACCAAGCTGCGCCTGCCTTCAATGCAGAGCCTACTACCAGCCACTGCTAGCTTACACTGAATACAGTGTGCAGGCCAAGGGCTAGGCTGCTTGTCAGCGTAATACTAAAACTTCACTTAGTTAAGGGCCTGATTTTGAGCTTGAGCTCGTATTTGTTAGCTTTTGTGATAACACATATATCAGCCTAGTTAAATTTAAGTTTTTGAATGCAGAGACCTAGTATATGGGTGGTTGCTTCCCTTGTTCCCATTGTTGCAGGAGTGGCATTGGTATCTTTCACAGATGCCTCTTTCAACTGGTGAGCATAATAACAAGGCCTTTGAAAGGTTTTTTTCTTCTTTCCCTTTTTCCCTTTTTTCTTTTGGGGGGGGGGGGGGGGATGTTTCAAGAATGCAACTATACTTGGCAAAAGAATCATCTATGTCACGTTAGTTTTGGATTCGGGGAAACCTGATTGATAAGTGGTAGGATGGGATTGGGGCATCTCAGATTCAGTCCTGCTATCCATTTGACTAATAAGCTGCTCAAGAAGTTGTAGTATTGAGTATTGACCAGGCAAGTTCAGGGTCAATTTGCTCTGGGTTGTTCAAGTCATAATTAAATTGCTCATTTGGGCCCGTTTTGGTTCAGATTATTGGGCATGAGTTTCAGAGGGCAACTGGGCAAGTACTTCTGTATGATATTGACATTAATCCTGCTGTAACAGGATAGGCTTTTCCAGCGCAATGGCTTCAAATCTGACCAATCAGTCACGTAACGTGCTTAGCAAACAGTTCATGGTGAACAAGGAGGTAAAAATCTAGCTCCCCATTGTGAATTCTATATGAAAACCACAAGAGGTGGTGTAGCATCTGCATAGCTTCCCTCTCTCTCCTATGCCTTCACCATCTTAAGTCAATCCCATGGACATGGGGCACCTGTTGTCTACTTTAGCAACCCCCCCCCCCCCCCCCCCCAACAAAAAAATGAGGAGAAAAAGAAGAAAAGCGAGAAGCAATAACAAAATGCCATGGAAGAATGAAGATTTTCAATCTGTGTTTGGTCATGAAATTTTGCCAGGAGGCTATCGACAATATCAATCTATTCTCTGTGATTACGCTTATTTGCTTCGTGTTACTGGTGCCGGCTGCTTTTCTGATTGATGGAGTCAAATTTACTCTTCCTTATCTGCAATCCGTTGTGAGTCAATCAATGCTCTTGCTCTTCAGTGTGTTTGTTAATGACAATCAGTCCCGCAAGGGATAATCAGTCCCTCAAGGGAAAGTGTGAAAATTTCTTAATTCTTCTTTGATGATTCAGGCAAATCAGGGGGTGAATGTCAGAGAGCTTTGTGTGAAGGCCCTTCTTTCTGGGCTTTGTTTCCACACTTATCAGCAGGTAAATCATCTTCGTTCATGTTTTTAGTTAGTACTCTTTTCTCCCTCTGAAAGTTGAGAATATGTTGGGTGGATGGAAGCAAGAATTAGACGTCACAAACTTATGTTTTATTACCTTCTTGAAGCAGCCTCCAACCTGATGATGACGAGCACCTAGGTTGACCGCACTGGAATCCAAGTGGCTCTTCTGCAGCCTTACCTAAATGACTCATTTGCCAAGCGTAGGAAATCCAATAAAGATAACCCTCACATTGCCACTAATCAACCCAAAACCCCAAATGCCGTTGCTAGTCTGGCATTGACTCAAATATCTAATCTGCCGCTGATACTGTTTTTTTGTTTTTGGGGGGGGGGGGGTGGGTGTTGCATGGCAGGTTTCGTATATGATATTAGGGATGGTGTCAGCAGTGACACATTCGGTTGGAAATTGCCTGAAGCGAGTCGTTGTCATTGTGTCTTCAGTCATCTTCTTCCAAACCCCCATTTCACCTCTTAACTCATTTGGTAATGTTCTCTCTTTGCATTTCTCTTCTTTTCCCTGCTTTTGGCTTGCTGAATATGATGGGGTGTATTGGCATTTGTACTATGGGAAATACTGCAGGAACTGCACTAGCTCTTGCTGGCGTCTTCTTGTATTCAAGAGCTAAGCAATTGAAGGAAAACGTTAAAGCTGCATAATTTTGGTTCACCAAACTGCAAAATGTGCAAGAAACAGTTGAGCTCTCTACAGATGTAACAGATTACGATTAGGGGTTTGAGCTGAGATTATCAATAGGGTTATTCTTCACGGTCTCCATTGTAAACTTGTGTGTGTATTTTTCATTCTCCAAAGTTTGCCATAGGATAAGATGAGGCCAGTAAAAGAACCCCAACTTTCACTACTGATAATAAGCCAATCCTAATTCTACTTGTGGTTAGTCTTAAGTCTCTAAGGTGGTGATGATACTGATAATGATGGTGATGATCGTATTGGTTTTGATTCACAGTAATTAGTAATAAAATCGCTAATTTTTCCCAGTCTTCAAAGTCAGGAATTGGCACGCAGTTATCCTGTGCTTACTTTGTTCCACAACTATAACCAAGGAAATGTCCATTGACAGGAAGACTCAGCCCGTGCGGTGCCCCATTTGAACCTAGTTTAAATTGTAGCTGTCGGAAGTTCTGCTTGGTGATCGAATGGTTGCTTCTTCTGCCGTATCAAAATGACGATTCCCGTGGGAAAACACCAATCAAGCAGGCCAAATAATTATCCCAAATGCATGTACAAAATAGATGACCTATTGATTGTTTCTTTTTTTTGGGGGGGGGGGGGCCCATTTAATTGATGTATGTCACATCACAACTCACAAGGCATCGAAGACGTTCAACATCTTAAAAGTTACAGAACTGATCAATCTGAAAGGTACTCTTCAGTATTTCTATCAATCGTAGAATCTACACTTCCAGTATTACACATCAGGGACAAGTCAGAGGAATGACACCCAAACACGAAGAAAAGGAATATATTCGGCTTGCATTTATATCCAAGTATATCCGTTAATGCGCACAATTACACACATGCACAAGTATGAACCTGGCGTGTATTTTCTCCAAGACAGATTGTACAGGTTGTCACAGATCAACAGGTTCATAGTCTAATCAGCCAAAGTGAACAGATTGTGCCGAACTGCTTCATGCACGCTAGTGATATCTATGGCGATCCTTTTCTCGGGAAGAATACGAAGCATAGTACTCACGATCACGATCTGCAACATAGGGAAACTACTGTGAGGAACGAGATTCTGTCACTTCATTCTGCTCAGCAACAATATTCACCAACAAATACCCAGCACTCCTCAGCAGACCATATATGGCTGACACTCAAGACTCCTTGAATGCTCTCAAATCTTTAACATATATATATTTTTTAATCAAATGCATGTACATACTACCAGCAAACACAACACCCCCCCCCAAATGATTAACAGTACTAATAAGATAATAACAAAACGAAAACAGAGGAATAGATGTCTTTAATCAATATGCATCCATCATATGTACCTAGAACCGTAATCCCGCCCCCCACCCCCCAAAAATAAACACCCAAAAAACAAAAGCACAAGGAACTTATTTTGATTGCTGTCATTATTTTGATTGTTTATGTGTAGGGTACACCCACCAGCAGAAACTTATCATGGTTCACATACAACTATGACCCCCTCTGCAACCAAGTATGATAAGTTTATCATAACCGACAAAACAAAAATACCCTCTGCAAGCGTAATCCACCCCCCCCCCCCCCAAAAAAAACACCCAAAAAACAAAAGCACAAGGAACTGTCCCTATGATTGCTGTTATTATTTTGATTGTCACCACCAGACACTTATCATGGTTCACATACAACTACGACCCCCTCCGCAACCAAGAATGATAAGTTCATCATAACGGACAAAACAAACATGAATAATCAATACCCGCCCATTGAACCTGTCACATTTGTGTATAAAATCTGTACATGTCAATGAGGCTTCGTGCATTGTTTGGGTTGTTGTGCCAGTGCTTCTCAAAATGAACATATCCGCATTGCCTTGCCTACTTAAAGAGTACCCCAAGGGGTGTCTCAATTGTCAAACGTTATATTGGGGATCACTTCCTCATAAGTCGTATCCCCAAACTCTTAACCACCCCCCCTCCCAAACAAAAAGGGAAAAAGAAAAAAATCTGGGTCACCCCACAAACTAAAAAAGTGCAGACCTCGAGATGAGTGATGCCTGGATTTATCTGAATGTCCTCCTGCACAAATGGGGATGACTGAGAAACAATACAACAGCTAACTAATAACATAAATATTTCATGGATAAGACCCCAGTTATTTAGGCCAAAACACTGACCTGAATCCTTAGCTTTATCCTTGGAACGATGGCTTCTCTCCTTAACTTTGTCTCTGTCACGCTCAGTCTCATCTCGCTCTCGCTCCCGATCTGAATCTCTCCCTCTTTCACGATCGCGGGACTTCAGTTTCTCCCTGTCCTTGTCTCTTTCTCTGTCCCTCTCCCTGTCCCGGTCCCTCTCTTTTTCCCTATCCCTATCCTTGTCCCTGTCCTTATCTCTATCCCGCTCCTTGTCTCTGCTCTTCTCTCCACTTGTTTCTGATCTGAGCTCATGCTTAAACTTAGCCATGGGATCCTCTCTTCCTTCTCCATCAACTGGCATGTCCTTGGATTCATCATCACTTTTCTTGGACTCCTTCAGCTTGCCTAATGCTTGTTTTACAAGTGCATCCTTGGATCCACCTGAGTCAGCACTAGCTGCGGCGGAATCCACCTTTGTGGCACTGGTGTCGTTAGTTGCAGCAGGTGCATTTACCGAGCCTTCCTGTAAATAAGAGAAAAGGATAATACTCCGTAAGAGCCAGATCGGCAACCAAGACAAATAAATAGTAATACTTCCTAGAAAATGAAGTCATTTGTGATTGGGCATTGTGCATAATTTACTCCACTTGCTTGGACAGCTAGATAAGTAACTTTTTGGCAATCTTTTTGTCTTGGATTTTAGTGTAGTGGACTAAACAAAATGTCTCATTACATTTTGCTCTACTTTTTTCCATGGAGTAGCAAACAATCAATAGCTTTTTAATTTACGGTCTCACAGGAAAGCCAGAAACAACCTCCAGAATTCAAGGATAACGCTAGATCTAATATTCCCCTTCATCATCTCACCTAAAGTGGGAAACTGAAGTTGATTGATTGGTGTTCTCCACGGTTCGCAAAAGCAGCCAGTCAATCAAACATGTGAGAACAAATAGGAATCCACCAATCCAGCAGGTAAATTCTCTGGGGAGGTGACACATTACTTAAGTCCAAACTCAGCCTACATAGACCATTGTGCCTATCCACGCATTGCATGTTTTGAGTGTGTTTAGACCGAGTATTCAGCTAGCATAATATATGCCCTAAAGGAACTATGCAGCTGGTACTTACTTTAGGCTGAGACTGTGAATCCCATGACTTGTTGGACGATGTGAAGGAAACTGGCTCTTTACAGACAGGTATATATTTTGCCTTTGGACGACTGTAAAGATGCGCCAAAACTCTACACACTTCATCTATCCCAGATTTATCTGCATCAAAAACCTTCCACCACGGAGGATTCTCAGGAAGTGCCACTCTGAACCTCCTGGCAGCAGCATAAACAACCCCACATGCAACCACCTCACTTTTGAATCGAACACAAAGAGTAGTACGCAAACTGTAAGGATAATGTGAAACAGAATTAACCATGATGCCATATCACGTCATTCAGAAATAAACAAAGTACTATTACCAGCATTGGCAAAAAGATTTTACAGCCACTTATCATGTTTAAGAAGACAAACGATTATTGAGTACATTGACATCCCAGGCCACAAAGACAACCAAATATATTAGTTTAAGCTTAGGAAGTTGCTAGGTATGCATCGTGCAAAGTGTTCCAATGCGCAAAGGAAAAGGCATAGACAATGACAAGTCAATATTGACCAAAAAGAAAATTTTTACAAAATAATTTAAAAAAACTCAAGTCATCAGCACTTTTGCTCTTACAAGTCCAAATGTTACAAATACCACTGATAGCACTAAAAAAAATATACAGCAGGAATAGCAACTGCCACCATCAAGCAAAGAACAATTAGCCTTGTTGGACTTCATAAGGATGACAGAATTCAGTTCACAACAACAAAAGAAGTATTTCTACCACAGGAAGCAAGTTGCATGAGTCTGACACTGTAACAAGTGGCATAGATAGTTTGACTAAGGGAGCATGCAGGTATTGCAAAAAAAAAAAAAAAAGAAATTTTGTGGGTTAATTGGGTGAATCGCAAACCCAGTAGCTGTATAAAGTTAATGTGAATAGCACCTCGCATTGGAGAGAACTGATCAGGATTAGAGAGAGGGTAATGGGTTTGACGTGCAGACCAATAAATAGACACATGATTCTTCAAGATACAGAAGACAGCAAAAAGATAGATGAGGCTCAACGATATTGCAGAAAAGATGGAATTGAAATATATTGCCGATGCAAAGAAACATAGAGCACCTTAATTGGCTTTCATTGTTTTGGCAATAATGAATCAGAGCTTGTTAACCATGGGCAGGGTCTTAACATGGCATGTAGACAGGTCCTGGTGATGCCCCACATAATAAGGAAGTTGAATCAGTGAAGCATCTGCATTCTGAGTGCAAGGTGCTAAAACTATAATCCAGCAAGGTAGCAATGATTGCAGAAAGGGGTCAAATGAAGGAAGGATGAGAGGGGAACTCAATGAACTGCAAAGCAAGAGTTACCATACACAAGCAATACTATTTGCTACCATGTCAGTAGTAATTAGTTATCACTTTTGGAGAGAAACACTGGGTATTCATAAAGAAAGAGAAAGCAGATGCACAGATTACTGGAAGCATTGCTACAGATGTGAATAACATAGGTTACATTTTAATTCGGGCAGAGGCCTTTTTTTAAATTTATTTCAAAAGCCCCCAGTATGCGCAAAGTAAACGTAGATATTTGAGTTATGATTATGATAATGCTCACTAGCCTCCCCCACCCCCCCAAAAAAAAAGAAAAAAGAAAAGGAAATGCATGACACTTTTGAAAACTGCAACGTTAGGGAAGACACTGCTCAGGAGGCAAGAAGAAAAACTCATGAGGCACCAAGCTGCATCACAAACCAATGTTACTGATCTAAACCAAATGTAAAATGCGCTACTTGTCCTGAGAAATACCTGTCATTCGCTAGATTCCAAGCCTCTTGTCTTAATTCCAGTGGTGTCCCAAGGGTAGCTAGGTAATTTGATATGAACTTGTGAGGATGCTCAACATGACAAATGAAACCCATCTCTTTCAGAAGGTGTCTTTCAGTTCTGATCAAATCCATCTTTAGCTCCGTGTATTTCTGTAGCAAAATTGGGAAAAAAAAATCTCTCTAAGGACAAACTTGAAAGAGAAATTTTATGATCACTACAAGGACCTATCAGTTTAGCACTTTAGCTGCTTTTGCAAGTACAGAGTAAGATACTACATAACGCAGTGAAGATAAAAAAGGGAAAAGATAACTAACAACCAGAAAACTAATCAAGCAACTCACATGTACCTTTGAAGACAAGTCCAAGTGCTCTATTAGCAAGTTTTCCCTTCGACATTCCATTCGGTGGAAGACAATGAGAACTTGTCTAGCTTTCCTTGGACTCTCCTCAAGTTTTGATGCCAGCCAGACACAACTGGCAGCTACTCTCTGGAAAGACATCAACAAAAATAAGATCCAGACGCAGCTTCACAACAGATAGAACAGAAAGGGCTGGCCAAAATATCAAAATTGAACCACCAAAGAAGAGTAGTGAAACCTTCACGTCAAAGCGAGCGAATGACTTTTTGCAGTAAAAGCGATGGAACAGAACCTGGCCAGTAGCCATGACTGCTTGTGGTCTAAAGATTATGGGATCAAGGATAACAATTAATATTGACACAGTGAAGAATAGATAGGTTCAAGACACAGCCGCACAAAACTTGATAACTATTAAGGATACAGTCTAAGAAGAATGCCACTCTCTTGGATAAGGTCACAGCCATATATCCTCAAAGTGGTTTCGGTTTCCTCATCTATTCCATCTTTCCTTGAAGGTGAGCTCTTCAACTGTTCATCTGTTAAGTAAAATGTATCTATTGCTGTGTAGATCATCTTCTAATTCAAGCTAATAACCTGTACCCAAAAAAGCAGGGATGATGAAGAGTACAGTCAGCTTTAAACATGCAAACAACTGCAGTAGCGAAGCCAAAAGAGAATTATTAGGTACAGTCAATGGAAAATATTTTACATGGAAGAGGAAAAACCATTAACCAGGGAAATTCAGCACAACATTGAAGGACCAAGCGTCATCAACATCATGCAAAAAAATGGAAACACGCTGTACCATGGACCCACATATGCAACCAAAACCCACACAGTTGACCAGCAAAGCAGATAAAGACGAGATTCGGGGAGCGACCGCAGACCCTACAAGACCGAATAATATGCATTATTCTAGGTTGGGGCCGGAGAGGGGGCCCTGGCAAGCTGACAGGTGAAGTGACAATGCAGAATGAGTGAGTCACTGTCTCATAAACCGTAGAACACGAAGCAAAAACTAGGCTCAATGAAACCTTATGATCATTTAAACAACTTCCCATCCATCTTAGCAATGCAGCAAAGGAGAAGACATTAAAGACATCCACATCATGATGACGATGCTGCCCATCAACCCAAGGTAACTCAAAAGTATTACTTTTCGCCCCCCCCCCAAAAAGCAAGGGCTTAATTTATCACCACGTAATCATATAAGAAACAGGCATATGTTTGTACACAAGGAACGAGAATATCTGGAACAAATTCCAAGCAAAGGTCCAAGCTAAAGACAACTAGCCATTTCTTTAGTTATTTTGACTCCAAATAGCCACATTAGCAAGATGACATAATGTGTAGTAAGCTGTGTTTAAAACAGTGTGCTCGGGGCGTGCCTAGGCTCACAAAAGCCCGAAGCCCACCCTGGTGCGCCTTGTAATGGGTCAGGCTTAACCAATTTTTAAAGCCCACGCTTTTTCTAGGCTTTTTTGGGCTTCAGACTGAGGCGCAAAGCCCACGAAGCCCGCGCTTTATAGATCATAACAAACCATTTGGGGGAACACAAAAGAAAAAACCGCTAAGGGACCTCGATGTCTTTTTTTTGGGGGGGGGGGGGAGCCTTTCAATCAAGCTGCTACTGGAAGTAAACAAAGCATATTGCTACTGCTGAACTTGAGTTTGGAGCTAGAAACCCTAATCCTAGTGACAGTAACCTAGTAAGTGTTTTGTTCTCCTGTCTTCTTTCAAACTTCCTTCTTCATCCTCTTCTTTTTTGTTATTTGACAGCCATGGAAGGTTTTTCTCTGTTCACTTTTTGTTTTTTTTTTGGTGGCTTCAAGGAGGTCGGAAAGGGTGCCTCCTACAATGTTACAATGGTGCCAAACCCTTGCTTCTTTTTTTTTCTTGCTTCTTAATCTTTCTCCCTTTCTTTCTATCTCTCCCGGACTCTCTCTCTCTCTTTCTGCATGTGTCATGTTTTTGGGATTCAATTTATAGTGTAACGCCCCAAATTGCTAATGCCTGATTATTCTAGCTTAACCACCCGTTCACTGTTAATTTGCAGCGGAAGTCTTTGATTAGAGGCATTCCTGTCGTTCCATAATATAACAAGGCTACCTGATTTATTAGACTTTGGAAATATCCAAAATAATCATCGATCTACTCATGCAGTTTATAGTACCTGTGATAACTTAACATACCAACCCTAAGCCTTATCAATCCCAAAGTTTCAAAAGAATAACCATAAGCAATCTCTAAGATGATAACCTACCATCACTGTGAACATTTGGCTAACTGATGCTCAGTAAGGACTACAACTTTCAGTCAATTCTTGCTACCTTCTGGCTTGTCAGGAAGATGACTGTTCATTGATTTCTTACCTAAAATAGAAAACATAAAACATTCGAATCATGAGTCGAAACTCAGCACGTACATCCCCATGCAGTAAAATAGAATTTGAGTTTAATTAGTTGGGCGCCCGCATTTCAAAACATTTTGGTTTGCAAACAGGAGAGAAAGAAAAGTACATGTAAAATTGATTTGCTGGTTATTATTTGGAAGTGGACCCCTTGGTCGACGTACGTCTTGAAACGATCATACTTTAGGTGCTCACCCCCACGGCCAATCGAGAAGCCTGACTTGACGCCGTACGCGGGTATATTAATGGGCAAAAGCCTTGATAATTGATAGGCATAAGCCCTGATGATTGATAATTGACGGAGCCACTTGTTTATGTGACAAAATATTGAGAAAATTGGTTCATTAAATGAATCTTATATAGTTTTTTCATTGCTGAGAAACATGTGGATTTCCACAATGTACATACCTGGTCTTTGATATTCTCTCTCCTTTATAATGGAGAACATACGTCGGCAGCTTGAAGCGACAAAGGTGGCCTCATTCCTGTTTCAGTATGTAATTTTTATGATTATTGCGAGATTAAGAGATTTTATGAAATTTTCTGACTGATTGAATAATTTAAATTCCCCTCGACTTTGCTTTCAATTATTCGTATAACGACTATTATTATTATTGGTTTAATTGATCCTACTTTATTTTTGTTTTCATCACTTTGATATTGTTAACGCTCGCCTAATAGATGTCATGAGGGCATGACAATGTGGCTTGCTTCGGATTTATTAATATCGACGTTATCGTCATTGAATTCGGATTATTACTCTTCTTCTTCTTCTTCTTCTTCTTCTTCTTCTTCTTATTATTATTATTATTATTATCCTGTATTGCCAAATTGTACTTCCCACTTCTTTTAATAACTAACTCTAAATTTTGAAACTTGCCATTCAATACGGTTAAATTATAAATAGGGAGAATCAAAGTTCATATATTTAGACTTATTTCCAAGATTTGGTTAACACCTACGGCTTGATTAGGGCGCTCTTCCATGTGAAATTATAACCAAATTATGCTTCTAAATGATTTAACTACACAACAAGTCATAGTCTCCAATCACACACTAACTCTTACCTAATCACAACATTCATTATTAGCTTTTTCCCAAAACAAACCAAGTCCTTAGATTTTCAGCACTCCGTCGACATACACCTTAAAAGAAAAAACAAACGTTTCATATATCTAATCTTGTACCCTTTTCTTCAATATTCAACAACCAAAGATATCTTCAAAACTTATACCAAGCTCAAAACAACATACATCAACCTCACACATACAAACAATTTCAAACTTCAGAAATTCGCATTATACGCGATAACTGATATCGTCCATCGACTTCAACCTTCATAAATTCCCAAAATTATATCCTTCCTTATACCAAGCATATTATAACCAAACATATTATAACCAAGCAACGCTAATTGCTTCCCTCAATTTTCTTCTTTATAACACACTTAATCACATTAACCCAACCACACTCAAGCTCGTACTTTATTTACAGCACAACCTTAAAACCTTAACCCATCATGCATCCTACTTTGATTCCCTTCAAATTCAACACCTATCCGAAGCATAATCCAACTAGGCCATAATTTCAAATAGCCACGAATGCTAATTTCCACGCATACTTTCAATAACTCAACCACGCCAAGTCATAAATTCGGAATATTACCAAATAATCTCAAATTTCCGCATTTCACATGATATTCAGATAACGTCAAACAATCCCCCAACTTCAAAATTTTCTCAACGTAACTTAATAACGTCAAATAATTTCAATCTCCATGAATTCACAACAAATAGCCAAATAACGTGGAATTTATGCGATTCAGTAAATCAGGCATCGAAATTAATATGAAATTCAATGAATTATTACAAACAAATTAAAACCCAATTCAGTTCCAATTTCTCACTTCAACTCTCTGCCAATCTCCCCCGAACAACAATCCAGTCTCAAAGGTCCATAACAAAATCAGAAAGTTACAAATAGCTAGGTATCACTGCTAATTACATTATTTAACACATAAATTCAATCTCAAACAACCCAAAATATCAACTAAGCTAGGTTAGGGTTTACCTTTCAATTCCAACTTTGAGCTAGAACAAGAAGATGGAGATGGAGGTGGGGGTGGCTGGCGACGGTAGGCGACACTCCAGTGACCGGCGAAGCTAACGACAGCGGCGGCCGGCGGAACAGACGACAACAAGGTCTGTGGGTCGCAGCTGAGGAGGGTTGAGCGCAGGAGAGGGATGCGACAGTGGGGTCGGATGGGCGTGGTGGACGATTGGAGGTTCTTGATGGGCGGCAGTCGACCGTGCTCGGCGGCGAACGGACGACGAGTGGGGGTCGTGTAATGGGCACAGGGGGGGAGGGGGGTGTCGGGGTGTGGGTGAGGCAGAGAGCAGAGTGAGAGATGAGGAGGTTTGAGTGTTTTGGGATTAAATGATTACTGGTCTAGGCCCGTGCTTTTGCACGGAGCATGCTCAAGTGGACATTTTCAGGGTATGTAGGAAAATAGTAAATAGGAAGTTGTTGTGGACATACTCAATGTTGTAATTACACTGATAGAATGCAAAATTTCAATAAATACGTAACGCTAAAGCATTTTCATCAATAACTAATCGATTACTCGGACATAAACTATATGGTTATAGAAAATGTGTATGTAAATATGAGGGAGAAATGATATAATATGCTTGCTACGAAGCGTGGCACAATGGAGGGTGATAATATAAAATATGACGCCAATTACGATGAATCCACCTCCTCCTCTTATACCTGCACATGAAATGAATATGTAATGATTATTTGATTGAGAATAATGTTATTGGCAGTTACATATACGCATTATCTACCTGGTGTAACTAACATTACTTATTCGTATGTAATGAACATCTTCCTCCCAATTGACTGGCACAATAAGAACGATGGGGGCTTCTACTTCGTAAGGACGTGGAGGCTCCAAAATGAAAATCCAAGGCTGACTTATATAGTCATCTATAATCGCATAGAACGATAGATAACCATATGGTTGTGCACAATATTAACATGGGTTAAGAAACAATTTTAAAAAGAAGTCGTATTTATGTTAGTAGCATTGAAAATAATAGTACCTGCGCTGCATACATATCCAATTGGGAAGATGTCAAATGCAATAGGATTCAAGCATCCTCATGAAGAACAGTGAACTCTCTGTACCCTGTAGTATCTTGCAAGACAACTCTGAAGATGAACCTATCCATGTGAATGTAATATAGTGGTTACAGTAATGCACAAACGAAATTAGAAAAATTAGGACAGAGTACCGACCAGTAGGCAATCAATAATGCGAACCTGTTATGAGTCAGACGTGGAGGTTGGCATGTGCAGTACGGTACATTAAGCGCGAATACGTAATTGTGGATACTGTTGTTGCAGTCAGTGCACGCATCATACAACAGTGGGTGTATTTCAACAATATATGCAAAAATACGAATATATCTCACCTGCATGCTCCAAATGTTGCACATTATGTGACATTGAAGGAATATATGTATGTGCAAGTAACATAGGGATAAAAATGTTGCTACTTACATTTGTTGCAGTTGCATATTGATCTAATCTAACCCGTTTAGCAGCAAACAACTTTTCTAGATTGTGCATACGTAATGTTCTCGAACGCATCAAATCAAAATGCTTCATAACACCTTTAGTGCCGGAGTACCTAGTGCACGTAGCAACCGACACATGTATGAGGTAAAGTGCCAATAACTTGCACAACAAATACAAAGTGAAATAGATTTAATATGGTTTGTATACCATCCTTCAAAGTCTTCTGTTGCTTCAATATCGGGGTTGATCAGCAATCTACTGACAGGTAAAGTAGAAATTGAAATTCCTAAATACACATTACAGGTAAGACAACATATTAATGAAATATATCATCATATTAATGAAGATTATGCAATTTTAGGAATGCAAATACAGCAATTGAGATAAGGATACCTTGATAGTTTCTAATGTGGACTCTGGAAGCTAGAAGTATGTTCTCAGCAGTCAAATGTTGCTCAATATAGCTGCCCTCAACTTCCGCGAAATCTCCCCATAAAGTCAATCTTAATGGGTGCATCCTACAAATAGGTAGGTTGTGTCTTAATTTTCTTATTACGGGAATGAGGCACGTAGTGTGCAAAAAATGTTAAATAGTAAAAGTACTTACTGCATGTCAGAAAGTAACAATTCCCGTCTGGCAGTGTTCCTATCTCTTGTTCTCTCTAAAGGAGATATAGCAACTACCATGCCAATAACGTCTGAGTAAACAGCAAAAGAAGGTGACTTTTACATACATTTTACAATAACTATATGTAGGACTGTAGTTAGTGAAGTGTACTATGTGAACAATACATACCTACGACATTATTTGGGGTTCGTAAACGATGAGGGACATCAATGAAAGGCAGAAAAGGTGGTCGGTGCTGAAAGGGAATATCTGGGCAATCATCAATGACGCTAAGAAGTCTCGTTCTCGGGGAGAAGACCAACTTGTAATTGTTCGTGACCACATTCTTCTCGCCATCGGTAGCAGCATCAACAGAGAGTCCAGAGATGTGGTACACTTTTCCAGTGATGAGTAAAGGTCTCCATCGAGAAATGTCAACATCACCTTCCATACTGCCGAAAATCTCATCACACTGTAGTAATCAAACCGTGTCGTTAGCAACATACATGTACACGATGGGGAATTATATTAGCGTATGCGTCAAATACCTGATAGTCCATGAATATCACTTTCCACAATGTACGTCGCCCATATGCTCGGACACTCATAACTCGCATGAGTCGAACCAATAGTGTCACAGATCTACTGCACGGGCTGATGGCGCATATAGGCATAATAGAATATACTGAAGCAGACATGTCTGTGATTATAAATAAATAAAACTGAATTTAATGGTATGATAACAATACAATGACCACACCTTAATTGTTTAATAACGCACATTAATGTGTATGACACTATTTTAATATGATTCAAAAGGGATTAATCAAGCGTTCGGAATGTAACAGACACAATAAATTAGCTGCATGATATAATAAGTTACAAATGGTGCAGTACATCCATGTACACCACATTTTTCGTAACATTTAATGGAACACCTCGCTTATTACAAATCAGTACTTTTAATCCAGAAGGAGACGAAACACGTGACAGTGCAACGTAAAGCTGGCCATGGGTAAACACCGGACGTGGAAGGTAGACTCCAACTCTATTGAATGTTTGCCCTTGACTTTTGTTGATTGTCATTGCGAACGCCAATTTCAGAGGGAACTGTCTTCTTTTGAGTTGTAGATCAGGAAGGTTGGATGGGGTTAAATCGATTCTTGGTATTAGAACAGTCTCTCCAACTTTTGAGCCAGATATTACTTTCGCTTCAATGACTCTGTCCCCCAATTTACTGATAATCAATCGAGTACCATTGCACAACCATACTGACTGATTCAAATTCCGTAATAATATAACAGGTGCACCAACTTTAAGTTCTAGACAATGATTTGGCAGCCCAGAAACCTTTAAAGAATGCAATAATTCAGGAGGTTCCATATCACTGAAAGGGCCACAATCGTTTGAGTTTGAAAGAGTGTCACAACTCAAATAGTTTTTGACATCCCCAGGGAGCATAGACAACATAATTGTATTGATTTCATCAACATCATCATTTGTTGGCGCAAGGATCCCTCGCTCACTAAGATATGACCAATCATTGTAGTTAGTACCAAAATCAGGATAAGTTGATGCGATCAAATTGTGCAAACCACCTTCGTTGTTCTGAATGAGATACTCCGTTGGAATCTTGATCCAATTAGGCTCTCCGTCGTCGGAGATTGGAATTCCTTGCGCTTGGCCTTCCCCAACTTGTAATATCCATTGAGCAAATTCCTCCACAATTTGCATGGTCTGACTTGATTCATTTATTCGTTGGAGTCTCATGTTTATACGCAAGTGCAGAATACTACACTCATTCCAAAATGTTGCTCGATGGACCGTAGCCGCGACGATAGATTCGCGACTTCCATGTGCAATTACAGGTAGTATTTGTCTAAAATCTCCTCCAAGTAGAACCAATTTCCCTCCAAAAACATTCTCATTATCACATATGTCTTTGAGGTGACGGTCTACTGCCTCAAATGCTAATCGGTTCATCATTGGTGCTTCATCCCAAACAATCAATGTGGTTTCCCGTATAAGATCAGCACGTTCAGACCTTTTATCAAAGTAACAAACTGAAGTTTCATCAGGTTGTAAGGGTATTTTGAATACTGAGTGTGCTGTTTTCCCCCCGGGCAACAGTAAAGAAGCCATACCTGATGATGCCACAGCCAGAACAATATGTTTATCTGATCAGAATTTAGAGATTAATGTATTCCACAAATAAGTCTTTCCCGTGCCACCACTACCATATACGAAGAACAATCCCCCTCCACCTCTATTATGAGCATCGAGGACTGATTTGTATGCATGATACTGATCTGAGTTCAATCCTCGTACGAAGCTTTCAAATCTTGATCTCTCCAGGTTTGTATCATAATCGAGCTCATCAATAATTAGCCGATTTGTTGCATGTATCGCAGCTTCGACAGAAGGCAGGGGCATCGGAGGGAAATTTTGGAGTGACCTTCCATTTCGGTTCAATGTACGTTCTATTTCAAGTAGCCCAAGATTTTGCAGATCAGTAGATGATAAGTCCAAATCCGGGATTCCTGTTTACCGTCTTACGCCATATAGAAGGTCATCTGTTAAATGCATCCAATGCGTATCCCACAACTTTACTGGGTCAGCAATCTCAGAGAACATCAACATTGAGCAGAACAGATTTCGCAGGTGAACGCCTGAAGCCCAGGTTGATGCCTCATTCAAAGCAGCATGCCATTCCCCGTCGTCATGAAGTAACATCAATGCCATGCATGATGACTTAAATGTTGGATGTATAACCCCATGTATTGTACGGATGTCTTCAAATGAAGTTGCTCCACTAACCTTTGTTAGAAGCAATCTCAAATAATATCGCTCACCACAATTTGGATGTGCAAACGGAAGGCGACCAATTGAAGAACCTTTTTGACGAATAGTCCATCTTTTTGATGAATGGTTCCATACCCATTGCATAGGAAAGTTGAGATATGTGATCTGTCGAGCAGCTGGGAACTCCTTATTTGCTTCGAACCACATTGTCAACATTGTTTTCTGCGAATCTTGTTCATTTGCAACTTCAAATAGGTCATCCCTGTCACTGAAGATAACTAATTGTTCCCCAGGCAAGTGGTATTGAAGCTTTTGAACGGAAGGATATTGGTGCTGTAAGCTAAACTCAAAAATCCGCCAGCATGACTCAATTGCAGATACATAGCGACAATCCAAATATTCTTTGATTTCATTCCTTCCACCATATTGCCGAGGTTGATCAACGTCATTACCTCCATTAATTCCCTCAATGACAATTGTAGCACGATCATGACCCTTGTGGATATACTTATATAGGTATTTGGTCACACTGCGTACTGCTACGCGTTCCACATTGATGTGGGCGTCGTACTTTATGCATAGGTCTCTGTTGTATGGAACCACCCATTGATTATCAATTTCTCGACCATTCACCACCACCCTTTGGGAAGTGCGTCGCCTTCGATACTGAGCAAAGCCGTGCTCATCAAATGTTGTTTGGTTGGAAAATCTCTTAGGGTAAGTCTTTGAGCATTTTCCATCAATCAAACATGACACACACGGGCCATGTATCATAAATCTTGTCACAGTTTCATATGCGAGAGGGTCTGTGGTCTGGTCAGGGAGTTCGGCACTAATTAGCCTATCAACATCCTCTGCGCATGTAGGCTTATCTTCCGTGGCTACAGTTAAGAGAATGTGAGCATGAGGAAGGCCACGCTTCTGGAATTCAACAACATATACCTCTGCAATGTGTACAGTGGATATGATTAGTACATTGAATGTGACAGGGCGAAAAATATTTTGTATAACAATATCAGGAACTCACCAGCAATTACTGTTCCGAAGATTTTTTTGTTCTTGAAATCATCGAGCAATTGTCGTAGTTTAATCCTGAAAACCCGGGCTATTAGATCCGGTCTGTCATCTGATCGCTGGCCAGACAGTAACGCATTAGTGATCTCAGGCCAACTTGGATTACATGTAAATGTGATGAAAAAATCTGGAGCTCCCATTGCACGACAGATTGCAATTGCATCCTGATAGTGTTGCATCATATAACGGGGACCTCCAGTGAACGAAGACGGTAGAATATATCTTCGTCCTATGGACTCTGCATTAACGTCACCTGCGTTAAGTGCATCTTGAATACCACTGTACAATTCTGTCCTTAGGCGACCTTGATGGCTTAGGTACCACGTAAGTCTGTATTGCTCAGTGGCTGCCCATACATCTATGTAGAATTGTTGGCCCAATCGAGTACTCCTCTTTATAACGGCTGATTCACCTACTCGATCTTGGATGCGAAACGCATAAAATTCTCTCATCGTAACCGTTGACCTGGAGGTACTGGAGTTTGTTATTCTTTGTATGTCTGGACTCCACCCATCAGTGCCATATGGGAACAACAGAGGATAGTGTAGAGGCATATACGATGGATGAATCTCACCTATCCTCTGCAAGGTCCCATCCATTTTCTGAATGATGACATCACGGGATCCATAGTGCTCAGTGCCATCACCAACTAAAAGGCCAGCAACTTCTTCTGCAGTGAGCCTAATATATTGTCTACCCTCTCTCGCTTGAATGATTCGAATTCGCAAATCAAGCACCTCGCCATGGTCACGTAACATGTCGCGAGCTTTTCGAAATACAGCAACATACGGATTAACAGCATCCAACATATGTTGCAACCCTTGCACTATGTCAGCCCTGATGCCAGAACGACGTCCGGATGCCCTAATTGCAGTCATACGGTTCGAGAGTTCATTGCTAGTGTCATAGATGTATAGCTGCCCAAACTTTGGGAGTTGTCCAGATCGTGGGAGCAAGCATCCAATTTTATGGTGATTGCTACCATTTATTCGGAAAACATATGGGCTTCTACCATCATTGACACTATGGTCAATTCTTCCTCCCATAGAAGTGAATGAGAATATGGAATTGTAGATTCGGATATTGTCATGATAATGTTGGTCTGACAACAATGATTCAAGATATGGAGGTGACGGCGGAAGTAGGGGTAGACTAACTTGTCCACTTTGACAGCACAAATTGAATCTGGGGTTGGAAATACTACTATTTCGAACTCTTTCCTCTATCCACATAATAGCTGTGCAGTGTGGACATGTAGCTGTTCTCATCCCAAAGTCCCATCGGGTTGAGAATGAGTGTCGTGGACGGGGATGTGTCCCTCCTGCAATTGTGGTGGTGGGGTAAGTGAGTTCATAACTCATGCTTGATCGTGGTATATAAACATTAGAAAGTGTTAGGGGGTTACCCATTAGGGTGGATGATGTTGTCACATGGGTTGCGGGTGGAGGTCTTATATAAGTAACTCTCTGGAATTGGGAATTCTCATCATGACCAGCTCGTTCATCAGATGCTGCGAATAAATATTTTATATTAGAAAGAAAGCATTAATTATGTGGTTTTGATTCTTGCATGAGCAAGGATACGATATTAACCAATACGGATGAACTATTACCATGATTGTGGATATTATGCGCTGAGATGAGATTTTGGTGCTCGTGCTGGTTCTCAAGATGCGGCGTATGTGTTTGACGCAAACGCATCAATGTAGACCTCAGTTGGCGAGCCTCCCGCGCGAGCAAGCGACAACGGTGCGACATCACTTCATTCTGATAAATATGTCGGCGCTTGAACAATAACCGACGCCTAGCATTCAATCTTGCATTTTTTTGTTGCAGTTGTCTCCGTGTTCTTCCAAACGATAGTGATGACTCCATTCTTTTTATACATTATCATGCAAACACTCCGGTAAATGAACAGTATGATCCGAACCCCAATGTATATGTACATGAGTACGTTACATGGAGATAGAGATATATACACATACATACATACATATATATATATATGTATATACATGCGTATATATATACATATACAAATATATATGTATATATGTATATATATGTGTGTGTGTGTGTGTGTGTGTGTATATATATATATATATATATAT
>JACYFF010031955.1:11935964-11960187 GCA_017589665.1 Selenicereus undatus
TTTTGTTGGTGTGTTTCCGTGTGAAGGGGAGGTTGGAAGCAGTTTCTGAGATGTGGAGTTGTGCAGGTGGAGTAGTGGGCCTGAACAGTTCCACAAATTTAGGATTTGTTGTTGCTGAGGTGTATTGGAGGTGGGAAATCAGTTTTGAATGGACTTTAGGCGGGAGAGCATCAGAAGTCAGGGATTCCTATTTCCTGCATTTTGAGGGGTTTACCCATTTTCTTACTTTAAGTATAAAGATTTGGGTGGTTTTGTTTAATTTAAGTCGGTTCATCTTTCTTTCTTGTTTTTTTTTTCCATTATGACATACATCTCTCTGTCAATATACCTAAACACATACAATTGAATTAGTATTTGGTTAAATTAATAACTAAAAGTTGCACCTTCTTTAGGAGGTAATTATCTTTATTTTAATTAGTATCATATTCGTTTCATAAATAAGGTTTATCTCTTACCATTTTACCCGTACGATATTCTTATTATCGTTATAGTTTTTCGAATTAGCGGTTCTCCAAGGAAACGTTTATTTAACATTTGAAATGATTACTGAGGAATATAATAAAGTCCTATTTGAGGCCACATCGTCGTTTTAACCTGCAATGCACGAATATGTATACAGATGTATATAAAATGCGGAATTGAAACGCGACTCCCAACTTGATTAATTAGTAATTAAATTAATTTCAAGGTAACTAGAATTAATATTAGGGTTGGGCCGTTACATATAGTGATCAATTGAGTTGTGTTTAACGATGTAATTGTATTTTGCCATGTTTAATTGATTCTCTTTTTTTTCGGGTGGCTGGTGAAAATCACTTATTTAATGCTATTATCTAACTTATTTTTCAAAGAAATCGGGTTTTTGGAATGATTTTCAAGCATTTTTTAGTAAAGGTTAGCCTTGTGTCTAAAAAGCCAACACCTTTGCCTCGAAGCTCGGGCCTCGGGCCCTAGGACCCTTTGCGCTTTTTTGCGCCTTGGGCTTTTTTAATCCAAGGTAGTTAAATGATCTTTACACTTCTATCTTAACCAGCTTGACTACTAGTTAAACTTCAGTAGGCCACTGTCAGCAATGGTCGGATTGAGAACGGGTGGACAATGACCCAAACCCAATACCATGTTCCAACTGCTACACACTTCACCCAAAAAATATGCATTTTAAATATCATACTCCAGGAATATATACTCTCATAAACCACATAAGTCTATACATGTTAAAACTGGTCTATAAGACGAATATACGTAGGAAAAGAATGCCATGTAGCTTATGGGAGTAAGTACTCCCAGAAGTATGACATTGGTTACCCAACATACCTAATCGATATATCGAACCAAGCCATTCATTCACAGTTGAAGATGGTGGATGGGTGCTTAATGGATCATAGACATTGATCCACAAGCCAACTGCCAACTTTAAGAAGCAATAAAGTAATAAGATTGTTAAAGTCATATCGCCAAATTTTCAAGACCGTTTATTAATGAAATTAGCATCTTGGGGGGATTGTGGAACCGTAATTGTGGATGAAACAGCGAACATGCTCAATCACGCAGAAAATCTGAATTCCTCATCACAGTTTCTCATCAAATTAGAATAATTAAGAGATAATTGACTCCCAATAGAAAAAGATTCGAACAAATCTAAGATGCAATTTCTTCACTAAGAAAGCAGCCCTAGTACGATATCGTATTGGTCCCCTCGGAGCTGCGGAGAAGGCAGAAAAAGACGAGGCCGAAAAAAGATAACCAAAAACAAGATGAAAATAACTAGCGAGACATCGAATAGAAACTTACAGAAAGTTCTAGATAGAGTGAAGAAAGAATAAGAGTGCAACGTGATGACGGTGGTGATGTGGTGGTGATGGTGGTGGTGGCGGAGGCGGAGCTGGAGGCAGAGGCAAAGGCGGCGATCATAAAGGATGTAGAGGACTCAACAGTAGAATTGCACCGGGGCCATCGCCGGCAGAAACACCTTCACATGAGAGTTTCGGGGTGAAAGGGAGTTGGCAAGGTCGGGGTGGGAACTTGACCTCTCATTAATCAGTGCCCAAAAAAAAAAAAAGGAAAGGACCTCATACTACTTATTTTGTTATTTCAATTGTACGAATTTTTTAAATTTACGAGCTGTTATTATTATTGTTATTATTATTATTTATTCATTTGTTTGTTTACATTAATAACTTGATTGCATACTTAACATTTGCATAGATCGAGAAACCCATGGCTCATTTTATTGAAACTATACTAGTGGACAAAAGTTGTTTTTACATCCTTTGTACATAATTATGTAATACTACGTCCAACCGAACAAAAAAAATGTCTTGTAATGTTACACTACTACATACAGTAATATTTAGTGTTGAATAGTGTTTTTGTATCGAATCGAATTGCTAATTGTAATTTTTGGCATTGTTATCTAATTTACGTAGAACAATTAACCAAAAGAAAAATAACAATTACATAAAAATAGAACCGTTTACGAGTCATATCTTATGAAAGTCTAACGATGCAGAGTCTCAAAAAAGTTAACTCCGTGATAACAAGATTTATCATAAGATAAAGTCCAGTAATTATTAAACATATACTGGCTAAAAACTACTGAACTATATCTCAAATCAAATAAAACAGGAATAAAATCTGTTTGAACATACATATGATTACAAATACAAGCCCTATTGGCAAAGAATGAACATCAAACTCTATCACGTGTATTGTAAAACTAGTCAATCTACTGTGGCTCCAAAACGCCACCAAATATTGACTACACTTGAAACCAACAACAGCCAATGTACAGAGCTACATTCACATCCTTCGGTCTCATCTCACCCCCCACTCCCCTCTAACCGTCATCGTCAAAGCATTGGAGAAGAAATCATGTCGCCTAAGAGTGCAAGGGCACAAATTCATTCACCATCCACAAGTACCATCTCATGAGTTTCTCTATGATGACTTTGTTTTGGCTCGCAAAGACAACGGTCTTGTGGAGGGGGGAAAGACAACCTCACACAGATTGTGAAGGATTCCCTTGTCATAGATGTTTTTCTTCACCACCTTCCCTGCGTCTTCCAGAGGCGATCTTCTGAAAATGGACTTCCATTTGCTCGGCGGAGGCTTGCTTTCAGCACTAAGTTCACTGATACTGGCCTTTAGAGCTGCAGTACTGGCCTTTGCTTCATTTATCTTCCTCTGCAGGCGTAGATGATCTTGCCACTTGAATGTCTAGTGCACATAAAAGAAAGAACCCATAAGAACTCAAAAAACAAACACAGAAAAAGGCAGCGAATAACCCCTTCATTTTGCTTTTTCTCTGACACTACTCAACACTACTAACTTGGCCACACACATCTATCTCCAAAAAGAAACCAAGGGTCAAACACAGTCATGCCATAAGAGAATCTCCTTCAGATAGATTTCAACACATGATATATGCCATCCAACTAACAGGGTCCAGGCTAACCCACGGCAACTATGCACACCTTTGGAAGCCATTGTCTCTGTAACAGTGACTACAGTTGTAGGTATCCCAGACTTGATTGTGGTGACCATGGTTAGTTTATGTTATTCAGCTACTTTTAGTTTCGAGTAGAATTGCTTCAAAAAGAATAGCCGCATCCAAAACGAAAACAAGTATAGTACTTCACAAGCCCTCTGCAAGTTGAGACTCGGGAAAGCTGCGTATGTTTATCTCCCGGAATCTTGACCTCACATGATTCATATTGGGTCAACATTGTCCTACTTTGCAAGCCATCATTAGGATTTAGCATCAACTGCCTATATCTCAAAGATTCATCCAGATGTTATATTGTACAACCAGGTAGACAGTAGAATTGTAAACCTGAGAGCTTAGCTCAGTAGAATATAGAGTATTACTCACTACTTCTAGACGGTTTCCCAAAGGTTTCCTCACTAGGACACATAGCATAGATCACCAAGTCTTACACTCTCACCGTAGTGAGCTATGTTATATGTTTCTAGTGAGCTAGCCTCGAAAGGAATTGTCCATCTTCAGTTAGCTACGCCATATAGGCTGGTTAGCCAACCTTCCAGGTGTATAGTTCTCTTATCCGCCCATTTAGACGATATAATTAGCGATATTAATCTAACAAAGAAATACTTAAAACGATGGGATAGAGGGCACACCTCATTTGTGGTGGTATTGGAAAGACATAGTTTGATGTGGTATCCAAAGAATGCCGCCATCAACAAAGACACGACTCCAAGAAACACCATAAGAAGTATTTGCATGTTGTAGAAGTTTAATAACCACTGTTTTTAGGTCAAAGGGAGCAAAACAAAGAATAATTAGCTTAGCATAAAACTGGAAATTTAACAGTTTCTTCATCCAGATACAATAAAGGAGCTAGCGGACAAAAGCATCAAAATTAAAAGAAACAACAATATCAAATTTCAATGACACAGGTCATTGCATCAGGGATTCAAAATAGGGTTTTGGTCGTGGTTGCGGTCGCGGTCGCAATATGGAAAAATTGCTCTAATGCAGAAATTGCATTCCATATCACGGCGAAAATGTGGTTCGGCCAACTCAAAAACCTTTCCGTTGCGGATCAGCCACATTTTGAATCCATGAATTTACATGAGAAAAGACAAGATGGAGATAGAATACAAATGACATTTCAAGATGTTAGAGGCTTAGAGCTGAAAATGAACAATGATAACCCCCCCCCCCCCTCTCTTTTCTTTACAAAATACTGGTCATAGAAATGGTTTGGTTCAAGACCCAATCAACTAAGCTAACCCATGCTTCTTTTATTGCGAAGTAATGGGCACTCAATAATCCTAAATCCTAGAAGCAAAGATCCAAAGGAAACATTTCTACAAATAGAGGTAAGGGTGTACACATCTAAAACCCCTTGCGGCCTGCGCAAGTAAAGAAAACATCTGCTCAAAGACTCTTGCATATTGGTTTTTGACCAACAACAATAAAACAACTCCAAATGTGGGTCCCCTTTGCGCGGAGTTCGGGGAAGATCCAGATGTATGCGATAATGCGAGTGTCACTGCTGGCAGAGACTCTGAGTTCAAGGGACCCAAAAAAATTGAAAAAAAAAAATTAGAGTTGAAAAAATTTTGTTACACAGAAGATAGCAAAACAGTGGATACTAAAATCCAGGACATTATATAACTAATTAAGATAAGTGCGGTACAATAAAACTATATTAGAAAATAGCAACCCATGCAAAGATAAATAAAAAATAAAAAACACTAGCATACAGAAGTACAGAAAATGCATGATAAGTAAAAAGCCCAAACCACATACCAACAACCCCCCTACACAGTCATAAGCTAAAAGAAGGGCAAGCAACAAGCTACTTTCATTCCAATAGTTTCTAAGTCTATCTCTACCTCTTCTGCTCCGGAAGGTCAATCCTTTCACATCTACTCATCGGTGTATCTATAATCCTTCTTACATGAACAAACCATCTCAGTCTAGTCTCTTTCATCTTATCTTCTATGAGTATCACTCCTACTTTGGGGGTGCTTGGCAAAGATCTTTTTGAAGAGCTTTTTGGCAAGAAAGAGTTTTTTTGACCAAAATTAGTTGTTTGACCAAGTAAAAAGGCTAATATGAGTGTTTGGTGAAAGAGCTTTTTAGAAGAGCTTTTTGGGTCCAAAAAGCTAATTTGAAAAAGCTAATTCCATGAGCTTTTTGAAGAATTAGCTTTTTGTCTCACAACTTTATCAGAAATAGCTAATTTTACAAAACAGTTTGTTGCTAATTCAAACAGCTAACTCAAACAGCTAACAGCTAATACAAACAGCTAACAATTAACAGTTGTTTGCCAAATAAGGTCTTTATCTTTAATAAGTGCGTTCCTGATTTTATCCATTCTCCTATGACTACACATCCAACGAATCATTCTAATCTATGTAACTGTCACATTCTAGACTTGAGTCTTCTTGATTGGCCAACACTCAATACCATAGATGAACGATGATCTAAAAACCATACAATACGCTCTCCCTTTCAATCTTAGTCAGATCTTCTTACCACAGAAAGACTCAAGTATTCTTCCATTTTTTCCAACAATAACGATAAATGCTTGGAATGCATTATCCAAGTTAGGTCATACTTGCATCAAATGGTTCAGGCATTACAACTTTTAGGTTGAATTTCCATTTTATTCAGCTAATCAATATCCCTTCATATTTTCAATGCAAACCGCGAGGGTTAATTATTTATCTGACAAAGGAAAGAAATGCTTAGCCTAATACAGTGACACCTACACAAAGAAGCCTAAGCTTGGGCAAGTTCTCTTCCTCAAGCATATTTATCCAGTTAGGCTATATCAATTAACCCCAACTTCTCATGTAATTCTATATCTCACTACTAGTTTGGATATTCATAGAAGAAATGCTTAGCCTAGTACAGTGACACCTCAAAAGGAAGCCCAAACTTCAATGAATTCTATTTCCCCATTGTCTTTATCCTATTTTGCAATATCAGTACATCATAACTTCTCCTGTAATTTTATGTCCTCATCGTTCATTTGTACACTCATACCATGGAAAATGGGTTAGGATTCATCTTCCAAAGCAGCCAACATAAGATAATTTATGGAAAAGAAAGGTCTTGGGCTGATAATCCCCTGGTGTATACATCATATATGAACAGAAAACTTAGCTCCGGCAAATTTACAGTGGCCACATGAGATTGAAGTAAAAAGCTTCTTTTTGAAAGCCTTTTTTGCAGGGGCTACCGCGGAATGTGGCCACAAGAACTGCTAGTGTGGATCCCACTTGCCTGGGGTATGAGGAGATCCAAATATAATCAGCCTTTATCTTTACAAGTATCATTACCTACTAAGAAGCTAATTCCAATAGACCCATAAAAGATTTGAGAAAACATTTTTGAATTGAAAATCCTTTGATACTAAAAAGGAGCAAAAACAACAAAAACTAGCAAGTTGTAACAATAAACAAATAATAAAGATAAGCATAGTACCACAAATAACACTAAGTTACATAATAACCCATACATGCATGATCCCAAAAAAAATAAAAAAATAAAAAAATTACTAGCATACACATAGAAACGTATGATCGTAAATAGCCAAACCTGAACATCAACAAATGTTATGCCCTAGGGATCCAAGCGAAGGGCAAGTAGCTACCCAAGGTATGCAACTTTAACCTTAGGTAGTTAGGCCTCTATATTCTTCTATCCTAAGTCATATCCTCTGTTAATTTGAAAGTCATCAAACCTTGCCTAATCACTTCGTTCTGGCTGTTCCTAGGCCTATCTCAACTCTTCTACACTCCAAAAGAACAATCCTTTCACAACTCCTTACTAGCAAATCCATATGCCTTCTCTTCACAATAGTTACATGACCAAACCACTAAAGTCTAGCATCTTTCATCCTATCCTCCATGCGGGTCCCTCCTACTTTATCTCTTATCACTACATTTCTAATCCTATCCCATCTCGTGTAGCCAGACATCCAACGAATCATCCTCATCCCCGCGACCATCATCCCCTGAGCTTGAGTCTTCTTGATTGGCCAACACTCCACACTATACAATAATTTTGATCTAACAACCATACAACAAACCCTCCCCTTCAATCTTAATGGGATCTTTTCATCACAAAACACCCCTAAAGCATTCTTCTATTTTTTTTATCCTACCTTTTTTAGTGCATTAATGGCCTCATCAATATACCCTTTTTTCTTGAATGATCAAACCCAGATATCTGCACTTTTCAACCCTGCCTATATAGGACCCTAGGGCATGGAAGTAGTAAAATTTTCAAAGCAAAAGAAACAATATGATGAAATCTCTTTCAAAGTTTTGTTACCTGTGAGACATGTGGAGCTAAGCCTATGAATGAATTTTCAACACCATAGTAGGCTGCGAAGCAGGATGTAGATAACATTTCAAACACCATTATTTATGATGAAATTAATCGTGCAAAATTCAATGGATACTAATATACCTGTCAAAAAATGTACAACTTTCATTTCTTTCAGCCTACTAGCAAGGATCAAACTAATGGCAACAGCTCCATACACACAAAGAAGGAAATGCCTGCAAAACCACACACGCACTCTCATCAACTCATAAAAAATGTCTCTAGGAAAAAACACACAAGTTCTAAAGAAAACAAGAGTGACTTCTATGACAAGGATGTCAAGGTCTACTCTAATCAATGCTAAATGTTGATTGCACATATTACAATTCTGCCAAACATACAATAACGTTAAGAACTAGAAACCTTAAATGGAAATCACCAAAACAGAGTATGGGCTTGGCAAGGTCGAGAAATATGCAGCATTCTTGAAACAAGCAGCAAGGTCGTCAACAACAAATAGACAAACATGATTAAGTAAGAACTGCCTAATAACTAGCAAATTGTTTCATGCATTTGACAGAAAAGTAGAACATTGTCGTAATAAAGTTTACGATCCAAAAGAAGGCACAATTCTTAGCTTAAACATTAGCCCCAAAAGCTTCAAATTAGCAGGATATGTCAAAAAGAAAATCCTCACAAGGAGCATTTTTACTTTAGTGGCCTCTACTACCTGGATTCAGCTTAGATGTTGGGTAGGTAGGGGCAAGTGTGCAAGTATCAGACTTGCTGTCTTCAAGGAATTTTAGGAGCATTTTTGCTTTAGCAGCCTATATTACCTGGGTTGGGTTCAAGTATTGGGTTGGGGAAGTCTTCAAGGATCAGGCTTCCCATCCTCAAGGAATCTGTTGTGATTCATCAATAACAATTTTAACTGTCCAAGTGGCATACCAATATATCCAGGTAAAATGACATAACAAACGTACCAGCTATAACAAGCATTTTCAATTAGATTATAGATTCCTCAGTGAGAGAACAGGTGGTAACAAATTACAAATCTACTCACCAGAGAAGAAAAGCCACAAAGTACCTAGTGTTTCTCTCCCCTATACAATTATTCTGCAGAAGAAACAAAGAGTAAACTTGTAGGTGAAAAAAATAAACAAATTTTGTCTTATCCAAGTGAAATGAGTAGGTGTCTGCATTTGCATACCATCCATCCACAGTGATGATCAAACCGGGCAACGCACCGGTCACATATATTGCAATGCTTGGATCTTGCAGGTCTGAACCAAGCAGAACTCATATAAAGTTAGATTGACCACGAGTTCAGCAAAAAGATAAGATAAAAATCATGTGACTCACTTTGGAATTTTGCAAGTAGGGCATTCTTTCTCTGAATATAAGATATTGTCATACGGATATGCAGAAATATACTGAGAAACGTTCTCAGCGTTGACAGTTCCAGGATCAGAAAAGCTAGTCAGCACAAAAAGTACAAGGCCTACACCAACTGCCAGTATGCTTATATACCTGCAAGAACATATAATTTCTAAGACAATTCAAGAAGTTGGATCAAAAACATCATAAACAGTTAACAGAGATAAATGATATGATTCTCAAGCAGTACAATACTTGTGAATTTCACCCAGATAATAGTTAGGAATATATGCAAATGAGGAATCAACAATGAAGTAGAATGTTGCACCAAGTATTGCAAGATAGGTGACCTGCAAGACCAAACAAATAGCATAAATATATGAGCACCTGCCTAATATGCACAAGTTTTGCTAATAGTAATCAAAGCAAACTCTATTGCTAAGTCATACAAACAAAAATATGGAAGCGACTGCTAAAAGCTGGCACAGTAAAAATCAATCAGGGAAATGCTAAAGATAGAAACAAGGGTATGTTTATACATCTCATTATGTTCTCATGCAGGGTCAGCCAATTACGCCATCATCACTGCTTCCAAGCCATTAACTTCATCTAATAGTAAACTTTAGCAGAGCCAATTCACTATCCTAGATTCCTTGTGTGGCGACAATCTAATCCAACATAACACAGAAAAGGTCTTTGTTCACTGACCACTTGACTGAAGCTGCACTTACATTGGTTGTCTAAATAAATGTAAGCTCAGGTTTTCAAGCACATATATAGATTTTAACAGTATCCATGACTAGGGGGTTAAAGATGTAGGCTTGTGGGTAAGAAAAATTTAATTAATGAATTGATAAAAAGGGGTAGAAGTTAAAGTAGTATATATTCCTACCAGTATCAGTTGTATAGAACCTTCTATAGTGTAAACCTTTTGGGATCTTTGGTTAAGATTTCTTTTCAAACCCTACGTATAGCAGGATAAACAGATGAAGGTTACCATACACAGCCTATAAGAGAAATAGTTAGTGTTATTATTTGCTCAAGAGAATGGCTTTATACCCTGCACTGCTTTTGGTTGAGATAATTACTGGAAATGATATCAGCGTCTTTCCAAGTTCGAGATCCCAAGTTCAAATCTCAACAAATCCAATATTGTATTATCATGTATGGGAAGCCTAGGTAGCATCTATGCTTTCGATCCCAAAGGACATTTTCATGAAGAAGCGCACTAGAGTATAAAACCTTCTCTTGGCCTTCAAACTTCAGGCTCAGGTTAGCTTTTGGATAAGATGATTCTTGAACACAAACATATTCAACCGTATCCTACCGACGGACACCCTTTTGCAAAATGCTTCATACTCTGGAGCACTGAATACATTATATAACCCAAGCATTCTTAGTTGTAAGGTCCATTGACATACTATATTTCCAAATATAACAAAATATTGAACTTTATTATTGACATCCTAACACACCAAAAGTACATGCTCCATTCCCTATTGAGTTCACAACCATCAACTATAGGTAAAGAAACAATGTACAAGAGCAAAACTGCTCCAGAAATATTGAGAAAGTGTCTTGGTTCAACCCGAACAACTACATTGTTAATTCCATTCCACCTACTTGTGTCAAGAAGCATTCACTCATTCTGGTTACCAGACTGAGGCACTAAAATCACTGAGTTCTAGGAGAACTCAACTCGCAGCATGGAACTATTAGATGCAAAAGAGGATCAATAATCCATCACACAACTCTTCAGATTGTAATGAGAACGTGCTATGGTTGGAACATGTTTTGTTCCAAGTGAACCAAGAAGGATGATGGACTTTAATAGGATATCATACTATTCCAATCAACATCCACAATAATTCTTTATCCTAGAAAGAGGGAAACGTCCATCTTTGTAGCAAGTAGAAACAGCTTCACATCAATGGATAAGGAACCCTCATGCTACCAAGAGTCTCCAATCAGTGCAATGTACTAGCTAACTCAAGAAGAACTCCCCTCCCTATCCCCTGCAATCGGCAGAGTTTATTTAAGCTTTGGATAAACATTCTGAAAAAAATTCAACTCTCTAACTTCACCAGCCCACTTTTCAAGAACTATGCAAAAAGCAGGGCTGCCAAGAGGAATCAATGCACGAATCCATATAGCAAGCTTTCCCTATTCCAAATGGGTAGCATTCTCTTTCAAGATTAGCAAACAACCCCTAAAGCTACTCTTAAAGGTATGCAAAATTAACGCGCACATACACAGCCAAAGGAATTCTACAGCAACTCCTGACACCAATACCACTCAAAATCCAGCTGAAGTTGAGATGATGCCACTCAAACAAAAAAGCAGAACAGCACGCATCACCCACTTACCCCATCACTCTTTCAATTCACTTGTTAGTAATGTTTCCACCGCAAAAGGAACAATATTTATCAAAAAGCTCCAATTTTAAACAAAACCCAATTGCCCAATTTCAACATCCTCATCCTCAGCACAACACAAAACTAAAATCAGTAATTGAAGAAGCAGAACCGACTTGCTGAATCACAAATTCTAAAAAAAATAGTTCTAACCTGCAAAATAGGGTTAGGTCGATAGCAACAGTAATACTCGACAGACAGAACCACATTTGTTGCCCGATCTCCACAGACCCACCCCACAAATCTCCTGCAAATTAACCAGCAAATTCAAATTCAAACAATTGAAAAGGGGATTGAGAGATGAAGATGAGAAAGACAGAAATGGGTAGTTACAGGAAGTAGTCATAGGCACCAAAGGTAAGGAAGTGATGGAGCTTTTCGACAAAAGTGCCCTCAAAAATCGGCCATTGCCCACACAAGAAGGAGACCAATACCAACAGAGTGACTAAGCCATGGCACACCAGACCCCACTGCACCTCCATTGATGTTGTTGATAATGGATGACAGAGGGGGGTGTGTTCTGGGGAGTTAGATTTGACGCTTGGAAGACCTTCGAATAGAAGAAGATTCAAGATTTGGAATTGGAGGCTTGCTTAATTTCCAAACCATTCCGACAATTCTGGATTTTTAATGGGTTCAGTGACTTTAACTTGAGATTTCTGAACAAAGATCTCTCCGTCTCTCTGTGTGTGTTTTACTGGTCCAGGAAGTCTCGAATTCTTCAAGGCAACAGCGATCGGGTCTTCCTGCAGAACAAGAAAGTCCATATAGGTGAGATTTGACTCAAATTTTATAATGCAAACCTTTTTTTGAGCAAAAGGAGTTAGGCAGTACAATATAATTACATATCATATAATAATAATTATATAAAGTAATAAATACATATCTTCTTTAAAATAAATTCAGTTTAAGAAACCAAACGAATCATTCTTATAATGCATAATTTACAATCACAAAGCATATTAATTTAAATTAAGACAAAATGCTTAATATAAGGAAGCAAAATAATTTTATAGCAACACATGTATTTTGTTAAGGAAGCAAAACATATTTTAAAGAAGCATTTTGTTAAGAGACATGTGTTAAGATAAGGAAGCAAGATCACCAATAAAAAAAATTTACGACAAAGATGAAATAATTAATTATCAATATAAGTAGAGATATTTAGTAATTCTTGATAAATGTAATCCACCATTTTTCATTAATGAGTATTTAACCAATGAGGTTGACTGTTATTATTAAGGCGTTTCAAATGGCTTGAGACGAGCATGCTACAAACAACGAGTATATTTGATGAATAGCTTTTGAAGAGCTTTTTGACTAGAAAGAGTTTTTTTGAGGAAAATGAATTTGTTGACATAATCAAAAAGCTAATTTAAGTTTTCGACAGAAGAGCTTTTGGGGTCCAAGAAGCTAATTTAAAAAAAGCTACTTCAATTAGCTTTTTCGGGTAGTTTTTCAACGAAACAGTTTTTTGTCTCACAACTTTATTAGAAACAGTCAATTTCACCCAATAGTTTTTCTACAAACAACTAATACAAATAACTAATAACAAACAATTATTTACCAAAAAAGGCCAATTATGTATACATTGTAATGAAAAATCGAACAAAAAAGCTAATACACATTGTCTATCTTACATATAACTAGTATTGTTAGCAAGTTACACTTCTAAATTATGTCCGATTTGTTTTTAAAGTGCCACTATGATTCAATATTTTATCTCAAATACCATTGTATGACCTATTAACTTTTTTATAGCAGGCCTGCATATAAATTTCGCTTTCCCCCCCCCCCCCCTCAAAATACAATAATGAGAGAGTAAAGACTAAAAACCACCCTATCCTATTGCCCTTCTCCACCACCGCCAAGGCCACAACCCTATCTCTATTACTGGCGCTCGCTGTCCTCTCACCACTCCCTATCTTCCTTCCACGTAGCCACCCATTGACCTTCATTCTATCTGCTCAACCCTTGCTTTCTATCTCGTCAACCCTTCATGCTCAACAGCTTCTCAACTCATCTTCCATGGTAGTGGTGGGGGACTCCTCTTGGTTTGGGCTCCACTATACGATTTTGCAGCCCAAGATCAATTTGTTGATGATGGGTTACTGCTCATCTTGACAACCATGGGTGGAACTTGGGAGACTGCGAGACTCGAATTTGAGCTGCAGAGAGGAGCTAAAACAAGTTATCAGTTGAACCCTCTTTTACTGGTTCTTTTTCTACATTTTTAGACATTGACAGAAGCCGCTGCTTCCTACCTTGTTTTTATTTGTTCTAATTTCGCGTTCAGCATGAGTTCGGGCCCCCCCCCCCCCCCCCCAACGTTTGATCCACAAAGAGTGACAAACTCACGGGGGTTTGCAACTGCTCAACGCCAGAAATTCCCAGTTGCACGGGGCACGAATATCAAATCCTCAGTAACGGATGCAATCAAAAACAGGAGAGTGGCGACCAGACAACAATCAAATCTTCAACGCATGAAACATACCCAGAAAATTTATCATTCCACTACGAAAAAGCTAAAATGCCAATACAAACTGCTGACTACTACATTACATTTAACATCATATCACTGTATTGTCTGGAAAAATACCCAAGGGATTAGCAGGTCAATATTGTAGAAACTCTCCCCCAAATCCCAAACCATCAACCAAAATTCTTCTCTTTCTTCCTCCACCTGTGTACAGTACCAGAGAAGAATCTAGAACTCCTGAGAAGCAGACCCGATCTCTCCTTTGCTACTTCCAGCCTTCTTTGGCAGCAGAGTCTGGTGAATGTTGGGCAGAACACCACCATTAGCGATGGTCACTTGCCCCAATAGCTTGCTCAGCTCTTCATCGTTTCTCACTGCTAGTTGGATGTGCCTAGGCACTATTCTGTTCTTCTTGTTGTCTCTTGCTGCGTTCCCAGCCAACTCCAACACCTGAATCAAGCACAATTACATTCAGTTGTCATTCAAAATCCTAAAACTCGTTTATGGGAACAAAATTCGAAACTCGAACCGTATACAAAGCATCGTTTACAAGTTCGAGGCTGGATTCTTCTCAACCAAATTAAGTGCGATTCTAGGAGATCTGGCATTAACTAGTGCAATCAGACCCCCAAGAAACTAACTTGAGGATCTCAGGAGACAAACGTATGAAGCCAGTTTACAGAGGCCAATTCACCATTTCACAACGATACGTGGATGCTTAAACCAAGGATTAAGCCCTCGGATCGAAAAGCAAACATGAAACCTAAAATCTATGCCAATTGAAGACAATCAACCAATTTCCAGCACAATCAACAGACTCAAGCACAATAATCCACATTAGACTCTCCGAAATTTTAATCGGATCCACCGATTCTAAAAATTGAAGGAACAAAACCCTAATCTAGAGAGATAAAACGCATGTAGAGAGAGAGAGTACCTCAGCGGCAAGATACTCTAGAACGGCGGCAAGATACACCGGAGCGCCGGCACCAACACGTTCGGCGTACTTTCCAGCCTTGAGGAATCGAGCAATACGACCGACGGGAAACTGCAAACCGGCCTTGTGAGACCTGGAAACAGCCTTCGACGACTTCGGCTTCCCTCTGCCACCACCGCCTTCTTTGCCGCTCATTTTCGGTTCGGAACACTGACGACGGCCGTAACCCTAGGAGAGAGAGAGCGATCGGAGCGGAGGGAAAATAGCTAGAGGCGGACGACACTGGAAAGGGTTGGGCACAACTGAATGAAAATAGCGATGTTTGTTTGGTTTATATAGAAAGGAACGCTGCTCTGTGATTGGTTGAAGGAGGAGCACACGGATTTATGACGTGGCAGGGGTGTGTTTGTAATTCGCGGGAAAATTGGCACCCGGAAAATGAATTTTGAGGATTCGAATTTTCGTTTTTTGGCGTAGGTTCTGGTCCTCTCCCGACTGTGCAGCACTTTCCACTGAAAAGGTTTTGGGCGCAAAATAGGACGGTATATTTTAATTTTGATTTTGATTTTTGGGAGTGGAAAAAAAAAAAACAGAGAGAGCTATTAATGAAATAATTTATATTTATGCCCATTAATGCAATTGAAAATTTTCGCATCGTAGAGGGAGAATTTTTTTTAAACCCAAAAAAAAATCCATGTTCCATTTAAACTGGTGTACTTTTCTTATGAAATTAAATAAATTGAAGTAATTGGTTTGCTAAGACAATGATGAACTGGTTGGTTAAAAATCACACAATCTATGTCATAGTTTACCATGTTGCAAAGTTAGGACATATTTATGATACATACTTCAATTCATTTCAAAACCTTCAGGTATTTGCTTATTTATACAACCAAATTTTATCGTACATAACTATGTAGGATACTAAGGGTCTGTTCTTTTCGTGGGTAAAAGGGTGAAGTAGTTTGAGGTGGATTGAGGTAGGTTGAAATTGGTATTTTTTTTCAAGTGGGTTGAAATAGGTTAAAGCAGTTTGAAGTGGTTGATATTGGTTGAAATTAGTATATTTTTTATGTGGTGGGTTGAAATTGGTTAAAATAATAAGAATATAATTAATGTGTGATAATTTATAAAGTTATCGAAATTTTGTGAAATTTTTGTTTATTGTTTTTCCTCATTTATTTTTTTAATATTTTATTTTTTATTTTTTATTTTTTATTTTTATTTTTATTTTTTGTTTTTATTTTTTTTATTTTATTTTTTTTATTTTCAATTTTTACTTTTTAATTATCAATTTTTAATTTTTTATTTTTAATTTTTAATTTTTTAAATTTCTTATTTGGTAATTTTAAATTTCTTATTTTTTATTTTGTATTTTTCATTTTTCATTTATTTTTTATGTTTTATGTTTTATGTTTTATGTTTTATTTTTTTAATTTTTATTTTTTACTTTTTATTTTTATTTTTTATTTTTTTTTTATTTTTATTTTTTTTTTTTTTTAATTTTTAATTTTTTTTTTTTTCTTTTTTTTTTCTTATTTTTTATTTTTTTTATTTTATTTTTTTTATTAATTAATTTTCTATGATTTTAATTTTTTTTATGTTTTTATGTTTTTATTTATCTATTTATTATTTCTTATTATTTTTTTTTATTGCTTATTTTTTATTTTTTATTTTTCAATTTTTTATAATTTATTTTTTATTTTTCATTTTTTCTGTTTTTCTGTTTTTGTGTTTTTGTGTTTTATGTTTTATGTTTTTATTTTTTATTTCTAATTTTTTATTTTTTATTTTTTACATTTTTATTTTAAGTTTTTCTTTCGTATTTTGTATTTCTTATTTCTTGTTTTTTATGTTTTTATGTTTTTATGTTTTATTTCTTATTTCTTATTTATTATTTTTTTTTTAAATTTCTTTTTTAATTTTTTAATTTTTTTACTTTTTTATTTTTTTGTTTTTTTTTATTTTAAATTCCAAAAAAATAAAAAATAAAAATAAAAAATAAAAAATAAGAAATAAAACATAAAAACATCAAAAATAATAAATACAAAATACAAAATAAAAAATAAAAAAATTAAAATTAAAATGTAAAAAATTAAAAATTAGAAATAAGAAATAAGAAATAGAAAAATAAAAAAATAAAAACACAAACGATACAAACAACAAAAAACCATAAAAAAATAAAAAATAAAAAGTAACACATAAAACATAAAACATAAAAAATGAAAAAATGAAAAATAAAAATTAAACATTACAAATTAAAAATAAAAAATGGAAAATAAGAAATACGAAATAAAAAATAAGAAGTGAAAAAATAAAAACATAAAAAACATAAAATCATAGAAAAATAAAAATTAAAAATTAAAAATTAAAAATTAAAAACTAAAAATTAAAAATGAAAAATAAAAAAAAATAAAAAATAAGAAATTAAAAATTAAAAAATAAGAAATTAAAAAATAAGAAATTAAAAAAATAAAAAATAAAAATTAAAAATTAAAAATTAGAAAATACGAAATTTAAAAAATAAAAATAAAAAATAAAAAACAAAAAATGTAAAAACTAAAAAATAAGAAAGAATAAACCAAAATTCCACAAAATTTCGAGAACTTTATAAATTATCACGCATGAATTAGATTCTCATTATTTTAGCCCATTTCAACCCACCACATGAAAAATATAGCAACTTTAACGCACTTCAACCTACATCAACCCACTTCAATCTAGTTCAACCTATTTTAACCCACCTCAAAAAAAAATATCAACTTCAACCTACTTCAACCCACATCAATCTACTTCACCCTTTTACCCACCCAATTTACCCACGAAAACAACAGACCCTAAATCTCACATGATACTGTATAAATTATTAAAATTATGAAAGGGGTGGGTTGAAGTTGGTTGAAGTGGATTGAAGTATGTTGAGGTAGGTTGAAGTGGGTTGAAGTTTGTATATTTTTTTTTTTCAAGTGGGTTGAAGTTGGTTGAAATAGGTTGAAGTGGGTTGAAGTGGCTAAATATGGATTGAACCACGAAAAGAACAGGCCCTAAGTATACGCCTTGAAAAAGATTCTTCACACGGTATGAAAGATTCATGATTTGAAATATACAAATGCTCATTAATTAAGGCTTGTTCTTTTCGTCAAGATATATGAGTTGGTAAATGGGTTAAGTTGGTTGAGATTAGTATAAATGGGTTGAAATAGGCTGAAATTGGTTGAAGTTGGTTAAAGTGGATTGAATCTTTTTTTGTATGATGAGTATAAGTTTGCTAAAATAGTAGGAAGTGGATTGAAGTTGGTTGAGGTTTAGTAAATTTAGATTTACCAACGAAAAGAACAAGGCCTAAACATAAGGGTACATTGAATGTAAGTTAATTTTCAAATAACGAATCTTTCATTGCCTTTAATGAATCATTAGTTTTAACTGATGAATCTTTCTATATTTCAAATAATAAATCTTTTCGATTATGTGATTGATCTTTTTAGAGTGTATACCCAGCATTCTACATACGTGTATACAGTGTAATTATTGAGCCAAGTCACTTATCATTATCTAAAAAGTGCCACTAATGTTGAGTAGATGACTCTCTGTATACAGAAGTTGAATTCATCCCTTGTACATGATATTACAAGGGTCGGTGTAAATTGTGTAATACTTTGATTGTTGTCTCTCAAAATTGAGTTTTAAAGCAGTTTGTTGGTTTCGTTATAGTTGACGTATTTGATGAAAGTCAAAAAGGGTAGTTATGTATTTACCTGAATGAATTGATATGTTTGATATGTGTATGATGTGTGTGAATATTTTGTATGTTGTTAATATACAAGCTATTACCTTTTAACGTATTGGTCATGTGATATATACATCTTATCTAGCCATTCTCACTTTGAAAAATATAGTTTTTGACTGAGTCCAAGTCACCAAGTAAAACGTTGAGTATATGATTGTCAAAGTCAATTGACTTGATGTTGGTAAATATTTTGTGATTAGAGCTTGCATCTTGCAAATATTGAACCTATATGTTGTTTGGCTTATGTATGCTTAAAGTATGATGATTATAAGTTTATATCACTTTGAATAATTATGTCAAAGTCCTAGGTCTAAAGTCATACATTCAAAGTCCCAAAAATGATTCTTTAATAGTTTTGAGTAAAGTCAAAATTGCAATTTTAATATCTTGTTATGTCAATGTATATGTGTGTGTAAAGTACCATAGTTACAAACTTATACATATTACATGAGTTTTAGTTGTCAAAGTCGGTTAAGCTGACTTTGTAATGTTTGTTTGTTGGATTTCATAATTCTTACAAGTGCTTTGCATGTGTTTAATATGCGGATATATTATCTTGATCTTTATGTTTAACATGCTTGTCTTAAATATGATTTTTCGTCATTTGGTTACAAAATCTTAACCCAAAGCATAGTGAGTCTTATTTGAAAAGAATTTCATTAAAATCTTTGATTGACTGCAATCAATGTATTTAAAGATGTTGTGAGCTTGATTGATGACAATGGCCATGTTTGGTGCAGAGATTTTTTGGCGCAAAAATGTTTTTTGGGTGACGGATTAGCTTTTTGACTTTGGTCAAAAAGATCAATGGGCATGTTATTTTCAATCTATCATAGGTACTTATCATCAGCACTCAATAACTTTCAGCATAATTCAACACAATTCAGCACTGTTAAATACTTATTGAAAATACCTAGTTGTATTTTCTTCAACCATTCAATATGTTCAAGTATGATTCAACATGTTTAAACTTGATTTAGTATGTTTCGGTAATGAGAACAAATAAGTATTTCTCATATAAGTCCAAAAGAACATGCCATTTGATTGTTTGGTTGATTGGCGGCCTTTTAGGTCAGATCTTTTAATGCCCAAAAAGTTCTTCTTTTAAAAGCCTGTGTGCGATAGCCTTCTCTATGAGCTTTTTGATGTTTGTTATTACTCTAACCATATTGATCCCAATCATATGGACAAATTTATGTCAAATGCCATAAATCAATCATATTCACAAATGATGAATGCTTATGTTTTAGATTGTCCTTTTTTTAATATCTTTTGGGACAAGAGGTGATGACATCTAAGTTAATACTTTTAATTTGAATACTTTCTTGAATTTAATAATCAACACATCTTAATTAGTCTACGATAAGTAAACATTTTTTGTGTTGGTATTTAAAGAAAATATTTAGCATTAAAAAATATTATGATAATAAATAGTAAAATTATGAATAGATATGAATGGAAATCTGTAGATCACATAATTCTTAATTCATAATTCATGATTCATGCTCGGAAGAAAAACAAATATGAACAAAAAGTTGTGTTGTTTGAAAAAGCAATGAGATTGAATTATGGGCATAAGTGAAATTTTATTAAATAATTTTGTTAGAAATAACTAATTTTACCAAACACTTTTTTTCATAAACAGCTAATATAACTAGTTAAGTAAAACAGACAATACAATTAACTAACGGCTAACAGCTAATGCAATCAGCCAACAACTAACAACTGATTGCCAAACATGGCCAATTAGTAACATATGTTAAATGCTCACGTGCTATGTAAGCTAACCAAATTATCTATATTATGTTTACATAAGACATCTTTTATATATCTCTGAAATCTACTTTTGAGATTCATAACTTTCAAATCAAGATTTATCAAGTCAAATGTGATCTTATAATGGTCATATCATTACCACATCCAAGAGCCGAGCATGGGAAGTTCAAAATTTGAATTAATGACGTTGAAATCATGATAGCACCAGATTTGGACGCATTAGAGATTTGTCAGGTTTGTTCTAACCGTCATATGCATATTGGAAGGCTATATAAAGAATAGTCGAAGCAACTAACAAGACATGAGATTTGAACATATTGTGATAAAGCACTTAATTGTGCTCTTATTATGCTCCCCTTCTGGTACTTTTGGGTCAAAATTTAATCTTGGAAAGAGAACTTGTAACAAGTAAGTTGGGAGATTTTTTTGGGGTAAATTGTATTTCATTGGGGAGAAAATGATTTTTCCCATAAAGTAATTTTTCAATTTTTCGTTGTTTGGCACAATAAAAGATGGAAAACTATTTTCAAATAAAAATGATTTTTCCTTCAATGGAGGAAAATAATTTCCTTTTTGAGAAAATAGGGAGTTGATTTTCTTCCTTAACTCTTTGACAATATGGACAACTGAAATTTAAGCGCAAAATTTGATTTAAACAGGTTGGATTTAAACTTGACTATTCAATGAAAAATATTAAAATAAACTTAAATCTAGATTTTGAGCTCAATTTTTTCCCCACTTGGTCTACATTTATCTCCGCCATGACAATTTAATTGATATTTTTTGCCACTAAAACAATTCAGTTCACTTGCAACTAAAACAATTTCAACTGTTTGGATCAAAACTTGATCATCAGATGAAAAATATTAAAATAGGCTCAAATTCATATTTTGAACTCGATATCCTTTCATTCGGTCAACATTTTTTTCACAACTATAATTCAATTAATATTTTTTGTCACTTAAACAATGCAGTCAATATTTTTCACAATTGAAACAATTTCAACAGTCTACATAAAAACTTAATCATTGAATAGAAAATATTAAAATTTGTTCAAGTCCATATTTTGAGCACGACACTCATTCATTTGGGCAATGTTTTTCTCCGCCACGATAATTCAATCGAAACTTGATTATCCAAGAGGAAGCATTAATTTATGGGCGTAAGTGAAATTTTATCAAATATCTTTGTTGAAAATAACTAATTTTATCAAACACTTTGTTCCATAAATTATAAATACAATCAGTTAAATCAAATAGCTAACAACCAATGTAATCATCTAACAACTAACAATATTACCTTTAGGTACTTACTGGAGTGGTGGATATATGAGAGCATTTCTAAATTGAGTGGCTAGCATTGGAAGTACTCTAAGGAGCTACTGTAGAGTTAATAACTCAACATTATAACTTGTTAAGTCAGTAAGAAGTGGTGCATTTCAAACCCTATGAAAGAAGGCCTTAGGCGGTGACTAGCCCTATTTGGAATGACTAACATTGCAAAAACATCATGAGAAAAATTTTAATTTATGCATTTTTATTTCAATTCCAGTATTTTGCACTTAACTTTGGTTACTAACTCTTAAAGTTATCTAATATTAACTTTCAAATATATGCTTCAAAGTACTTCGAAGTTCCATTAAGTTTTATTTATTTTTTATCAATCATACTATTCACGCCCCCTCTAGGGCGATATCTATTTAGCTTTGGGATCTTCAAATTTAAATTGACTATTTATATCACCAAAGGTGTTCATTTTGAACCACTTTAGGATAGGTGATATCATGCAATACTTCATAGGTAACATATAAGGATAAAACACCTAGGAAAAATTTTAGGTATTTTATTGGATGATTTTATAAGCTTGGGTGGTTTCTTCATTGATCAACCATTTGTTTGTACCTGGATCCTACTCCAATCTCCTACCTTTTTAACATACAAGGACAACACACACACACATACACACACACAAAAGAATGAATACAATTGCATCAACAACAAGGTAATCCTTTTTAATATTCTAACATTTGAATATGATTTTAATTATGGCATTTGAAAAAGAAAGGGCTCTTAAGTCTTAACCATTCCAAGGGAAGCATAGTAGAACTCCTGACATGTTCAAACATGGACCAGTAAACTAGTTTTCCACCTACAACAATCACACGTTGGAAAATCCCTAGGATAAGCGTACACACCGAACCACTTAGGTGCCTCATTTCCCCACTTGAAACTGCAAAAAAAATTACACAGTTCCCCATATGTTAGGACGAAATGCGAATTCCCATGAATCCTTGAAATGAGGGAGCACTTGCTCTTTGAGATCATCGTCTTTAGAAATACAATGAAATGTGAGTCTCACATCATTATCGATAAATTTAGAGATTCTTACATGTGTTTTTCAAAAACCATGAGATATTTTGGCCCTTCACGAAATTGTAAGGGGTACTTGCAATAATGAGTGAGAGAATTAGGGGTAGGGTGTAACACCCGGGATTTCATCCCTTTCGTTCAGCTGATTTATACCCTTATAAATTGAAATAATGTCTGACTTTATTAAAAAAATAAAAATAAAAATAAAAATAATTGAAGGGGCTGAAGCCCCATTTTCTTTTGCTTTTTCGGCATAAGGGTGGAGAGGACATGAGGGGGGGGGGGGTGCCCCGACGCAGGACAGCGTAGAGAGAGAGAGAAGGCAAGGCTGTGGTGGCCACCGGCGACCGGCCGACGTCGCCTGGCCGTCCCACGCCCCGGCCGCCCACCGTCTGAGCGAGCACAGAGAGAGAGAAGAGGGTCGCGAAGAGGGAGAAGAGGTCGGGCTTTTAGCCCGGCGACTACACACACCCACCGGCAGAGAGGGACGGCTGGGGGAGGTCGCCGACGACCGGCCGCCACGCCTGACCGTTCCCCCATGCCGGTTGATGCCCAAAACCGGGCCAGAAGAGGGGGAGAAAGAGGTTCAGGGGGGAGCCTGTTGCGGGTTTCGGCGGCTCCTCCACGGCCGGCGGCGGCGACGGTTCCGCAAAAGGGTGGTCACCGGCAAATGGAGAAGCAAGGGAACGACCCGAGCCGCATCAAGCCACCCAAATCGAACCCCAAAACGGGTCCTTCAGCTTGGATTCGAGGTGGGTTTCCGCTTCCTCCTACCTATGGTTATTGATTATTGATTATAGTTCGTTCAGGTTGAATTCGAATCGATTATCAGTGATTTGAGGAAATTGTAGCGTAAATTGAACGATACCATATATATATATCTATATGTTAGTCGTACTGAACTAAAGTTTATCGTTTATATATATATATATAGTTTATCGATTATATGTCGGTTGTCGATTAGGTGAAGTTATCGAATTTATATGCAATTTATCGATTATATAGTTCATTGATATCAAATTTATTGAGTATGTCAAGCTTATCGATTACATAGCTCATCGATTATATGAAATTTATACATAAGTTTATCGAATATATACATGGATAAATTATCGATGCTAAAAAATTTATTGATTATATGAGGGCATCGGTTTTAAATCGTTAAAGAGGGCATCGGTTTTAAAACGTTTAACGATTATATACATATACGTTAACGATCCAATTCATCGAATATATAATGTTCATCGATTATATATGCTTACTTAAAGTTTATTGAT
>JACYFF010031955.1:11960197-12070138 GCA_017589665.1 Selenicereus undatus
TGCTTACTTAAAGTTTATTGATTATATAACGCTCATTGATTATGCATTTTTATCGATTATATAAAGTTTATCGAGTATACGATGTTTATTGTTTGTCTAATGATTATCGATTTTATGAAATTCTCGATGATACATAGTTCTTGAGTATATTAAGTCTATTGCCTTTATATGTTTATCGATTGTATACAGCGTATCGATTATATAGTTTATCGATTGCATAATTCATCGTTTATCAATTTATTGGTAATCCATGGATTATATGAAGTGTATTGAGTATATTTATATCGTATGTTGATTATATGAAGTTTGTCAATTGTATATTATAGTCAAGGTTCATAAATGCTTAATTACATGATTGCTAAGTGTTCCTAATCGTTTTATCGGTCGCCTGTTTTCATCGACAAGTCATTTGGTAACGAAATAATCTCAAACCATCGGATTGATCGACTGAGTGAGTCAGGTGACTAGTAAATAGGCCGAGGGATAAGGGATCTTTAAAGGTTATTTGCATTTTTAGCCTGCATCTTTAGCCTAACCAACCCAGTACCTCCCTAGAAGTTTGCATGTAACTTCAACTTATATGTTTCAAAGCTCATTATTTGGCAGAGAACTCAAAGCTCAGTATTTCATTTCTCTGCTAGTAAGGAGAGGATTCAAAGTTCAATGTTTCATAATTTTGCCAGTAGGCATAAGTTGAAGTTACATGTTTCATAGCTCTGTTAATATGCAGTAGAGTCAAGAGAAATATAGTCAAATGAGACTCCCAATTCCTATGATGGCTTACGAAACGATGTACTTTAAATAAACAAGCATGTGAGGTTCAAAGGTTATTTTGCTACATTAATAGTAAATAGTTTACCAATCACATGACGTAGTTATATGCGTCATTTTAGCAATGACCAGCTACTGTGTGGTATCGCAATGAATGTATCGCATGGAACATGATGGTTGTTTTAGTGGCATTGCTAACTTCATATAGCTTACTACTTGACGGCATCGTTAACGACATCTTAACGAATACGTATGATTTACATTATATGAACTAACACCAGTTTCGCTAATGTATTAAGCATCATGTATAAGGTTTTAGCAATGGAGGAGCCTTTGGTACGGAGATTTCAGCGAGAGTGTTCATGGGTTCAACCCCATTGTGTTATTAAATTTACGAGTTCATATGAGTGACTTATGGAAAGTTCATCGGGTATAACTACTCTTAAATTTAAGCTGTGGGTGCATATGTTAATTTCTCTTGCAATGTGAGGGGAAAACATACTGCACGATAGGTGAGCCTTTCAAAAATCGAGAAATTACGAACGACGGTCGTAAGTTATTATTGTATTGAAAATATTCTCTTAGGGGAGAGGGTTATCCACTGTATGATTTTCGCTCATTCCATTTGTCGTTGTTGCCCTCCAGGTTCCTGAAGTAAGCCGAAATGGAGTTATTGTTACCCTAGAAGTAAAGTGATGTGCTTGTACGTGAGTTGTAAAGTGTATTATAATGTAATGATTGTAAATTAAGTTTCTGTGTGCTTGGTTTGCATATCATTTAGAGTCCCTCTGTATGGCCGTATGAGCCACCATCTAAGTTGTCAGGGCTGTACCCTTTGTTGTTCATTTGTTTAAACACTGATTTGCATTGATTGTGGTACTCCGGGTGGGTAGCCCGTTGAGTTGTGAACTCCGGTGTGTGGCCGTTGAGTTAGTTTTACTGTTATTTTCAGTGCAGGGAATTAATTGTAAGGTTGTAAGCCTGGGAAAACGGTCAATTTTTAGAGAAAACTCTGTCCGTTTTGTCCCAGGATTTAAGAACAAAATGGTAACACTCTTGACTTTAGGGTTGGAGGCGTTACATAGGGCTTGTTTGGTACGGGTCCTCATATTCACCAATGTGTTTAGTGCATTCAAGTTTGAAGTTATGTTTTATTTTTGGAGGATGTCTCATATATAACATGGTACTACTCCTTGAAAAAGAGTCGCATCTATGAATCAACTACCAACTATTTTACACTCGAAACAAGAAGCATGTTGCCTCCTTTACACTGAAGACTTGTGTCATGAGTCTTCCTTTCTTTTATTTTCTTTAGTATGACAAATAAAGGAGGTACTTCTTTTGGTTGGTTTTCTAAAATTAAATGGTTTTCAAATGGTTGGACATTAATTTATATGCTGTTGCTACACTATTTCCATTGCCATTTTTAACATAAAATGATGACAAAAAGTGGAAAAAAAAAGAGAACAATTACAATTGCATCAAGATTAGTACTATGTTATAATGCCTAAATATTTAAATCCATCAAACAAACTTTTTTGCAGTTCAATGAGATATAAAAACGCATTTTTCTTCAAATAACTTAAGCTATAAAATCCATCAAACTTTAGTGCTCGAATTGGATACGATGCTCCACTTGTTGGAGAAAATGAACTAGGCCAAACTCGACATAATTATGGTGTTGGACACTCTAACATCTAAAATTATAATTAGATAACTAAAGAAAAAAAAAAACCAGTAAATGAATAAAATGTATAATTACTTCTAGCTGATTTATGCTTGAATTTGATTAACTACGGATGTTGAGGAAAAGGAGGACTCATAAGCAGTCCAAGGGAAACATCGTAGACCTTCTGACACGACCAAGCACGGACCAGTTGACTTAATTTCCCACCAACAAATAAAACCACACACCATAACATCCCTGGAAAAAACGTACACATCAAACCACACAGTAGGCTCATTTTTCCACCTGAAGCTGCAGAAAAATAGGGTTGTTCCCCATATGTTAGGACTGAATTCAAACTCCCATGAATCCATGAAATGAGCCAACACCTGCTCGTTGAGATCGTCGTCTTTAGATTTGCAGTGAAAGGTGAGTTTGATACCTTCCCCGAGAAAATTAAAAATTCTTACATGGATCTGTGGATTGCTAATTCCACCCTTGTTGCTGTCGCAAGGGGTGCTAGCAATGACAATAACTAGAACTAGGAGTAGGGCTTGTTTGGTATGACCCCTCATATTCACTGATGTGTATGGCATATTCAAATATGCCGATATGTTTTGTTTTTGCAGATGTCTTATACATAATAAGGTCATGCTGTTGAAAAAGACTGATGTTATGAATCAACTACCAATTATTTTGTGGAGAACCAATAAGCATGTTGTCACCTTGATTATATTTCTTTCAGCACTTATCTACATGACAAATCAAAATTGTGTGAACAGTCTTTTCTTTTCTTTTCTTTTTTCCCTTTGTTTTATTTTGGGGGGGGGGGGGGCATAAAGACAGATGAATACATTTTTGAAATAGATCCTAGTATAACTTTCCAGTTAACCACTCCAGTTAAATACAGGCATTGTACAACTATGTACTCAGTTTCCAATACAGACATCGGCACTCAAATAGTCGACACAGGTCACTCGCTCTGTAACTGAAGGTCTTCATCGTTGATGGCCTCTTCAATGACATCAATGCAGGAACCGACAGACTTGCCCCTAGCCATGGCATCGGCGAGTTTTGCTCGAGCTTCTTCGTGTCGGCGTAGGAGAAGAATGGTGTTCAGAACTGCCCACCTCACCTGTGAATCTGCCTTTTTCTGTGTGAACCCCAAGCTCTTGAGCAACCCATCCAACTTTTTATAAAGGATAAAGGTTCAAGTTAGGAAAAAGAAGCAGACATAATAACAATAGGCACAGTACTGCATGAAAGTTGTGCAAAAGAATAAGATCAACGCGATTACCCAACTTGACTGATCGGAAACCACCAAAAAAGGGACAAAAAGAAAGCCCGACTTTAATCTGACCGCAAATTAAGCCAGAACACTAAAACTTAATATTTTGGCAACAAGACCGCATTTGCAGACCCAAATATTTCACCAATCTGTTGTAACTGATATGACATTAACACGAGTGGAGTGACAAATTCGGCGGGTCTAAGAGCAACCATGTAATGATTAAAATTTTACGTCAAAGTAAAGTGAATGAATATTAACAAACCTTGTTGATATCAGTCAAGCCGCCTTCTGCCTGTCCATACAAGAGATACTCTGTTGCCACACCAGCCAATGCTATACATGAGAATCTATTGAGCATCTAGTCAAGACATAAAGCTGTCATAAGTATTAGTACTCCCATCAATTCGACCTAAGGTTGAACCCCGCCCGGCCGCCCCCCAGCTTTCAACCCATATATGTGTACGTACCGTGGCTGACACTTTCCCTGTTTTGACCTGGAAGGCATGGTGAAATACATGAATAAACAAGCACAACCAAAAGTGCATCAAGATCATGTTCAAAATCAACAAATGCAGTGTAAACCCCACCCTCCCTTGAAGGTGGGCTCTGGGCTTCAGAAGTACGAACAAGCCTCCGTTCCTCAACCAAATTACTGAAATATAAAGATAAAACAAGAACCTCTTTTGTTTTTGGGTAAACAAAAAATCATATAGCCAAAAAGAGCTTTTCAAATATCACGGGAACTACGCAAGCCAACCCAACAAGCCGTGTACAATTAAAAGGAATTATCCAGTGACTAACGAATGCAGTAAGAGAAAGAGAGACTTACTTCTTCAACGAATTGAAAGTCCACAAAAGTTGTCCCCGCTTGAACATTGAGAGATCCTTCTTTCTTCAAAGCTTCAAAACTTGAAAGTGTATAACCCCTTGGAAGGATGCCCACTAGGTAGGCAATCAAAAAGTGGCCAGCCTCATGCTGCTCATAAAATTCAATCTTAACATCGGTCTAGGGATTAAATCCATTCACATTCAGATGCTAATGCACATTAAATGCCAAAGACTCCAAGATGCATATTAGCAGTAAAAGAAGACAGGACAGAAGTGAAGGGGCTTACTTGGATAACACGGTTGTGGTACTTTTGACTGAAAGTATGACCAATTGTATCAAGAACCAAGCTACCAATTCCTCCATCAAAAGAAACCTGTAAGCAACCACAGAAAAAGAGAAGCACTTGACCCTTCTCCCTACAGCTCAGTAATGAAACACAGACATATTTCAAGATAGAAGATGTCATCAAAATCATCAAGTGCATTTTTCTTTCCCTAGAAGGGGTGCGCAAACACACATCGATCTCAAGCATTCTATTGATGAGTAAAGCATTAGAAACAAAGACAAGAAGAATTCATATGATAACCATCCTTTACCAGAAGATCCCTCTTGTAGGTTTATCTCGAAAAAATCCCTTGCCCACTTTCCTAACACACATGGAAATTTACGTGAATCAGCTCTGCACGGGAGCCATCTTTACTTGAGCTATCCCGTTTTCATCTCAGGAACAAATAATCTACGTATGGTTTCTGGCAATGAAAATTGCAATGAAATTAACATTTTCATAGCCATCCTTACCACGATGATTACTCATAAGACTTGTAAAATTATCGCATACCAATCATAATTAAGTCCAGTCATGTCTGATAGTAATGGTGATTGTTCTAGTCAAACTACGTAATTGTGATTACGTAAGTCAATGTAATGGTGTGACGTTTCCCCCCCAACCCGCCCCCCCAAAAAAGAAAGCAGAATTAAGGATTTCGTGGTTCAGGGCCTTGAGGGTTCTTTCTCCAACGAATTTAACCCTGAGCACTGGTGTTGTAGAGAAAAAAAATAAAAATTGTTGCATAAATGCATCAGTACCACACTAGAACACAGCCAAAGACTTCCAGAAAACTAGGGTCTGTTCTGAATGCCTAAAAACAGCTATAGTCAACACTAATGTAGATACTATGGGAAGTTGAACAGACAGATTTATGATGAATTATCTATGGTACATACAAAAATCTGAAACAAAAAGTTTAAAGCTCAATGGTTTGTGGAGTATAATTATAAAGTTAATTTTTGCAGGTTGAGAAGTATATGAATTGAGGTAGAAGACACAGTCTTGGAAAGTGCGATAAGGAAGGATAACTTACCAAGTCCAACGTCCACAGAAGTAACAATCCCAACGAGGTGTAAAGGATTTGTTGGGGGCTAAGGCCAAATGCACGCCATACAGCAACACCACCTAAAATTGCTGCAATTTGGAGGTTCCTCTCAATTGAACCTAGAGTGGTATCCACAGGTGACAAGAGAGAGGCGGGTTCAATTCCATTCAGCTTTAACTCATCCAATCTATACAGTCTCTGAGGCACCTGCACTGTGATCACACATTCATCAGATAAGCTAACTTCAAAGCTCAGCATATGTACATTTGACTCAGGTGCAGGTACAAGAATACCTAAGAAGCTAAATAATAGTCAGAAAATTGTGATCATGATACCAATACTGTGATCAAAACCCAAAAAGTTGAAATAGACTAATTAGAATCGCTTGAGTGGCACACTACGTTCTGAGCCTACAACCAATGATCCTTTTAAGCGTGGCTCAAACATGGCTATCTTCAAAAGCTTTATATGACTCTAGTCTAATCTAAAGCATTAAGAATACAATATCAGATGGTTTAGGCAAGCCTCTAGGGTTTCATTTGGTTTGATAGTTGTCATCTTGTACTCCTATCAAGGACTACAAAGATTGAACAAAAGCACCTTAAGCTGGACTAAAGAGCCAGAGTAACATAGGCCTTGTCTCCTTGACAATACAAAGCTAGGGATATCCAAGGACAGACAACTTGAGCCCTCCTTATATATCACCAAAGTGAAATAGGCACAATACTACGGGAGAACTGGAAGCCGATTCTAAGTGTCAAGTTCCACACATAAAACCCTACCAATACGCCCTAAAAACTTGAATTATAAAACTCCCAATCAATTTCAAATACACAGATATAGCTTCTTCTCTACACTTCAGTTATCTTCACTGTTTCCAAAGAAACTGTAAGAGCTCAATGGCTTGTCACAACATTACATTTATCAAATATTAGCCAAAACCAAATGCCCCAGCCATCAACAAAAACCAAAATCCAAACAAAACCCATCTAGAGCAACTAAAACCCAACAAAATAAAAAGAAAACTTCATCTGGGCATCCCAAAACTCATTGAACAATGAATCAAGAACCAGAAGAAAATGCAGAAAAGGCCTTGTTTTTAGGGCAAAGAAGAAGCACTACCTGGCGGGCAGCACCAAAGCAGCGGAGGCCACCAGGCTGGGCTTGAGACTGTTTGATGAGAGAGAGAGCAGCCCTGTCATTTCCTCTGGACAACTCTTCGTCCACCTTCTCTAACACTTGCTTCCTCAAACTCAAGCTCAATCCTTCTCCTCTTCTTTCTGATTGGGTCCTACAGAATATTCTCAACCCCCCTAGAACTGTTATGGTGCCCATTCAGAAGCTGAAGAACGTTGTGAACGACTGAACGGAAATTGAAAGGGATTGGATGGTGTCATTTTTGGAGGTTGAATTAGGTTTGTTCTTGATTTATGTTTATGGATGAGGAAAATTGAAAGGTCGAATGCCCAAAAATCACAAATGTAAGGCTTAAAAGAAAAACTCCAAATGAAGGTTTTGACGTTTTGTAAATTGTAATGATGTGTTGTATTGTTGTATGACTGCCACAGAATCTGATTCAGGTAGTAAATTTCTAAAAATTTGGATTTTATTTTTCTAAAAATTTGAATTTTATATAATATAAATGAAATCCTATATGTTTTTGTGTGTGTGTATGTATATATATATATACATATATATATATATATATACATATATATATATATATATATATATTTGATTTGTCAATTTATTAGAGTCTAATACTATTGGTCCATGAAATAATGAAAATCTCCCATCATAAATTTTTTTATTTGGAAAACGCAAATTTGACACCTTACTTGAGCAAAGCAGGTGCAAAATCACTTGAAATAACTTGTTTATTATGAATGTCTTAATTTAAGATATGCTCTACATTTATTGAATTTTATACGAAGTATTCTATTTTAAGTTGATTTAGAATTCTACAAATGTTTACATATTTGTGCTTCTATATCTTAATTGTAGACAAATTATCATATTTGCTTATTAGTTATCATCACTATTTGTCATATTTGACAATACAATTTAAATCAACTTGATTTGAGACAAATGTTTTTTTTCCCGTACTTCATACACTAAATTCGTCATTTGTTTTGATAAACAATAGTAAATAATTCAGTACAAAGGTAATCATGTTCTTTTCAACAAATAATTAAAAATAAGTTCAGCAAATAAGTTTGAAATGAATTCAAAAAATAAGTTCAAAATAGGTACAACAATGATTAGCTCTAACTAATATCAAGGTTTAGCATTTCAAAAAATTATTAATATTTGTTATTTTAATACTTGTTAATTTGTTTACATAATTTATTTTTTTGATAAAAGTTACAAGTAGTATTTTAAACATTAAATTGATTTTCTGGTGGATCATGCTACACTCCAGTGGCAGTTAGTATCATTCACAAGAGGACCTTGTGCTTCTACCTTCTAGTCAATGCCATGCCCCCCTCTAACATGATTGTGCCAAACCTCATAAGTGCTAAATGATCAGTTTCAGAGGGCACCTTTAAAGCATTTCCAATATGAGTTCCAAAAATTAGAATTCAGACATACCACATCATCAAAAATTTCACATTTTTGAAACTTGCATTCAATCACTTTCCCAACCAATAAAACTCTAACTTAAATTATATAATAAAATATTTCATATGAACCCAACTTATAACATACTTTTTTTTTTTCAAATATCAAAATAATATTTTTTTATTAAGGGAAAAAAGAAAAATCAATAAAAAATTAAAAAAAGTACAAAAAAGGTGGAATGGGGGAGGAACGGGCAGACGTGGAGGCCCGCGTCCCCCCCCCGGTTTCCCTCTGGGCAGAGGTTCCCCAACAAGCGTGTGACACGCAGGGCCCACAAGTCCCACGCATTCCACACGACTGGGGACGCTCTTAGGAATGCACAAAGAAAAACATCTCAACAAAAAGTGCGTTTTTCTTGCCGTGGCCTGTGTGTAAGCAAAGATATGACCAACTTTGACCAATTAGCACAGCCATCCCATGACCCACATACCAAGCTTTCGAGGTTTCACATCTGAGCCTGAAGAAAAAGCCCTTCATATGTGATCTTGCACCCAACACGGGCAAGCACTGTGTGAAAACTGCAGGTTCATGTCATATAACACCGGTATGAAATTGAATCCCGCCACTAGTCAGGCTCGGGAGGTCAAGATATATGCAACTTTACCTATACAAACCAAAAATCATCGACAATTACAAGCATCATCAACTGATGCATTCACATTTATTCATCTCTGGCTTCTGAAAGGAGATAGTTAACACAGTGACAATATTGATGGCTCCCCATCACGACCAAAAACGTAGAGATTTGGAAGGGGGAAAAAATGCCATCTTCTAAGTTTGAAGAAAGCTTGTAGATGTGTCAAAAAAAGGCTCTTTGTCCAACTCCAAAAAGATGGTATTTTGTGAAAATTAGAAGCCCCATCAACGAACTCTAGCAGCATAAGCAAAGGAAACAACAGCAGCCAAAATGGTAGTAGCAGAAGAAACCAAAGTCCAGAAGCTCTTCTTCTTCTTAGCCTCAACCACAGTCCACTTCAATGTCTCCAATTGCTGCTCCATCTCCCCCACCTTCTCCTCCCTGCTTCTAAAAGCCGATCTTATCGCTTCCAACTCCTCCAAATATGGTTTCATCTCCTCACTCAGAGCAATTTCTTTGCCTTCACCATTCTCCCCATTTGCCATTGACAGTTGCTGGGCAGTGTTCTTCAGCATAGTCACCGCCCACTCGAACATGTCACTTTTGGATCTTATTGAGGCTTCTAACTCCGTTATCTTCATCTGGGCATGCTCCAATTCCTTCAGAATTGACATTTTGTCTTCTGCTAGTCTGTTGTGTTTCTCTTCGAGCTCTTTCTTCTGTGCCGAAAGGGTGTCACCTGCTGATCTTAACCCCTCGATCACACTCGAAGTCTCCTCCATTTTCTTTGAAATTTCTGAAACTTTAGCTTGCAAATTCGCCCCATTTGCCTTCTCCTCCTCCAACGCCTTCCTGGCCTCATTGCGCTCAAGATTGACTTGTTCGAAAGCATTCTTGAGGGTCTCGAGCTCATTAACCTTGTTCCGAAGCTCAGTGATCTCACTTTCTTGCCTCGATTTCACCTGCTCCAGCCAATTCTTGTCTTCAAGAATAGCTTCTTTAACTTGCTTCAAACTCTCTAATTCCTTCTCCAATTCACTCAATCTCTTCACAACAGATGATTTCTCTTCCATTAAACTTTCGATTTCCCTCTCCTTCTCCTTCTTCTCCTCCAATATCACATCTCTTTCCCTGCTCATATCACCTAATCTCTCAGCCATTTCATTGTTAGTTTTGTCCAATTCAGTGAACTTCATCATCCACTTCTCCTCTTCCTCTCTAAGACTCGAAATCGTAGCATTCAGCTCCAAAACCTCCCTCTCCAACTCCTTAATTCTCACTTCCTGCTCATTCTTTTCTCTTTGCAACTCATCTTTCTCTCTCAAAATAAACTCCTTCTCTGCATTCAAACCCTCAATTTCCTTCTTCAGTTCTTCACACTTCCTCTTCATCAAACCCAATTCAACCTTGATAGACTCAACCCTTTTCTCACTTCCCTCTAAATCCTTCGTTGTAGCTTCGCATTTAGACTTCAATTCTTCCAACTCCCCTGCTGATTTCCTCTCCTTATCTTCAATTTCAGCGAGTTTTTCTATCAATTTCTCTCTCTCCTCAACTTGGACATCCAAATCCCTTTTCAAAGCATCCTTCTCACGAATTGATTCATTCAGAGCTTCTTTTTGCCTCTCAATCTCATCCCTAAGTTCATTCTCCAGTTTCTTCATCGACCCAATTTGCAAATCCCAGTCAAGTTTGGCCTTCTCAATCTCATCCCTCTCCCTAACAACCTCACCCATATCTCTCTCCACATCCTCCAGCCTCTTCTGAACCCCTTCTTTCTCTCTCTTCAGCCCTTCGTTTTCTCTCTCTAGCTCTTCCTTCTGTGCCCTCAACTCATCCACCTTCGACTCAACAAAAGCAGACACGACCTCCTTCCCTACCTCGGCCTCCACCCCTCCATCCTTCGTCCGAGCCAACTGGGCCTTCAGGGACTCAATCTCCGACTCGGACCGAGTCAACTCGGACTCAAGCGATTTCTTCGATTCCAACAAAGACACCAACTCTTGCCGCTTCTCGGCGGTGTCCTTAAGAAGCTTGGCATTTAAAAGCTTCAAGCTCTCGATCTTCTCAGGTGGGTCTTCCATGGCGGCAGAGGGGGGTGGTTCTTCCTGTTCTTGGTCCGGCTCCATGGATTCGATTTGCGAAGGATTTTGTTGGTTTTGGGTCGGATTCTCTTTGTGGGTCGGCTTCTTTTTGGCCATGGCGTGGTGGATGTGATTCAGGCTTTTTGTTATATGTGTGTTTCCGGGAAAATGGGGAAGATTGGAAATGTGAGGCTTTGTGGGGTTCTAGGGTTTGTATGGCGGAGGAGAGAGATTCAGTTCACTGAGAGGCAGACAAGAGATGATGGGGAACTTTGAGGAGAGAGACAGAGAGAAGAGCGGTTTCTGGTATGGGCGGGTTGATAGGGTTTGGGGGAAAGAGGTTAGTGGACACATGGAGGGGTTGGATTTTCGAATTCAAATGCTTCCTAATTTCGAGGGAATCATCCCACTTTTTTCATTTCCTTTTATTTTTTAAATTTCGAGAGACGCGTTTGGTATAATTTGCTGTGTTTGAAAATAGGTAAATGGGTATGAATGAATATACATACTGATTCATAAAATTTTTACCGATTGAATAGCTAATTTGTCAGTAAAAGGTAATTAAAAAATATTTAAATCCAATTCAAATGATATATGAAACCCTAATTTTTGGTTTCTATACATCTCCATTACTTATGATAAGTTGAAAATTATAATATGTTATTTTCAATTTATCATAAGCAACTTATCATAACTAAAAGGTAATAAACATATGATTGTATCCAATTTACATGTTCTTTTCAACTTATCATAAGTAACTTATTACTGATCAGTAATATTCACCACTGGTGAGTGCTGATCAGACTGACTATGACTAAATTTGTGAGGAGAAAATATGGTTAAGTACTGACAAGTGTTGATCAATGATGATTGGTGCTGACAAGTGTTGATCATTGCTAATCAATGTTGAAAGTTGATAATAATTACGAATGATAAGTTTGGGGGGGAAAAAAAAACATATTAGATTTTATCTTTTTCTATTTTTTTGGTTCGATTCATTTGGCATATTGTTATTGTCCTTGTGATAAAATTGACCACCATCATAGTCTCCATGCAGATATTAAATTTTAACTCTTCTAGTATGTGTTATAATTAAAAATATGTTTGAATATATGTAAGAATTCTTAAAACCAATACCCAATTTTATAATTGCAATTAAACAATAACGAAAAATACTCAAATGATCAAATCCAATTAAAATGGTAACCACCAAACTCTAATATATACTCTACGCATTAAATCTTTTTTTTTTCCCTATTTGTTTAGTTCGTTCCATTATGTATAAAAGCTTACCTTAAGTATCAATTTCCGTTTATATAGAGATGAAGAATGAATTTTTAGCCTCTGAAGTCAACTTTGCAATATCTATATCTACCCAAGTAGAACTCATAAACTCCCAAACCTTGGGGATATAGGGGTGAGTATTATTTTGTCAAACCCAACCCAAAGGGGTACGCGTATGGATTTGGGTGTGGATGCGATAACAACTCAACTCAACTTGAATCCGCCCACACCCATCCTCAGTTTGAGGAAGTGAGATAAAATGGGTATTGAAGGATTTATGAAAATTGAGTTGGATGGAGTTTGAAGAAGTTACAATCGTAATTTTGATTATTTTAAGTTTAAAGGTTTGTTGCAATATTTTACTTATTTATTTATTTATTTATTTTACTATATTATTATTATTATTATTATTATTATTATTATTATTATTGTTGTTGTTGTTGTTATCATCATTATCTTCTGGTTGGGCTTGTCATTGACAACATACTTGGAATGGGCTTATTTGTTCGATCTAAACAACTGAGCGACAAAGGTGTTAGAGAATGATAGTCTGGTAGGCTGTCAGCCCAAGGAAGCCCAAAGGAGGGAGGGAGGCCCCTAAAGTCGGAGAGTTCGTTTGGGACACCGTAAATACACCAATTAATTTTAATTTTGAAAAAAAATACAAACCGACCACTGTACTATAATTCTGCGATTCCAACTTAAGATGGCGTAGTCAAATTGTACATTGACATGAAGAATTTATGCGCTTTAAAATTTAAAAGTGAAGCTATAAAAATATTGAAAAATTAAAAATATCTCTCAGTGCGTGCTAATATGGACCATCTTTTGAGTGATGTAAAATGGGGCAATATTATGTACCAGTTTTAATAAGTGACTCAAAATTGGACAATTTTTATTTAACTAATTTAAGCATAAAATTAAATTCAAATTCAAATCTAGCATTATTAGATTAGTTAGGGTCTGTTCGTTGCGTTGATATTTTTCAATTTACCAACTTCTATCAATTTCAACCTACTTTAACCAATTTCAACCTACCTCCTTCAAAATTTTATTCTCACTACCAAATATACCAACGTTAACCAATTTCAAATCACTTCAACCTATTTCAATAAAAAAAAATACCAACTTTAATCAACTTCAACTTATCTCAACCAACTTTACCCTTTTACCAACTCCAATTTACCAATGGAAAGATCATACCTTTAGTTATTTAGGCGATTCCAAAAATTTATTAAACATCCATTTTGTTTTTTCTTTGATGAAATAAAACATGCCTTTAATGACAGATCCACCGCACATCCAAATGGCCCAATGCATCAGCCAGTTCGGTTTATAAACCCCATAGATGCATAAATCAAGAACCAATAATGCTCATTAGTATGGAATACACCCACAAATGATACAATATGTGAGAAGGCCCTGTTCTTTTCGTTTGTAAATCTCAATTTATTAATTTCAACAAACTTCAACTCACTTTTTACTATTTTAACCAACTTCTACCAATTATATAACTTTCTGAGCCACTAACCGGAAGAAGACATACTGGATCACATGGAGGAAGCCACAAGGTGGGTTCATCAAAATAAATTGGGAAGGGAAGTTTATCCAAGCATCAACATTCAACTTGGGAGCTTCATCAATCTTGATAGCAGAAGCAACAACTATGCGAAGTGGAATCAAAGCCACAGTACAAGCAGGTTTCACCAATATTCACATTGAAGGAGATAATAAAATTCTCATTCAGGCTGTTCAAGGTCATATTCAACCATCATGAAAAATACAAGTACGCGTACAGAACATACTCACTTACATCAAGTTATATAATAAGGTTTTTATTCATCATATTTTTAGAGAAGGAAATTGCACAGCTAATTGGCTAGCCAAATTTGGTCTTTCCTTACATTCCATGGTTGTGTGGAATGTGATCCCACATATGGACCTTCTTTCTATCATCTACGAGGACAGTCTAGGCAGAACCCTTAAGAGAAGGACTACTTAAATTGTAGTTTTTATCTTTCTTACAAAAAAAAAAAATTCAACCAATTTCAATTCACTTCAACAAAAAATATTCATTGCAATCCATTTCTACGATGTTAACCAACTTCACTCATTTTTCAAACCATATTTCCCAACGAAAAGAACAACCCTAAAATCAATGAGCTTCCAATCCTTTTGTTTTCTTCTTGGTGTGTGTTTGTTGGGGTGGGGGTAGTTTTCCGTGCTCCTTCTCCCTCTATGCCACCAGTACTCTATTTGTATTTTGATCATTGATAGACAGCACAATTTAGGAGGTTAGAAATAAACTAGCAAGTTTGACATTGGTATGTCGGCTTAAGAGAAGCCAATAATCCAATGGCAACATTTAAAAAATCTTATCAATTAAACTAATCGAATCTTTCTACATTTTGTATAAGCAGGACTCAACTGAGAGTTATTATCAGTATACTAATCGGTCCAACGACATCTACAAAATTTCCCAAGATCAACTTCATTTCAATATTCATCTCACAAAAAGAAAAAAACTTCATCTCAATATCCTCTTTTTCTAAATGTTTACATGCCAAAACTTAAATTAATTACAGTATTAAGGGCCTGTTCTTTTCGTTGGTAATTAAATTGAGGTGGGTAAAAAAATGAAGTTAATTGAGATAGGTTGAAGTGGGTTAAAATTGGCTGACGTTGATATTTTTCATTGAAGTACGTTGAAGGAGATTGAAGTAGGTTGAAGTTGGTATATTTGTTGAAGTTGGTTAAAATATTGAGAATAAAATTTTGAAGGAGGTGAGTTAAAATTGGTTAAAGTGGGTTGCAGTGGGTTGGAATAGGTTGAAGTGGGTTAAAATTGGTATTTTTTATTGAAATAGGTTGAAGTCGGTTGAAATAGGTAAATTAGTAAGGGTCCGTTCTTTTCGTTAGTCATTTTCAATTTACCAACTTCAACATACTTCAACCCACGTCAACTAATTTCAACCCACTTCAATAAAAAAATACCAACTTCAATGAACTTCAACCCACTTTAACCCACATCCTTCAAAATTTTATCACTATTTTAACAAGTATAAAAAATATACCAACTTCAATCAATTTCAACAAAAAATACTAACTTCAACTCACTTCAAACAACGCAATCAATTTTATCTTTTTAACAACTCTAATTTACTAATAAAAAGAACAGACCCAAAATTCATTGCATCATTGCAAGCTAACATACATTTATCAAATTCGTTGACCCCCCCCCCAAAAAAAAAAAAAGAGGAGGGAAGGCAGAGTGGGTCTCACTGGCAGAGAAACCAGCAGACCACAGAAATCGGTAGTTAGACCGGCTGTTCTCTATGGATCAGAGTGTTGGCCTCTAAAAAAGACGCAAGTCCAACGGTTGATGGTCGCTGAGATGAGAATGGTCAGGTGGATGTGTGGTTTTACGAGATTGGACAGAAAAAGGAATGAAGAAATCAGGGGTTTAGCGGAAGTGGCCCCCATAGAGGAGAAGATGAGGGAATCGAGGCTCAGATGGTTCGGCCACGTGAAGAGGAGAAGCGTGGTCGCCCCTGTCCGTAGGTGTGAGTTGATCAACCCTCCCGGTGGTAAGAGAGGGAGGGGTAGACCGAAGAAGAGCCTAGAAGAAGTGGTGAGAGAGGACTTGAGAGTTGTCGGTCTTACGGAGGACATGGCTCAGGATAGGAAGTTGTGGCGAGCAAGGATTAAGGTCTCGGACTGTAGGGGTCCGCCGCCGTAGGGGGCTGTAGTTTGGGCGGCGTTTAGGGTGGGCAGGGTTTTCTGTGTGTGCTGATCTGCAGGTCGTTGCTTTGTTGGGCTGTGACGGCACAAAGCGCCCTTGGTTTGCTCAGGTATGTCTCTACTCCCTCTTTATTTCCTATCCCCCCTTTCCCCTTTCCTCCTCCCTCGTTTATTCAGTAAATGGTTTTCGCAAAAGTTTGCCCTATAACCCTTTTTCTAAAACCGTCTTGGTGGGTCATATGGAATCAACCTCTCTATGGGTAGGAATACCGGTAGAGGTAAGGTTGCCTACAGCTGGATCTCCCCAGACCCCGTGTAAGCGGGACCCACACTGGGAGTGTTGTTGTTGTTGTTGTCTCATATAAGTACAATGGAACTAATAATATATGGTAGGAATCTGAAAAAGCAGGGCACATTCAATGTATGTACTCACTCTTGCTTTCCCCTGTTATATATACCAACTACTCATATAGGAATCATCTGTTATTATCTGATTTATCCATTCCCAAAATATATACAAAATAATCACCATCACCATCATCATCATCATCATGAGATTTTATCACCCACCTTCCTACTACAAGATTTCAAACTCTAGCTGGTAATGATTAATTCTATAATCCATGTGAATGTGTAATCTTAACCAATTCATCCAATCATTTGAGAGAAAAAATTATGAGATGCTTAATGTGATGCTTAATTAGTAAGAATGAAGATTGATTAGTGTGCAATTGATGTTTTACGATAAGTTTATGAGGAACAGTCTCAATCAAAACGAACTATCACATAGTTTTATTAGAAGCCGAATGTGATTGATATAGTAAAAAATCAAATAAGATGTTATATCTGATCGATGTTAACAAATACTTCCTATCTGATGTTATGTATAAGACGGATCAATTCAACGAATATTGACTAAGTTTGAAAGGGTGATCATCTATCTCCAATTGATCCCCAAAAGGGAGGAGGGAAAAGGGGTTAGATATTTAGATGACCCTTGGTTGGTTTTTTTTTTTTTTTGGGTCCGTTGGTTAATGCAACGAGATGACCCTTGGAAATCAGTGCCTTTTGGTAAAGTTTTAAAATATGGATTTAAAATGATTTGAAAATAAAGAATATAATTATGTTACACTCTTATATTTGTTTTTAAAGTATAAGAAAATATTTATTTTCTTATACTCCATAAAAATATGACACTAATAGCAGCCAATTGGCCTTGAAGTCCTTGCCATACACAGGTTGTTTTAAAATTTTAGTTAAAATACTTTTAGAAATATTAGAATTAATCTTATAATTTAAATTTTAAAAAATAATACTATTAATATATCAGTAGTTTATTTTCTTTTTCCCTTCATAAAAATAATTGAAAAGACACTCTTCATTATGATGACTTTAAATCAATTATTATTTTAATATTTATTTTTTAATAAAATCTTAATTAATGCTTAAGAAACACATGTCATGATCGCAGCATTCGTACTCACTTTTATATATATATATATATATATATATATGTGTCAAAATAAATTTAAAAACTAAGCTAAAGTATGTTCAATTTCTAAGTTAACGTGAATGTCATGTACTTACAAAGACCCAAAGCCATTTGACTGATTAAACATGCTTTTGCAAATGGTGAATGTACCTCCTTTTAGGTCCCCCTTCTTAAGCTAGAAATTGTCACTAAGCATGGGGGAATTAATTTACTCTTAGAATCAGGAATATACCCAAATTAGTGGCAGAGAGCATTGTTTCAAGGCTTACAAAATCATGTGCCAAATCTTAGACTTAGTATAGATTATTTGAATTTATATTATGATATTTAGAAATTGCCACTTGTTTTCTCCCCTTCACTCTCCTCTCTTATTAGTATTGCATTTTTCAATAGATAGTATATATTTTTGGACAATGCAAAATATAAAATGTAAGAATGTGATTTTTTTGGGGGGGGGGGTAATTTAATTTGAATTTTTTTATCAACAAATGGACCGACGCTTATTTCCCTTCAGGTTTCAACCATGTATTCAGGTTGAACTTTTATTAACGAAGAAAATGTACTAAAACTAAAAGTCTACTTGTTTTGGAAGTACAATACTTTGATTCTAATTAATTAATGAAGGATCGAATAAAAAAGTAATTACACGATATAAAATAATAAAATTTATAATAATATTTACAAAATAACCAAGAAATAAAGGAAATTTTATTCACATCTGTAATCATTCTCTCATAATTTTACAATCTCATCAAGCTAAGACAAGACTTCAATTTTTTTTTTACTTGAAATCAGAATCTAGACAAAGAAACTAAATACAATTTTTTTTTTCTCTTTTTTTTTCTCTCTCCCCATTTAAATTGATAGGACAAAAGGACAAAATTTTTCTCTGATTAGCCAAAAGCTCCCATTCTGCATTCATGTTGTGCTTAAAATGACCCTCTCATTATTTTAGGAATAGGAAACTGACCCACCAGCTGCCAGAATTTGCTTCTCCAACTACATTAAATAAACAAAATAAATAAATAAGTAAGTAAACAAATTAATTCAATAGTTAAAAGAAAATCACTATAATTTTATTTTATTTGATCCACTCACCTTAAGAAGAGTTTCCAGCTTGCCCTTGGCAACGAGATACTCATCCCTTACTTGTTGCAAGCATTTCAAGCACCTGTGTTTGGTACATTGTAACCGAAATCTCGTAAAAGTAAAATAATAAATGTCTTGCTACAAGATACTTTTTAAATACCTTGTTTTCACTTAAAAATTATATTATAATATTTTTAAATTGAAAAAAATGATATGATTAAATAGTGAAAGCATATTACAACTTATAAATTTATGTAAAAGCATATTTTTATTCATAATTTATGACATTTCTAAAATACACACATCATATGCCCTCGCAAATAGGGCTGATCCGATTAGGGTGTCATTTAATACTTTATTAGCGTAGCCGATGCATGTGTATGCCGTGTCATTTATAATTAAGTCATTAAGTGTAATCATTGAGAATTTGGTAATTTTAAATTATAAAATACTTTAATTTAGGATGAAGTAAGACACTTAAGATCGTCTTGCAAGCAAGAGACATATCATCACTCTTCGTAGAATGCATCAACTATTTTTGGCTTATTTTCTATATTTTTTTAATGAAAAATAAAGGAATTCTTCAATTTTGTAGATTAAACATAAATAAAATAAATGTTAGCAAAAGGGTGAAAGAGAAAGAAAACAAACCCTTCAATGTTCTTCTCATCACAAAAGTTCCTGAAGACAATGCATGCATTTTGCACCCTTTTTGCACCAATGCTTCACCATATATTTTCCCAAAACATAAATAAAATAAATGTCAGCAAAAGTTTCACTAAAGAAAAATAAGAGTGAGTGTTAACAAAATAATAAGAACAGAAGAAACCCAATGTTAATTTTATCCAAACAAAATTTGAGAAACTTTGTAAAATTTCATCATAATACATATAATTATGATCGCCCAAAATTGATCAAATATTTTTCTTTTTTCAAGAAATAAATAAGAAGATAATACTGTAATTTGTTCAAAAAAAGTCATACAACATTTACATTAATTCCAGAGAAAATGGTACCTGGAACTACTACCCTTCAATTGGTGGACATGGGTATCAATCTTCTTGAAATCTACATCCTGTTGCCCTCTGCATGATCATGAATCAAGATCATCATGGATTTGATGATCAAACATCATTCAATTAATTCCTAGAGATAGAAATACAGAACAAGAATAGAGAAAAAAAAAAAAACAAAGAGATACTGACAAAGATTTAGAGAGTTCATTGAGGAGTCTCTCAGAATCTTCAAAGAAAAGTGTCACAACTTCAAATACAAATTCTGGGTTGCTCTCATCTTGCAGTGACACCAGCTGGTTAAATTGATCATTCAATATCCCCTGTTTTTTTGTTTTTTTTTTTCAACAAAAATGAAAAATAAGAAAAACCCATTTCAGCATTCATCATCACCAGCCAAACCCAGAATTTTTTTTTTTTTTTGGGGACATTTTGTGTTTAATTACCTCATTGAACAAGGAAGTAGTGTAGTCACTGAACTGTTTCTGCAACTGAGCAACATCCATTTTGCAGAACTTCCCTTAATTCTCTGTTTCTCTCCCTAAAACTTTCCCTGTCTGAGATGAAGAAGAAGAAGAAGAAGAAAGAGAAGAGGTGGTTGGGTTGCGTCTGGAATTTGTTTACTATGATCAGAGATCAGAGTTTATATACACAAAATTAAAGTCAGACAGGAGATCTGATATATAAAGATATAGTATATTAATTGCTTTGAATTTTTGATGAAAAAATATTATAAAAAAAAATTCATGCCTTTTGATCTTTACTTTAAGACCAGGTAAACCTTTTTCAATTTTATTTTAAGGGGAGGAAAAAATGTAAATGGGATGAAGTTGACCACACGAGTTATGTATGAACTTAGAGCATTAGCAGCCAGCGGGATTTGGGGGGAACGCGGCCCCACTGCTTCCACATGTCATGAAATGAGAGGTGAGAGAGAAGAGTTGTACGCGGGGAAGAACGCCTGTGTCTCCCCGCGTTGCAACTTTTTAATTGTTTTAATATATTTTTGTGTTTTTTTTCTTTTTGAGTAAGTAAATAATTTTTAAATAATTAAAAAAATAGAGTGTGTATTATAAGATAGGTCCATAATAAATATTTTATTAGATGATTAAAATTAGATTTCTATAGATTGGTGAAGTGATGAAATGCAAGTTCCAAAATTGCAAAATTGTTGTCTGTTGCTGATATGGCATGCCAGAGTTCCAGAAACTGGAACTCTGGCTGGGAATGCTCTCACAACTCCTTAGTTTCCTTTAGTAGTAACAAAGTTTTAGGTGGAGTTACGGAAAGTCTGACCCGACATGAGAATACGACACGAATCCAATCCGAAGTTACCAAGAGAAACACGAACCCGACTCAAATTGAATCAATTTTGACCCGTAGTCGACACGATAGACCGTTTAGTACGAAGACTTGTTATTTTTCACTTTTGAGCAAATCTAAACTATTTTCAAATCCAACATGAAATTAACCCGTTTCTTAAATAGGCTGACCCAATCCGACCCGTTTTTCAACTCTAGTTTTAGGTTTGGGTTTTTGAATTTTTCATGTGTTTTAGAATTTGTGTTCTACTTTGTTTGCTCTTTGTGTCTTTCCCAATTTCTTTGTTCAAATGTTTGGTCATTGCATCTGAATTAATTGTAAATCTTGTCCATCTAAGCAACTATATTCTTGACTTGTTCATTTCTCCTGAAATATGATGTATTTTTGAATTTTATTTTTTTAAAGAACTAGTTTTTGGGTCTAATTTTAATATATATTTAAGGAAGTATAAGTGCTAATGTAGATGATTTACTCCACATGTAGTATTAGCCTCTATAACTTTACGAATCAATTTGCCAAAATGTCAAAAGTAACTTTAGACATATTTGCTTAGCTGGATTATAGTAATATGATACACTGAATGCACTAAGATGATAAGAAAAAAATATATAAGGTAGACTTTTTAGCAACAAATATCAATTTTAAGTTTCACATTATATTATTTTACCGTGTCCCGTCTAGAATAAAAATGGTAAAGAAAAAAGGTTTAAGTATTTTCATCTCACAATTTTATTAGGAACAATTAACATCACCAAATTAAATAATTTTTCTACAAACAATTGATTCAGTCATCTAATACAAACAGTTAATTCAAATAGGTAACAACAGCACAGTTAATAAATGTTTGCCAAACAGGACCTATATTCATTACCTTATTATTTTGTCACTTTGTTACGTATCTTGAAAAGAAAAAAAATATTTCATGAGATCCAATAATATTCGATGTTTTTCTGTACATGTTAGTACTCTATTATCCTCTTACTGTTTTAGAACCCTACCATTTTCTCCAGCCATGCTTTCTGTGCACAATTTTTTTTTTATAAGAAAAAGAAATAATTCATTAATGAAAAACCATATGACATATATATAAATCTCTTCTAACAAAAGTAAATCTAAAACATCAAATTGAATCATTCTCTTTAGAAAGTTAATGGTAAATATATATACTATCGATCGGCTCTAAACTTGTAGCAGTATTCTTGCCACCAACCGCATTTTTTGACATCAATGCGTCTTTCTCGAATATCGGCGAGTTATAGCATAACTTTATGGAGCAGATGCCCAATTGACGTGGTAGATTGCACTTGAAAGTACGATCTTCATAGCAAAACTACTTGAAATTCAATTGTTGACTCATTCTTTAATGAAAAACGTAAATCTAATACAATAATTTCTAAATTCTACTCGACAAGAAACTCACTTTAAATTTTCAAATCTATGATAAATTGCACAAAGGCAATGACTCAAACTCACGCTAACGGTAAGAATAACTTAACTCACACCATAGGTGAGACAAATAGTAAGCAACCCAACTTTCACAAACCGGAGAGAAATTTTATTGAAAAGAGACAAATATATTAATAAATACCTTACAACTGAATAAACCTTCAAGAAGCACAAAAATCAGGGCTTACCACTATTAATTATGACTAATGATAACTCTTTATTGAAGTGGATAAAAGTTAGAATTTTTCGTGAATTATCTGTACGATATTTAATTTAACGTATTGTTCAAATGGGATTTTATGAACTCTTCATGAAAAAGGTCTTCTGAAAGGTGAGTTTCCTCTCTATTGATTCAATGACATATGCGATCAAGCTACTATTATTGGTATTGTATATAATATTTTGTAGTGAGATATATCTTTCAGATACTCTCTGTATATAAGGATATATAAAAATGTTTACATTTAAATCTTCTTATATTGTGTTATAAGATACACGCTATATATTTATCATATAATATTACAAATGAGAGAAAATTATAGGCAACTATTGAAATACTCAAGTATTCATCTTTATAAATGTAGTGATCGACATTGATGTATCTTTAGATATTGAAAGAAAGCAAAGTCTTCAAAAATGACAAAAATACACCCTATCTATCTGTATCTATATAATTATATATAAAATTGATTGACTTTACGTATTTTTACCATGTGTCATAACTTTATTGGTTAGGTTATTCATTACTATTTAAATTCATTTTGTGTGTTTTTAGCATGCATACGTTGTTTTTTTTTTTTCATGTATGTACTCTACAAGACCTTTTATTTTCTTCTTGATCAATTACTTCGAAATTTCATCAATAAATATTTACCTGCATATGTAAAAATAATGCATGCTTAAACCCAAAAAATTCAATTGATACAAAGATTATTTAACTAATAAAGTAAATCTACATTCTAAAAACAATATTATTGATAAATTAGTTATAATTTTGAATAATAATATATTATTTAACTCAACCCTTATATGAATAGTTTTAATATCTTACAAAGGTTAAGTGAGTGCAAAAAACATACATATATACATACAACTGATAAGAGAGTATAAAGCTATGTTGCTGTTGTGAAAATGCTCATCTAGAATTAATATTTGTATTGTAATCTGTACCATGCACCCCTTGCACATGTGTTTTGTAGTGAAATCTTATCCTGTTGAGTTTCACATCAAATTTGCCTTTTTGATATTTGCAGGATTTATGTTGAGTACCCTTTTTATCAAATTGTTGCTGAATTTGTCTTTAGTTGGTCTCTGTCAGTGTGCGTTTTCGCAACCCGGTTGGTTCAAAATTGTCATTCGTGATCAGCAACTCACTTCAGACAAAACCACTACTGATTCTGGTAGGGTTACTGTGATTGGTGATGAGAAACTCCCTCTTTTCCTTCATTTTATTTAGTCTTTAACAAGAATACAAAGCTTTGTCTATATATATATATATATATATATATTTACATCAGCTTATATTACCATAATTCTATGTTTGTGTGAATGCTTAAAGAGATGGTGGGACTATGTATATTTAAATTTTCTCCGACTTTATGAAAGCAGAACTAATTATATTAAAAATGATTGTTGTTATTGTCTTACATTACCAGGATTCATATTTAGATCAATAAACAAATAGAACATAGTGAACTCTTTAATAGAAGAGAACAATAAAATGGGCCAAATTAGAGTTCAATTGCTAACCCCCCCCCCCAAACAAAATCAACTCGGGAATAGCTAAAAAGCAATTGATGCCCCTTACTATATGAGATCCATGTACAAATGTAAATATTTTAACTAGCCATCGAATAACATTGCGCAACTTCTACATTTTTTTTAATGGACTTATTGAATTCACAGACACAATAAATCAAAGAAGATCTTGCTTACACAATAAAACGGGTCAAATTAGAGTTCAATTGCTAACCCCCCCCCCAAAAAAAAATGAACTCGGGAATAGCTAAAAAGCAATTGATGCCCTTACTATATACGACATCCATCTACAAATATAAATATCTTAAGTAGCCATAGAACAACATTGGGCAGCTCCTACACTTTCTTTTCTTTTCTTTTTTTAATGGGCTCATTGAATGCACATACACAATGAATTAAAGAAAGTCTTGCATATGAAATTACATCATTTTACCTTTCAACCGAACTCCAATATAAGTTGTAATTTTTTAAAAATAAAAAGTAAGGTTTTCTACCGATAAAAAGAAAGGGATACACATATTTTCATCAAGTGGTGAGATTTGAACCGTTAATCCGTAGACCGCAGTTTGAAGGGTTTATCAGCTTATGCACACGAATTTCAATTGTAATGGCCTCTCTATAACTACTATTCCTGCTAACCCCAAAAAAAAACAAAAAAAAACCCACCATTTTTTTCATTAAGACTTGATGTTGACAGCTTTATTCTCTGCTTCGCAATTGGTCAATTCATGTTGGATTGAAGATGCTGATTATTGAGATGGCAAACGTGTCAGATATGAAAGGTATTTAATATGGGGGCCTAGAAAAGCCTTGGAGATCTCCTTGTGAATCCATGGGAGATGTGACAAATTTCCTTTAATTTGATAGGAAAATTAGTTGTGATGAGTAAATACCCCCCCCCCAAATACAAGGGAGGACCAAATTGTGGCTGATACTTATTTAAGGCTACCCATTGGTTGGTATTTGTGCTAGTGAAAATTTTTAGTTCAATATACTCTAAGGATCTATTTGTCAAAAAAATTTAATGTGTGATCTTGTAAGATAAGACGAGTTAAGTCATGTAATGACATTTTTATATATTTTAAAGTTTTATACTGAATGATAGACTTGTATCTACTGAATGATAGACTTGTATCTACTGAAATGTGAGAATGAAAAATGCTATGTACGCACACATAGAATTCCTCAATTCAAAGATAGACGTTGAATATGTAGCTCATTGTTGTTTAATTTTGTTCGTGGAGGATGGGCGGACTAAAATTTTAGTGCATTATAAGAAACGGAAATTTTGTACGTGATTGTGAAAACATTATAACAAAATTTTATGTACTAAGATGATGTAAACTTATTATAGTTAATATTATGTACGTTTTTAATTCTCAAATTTTGTTTACGGTGACATGATTGTCAAACCTTTTTCCTTTTTTTGGACAGGGAGGGGTGGAGGAGGATGAGGAGGAGGGGTTAGTGAGGCCGAATCGACTTGGCAATAAAGAAAGAGGGCCTAAATCCATTAACACTTACGCACACTTTCTTCTCACTTGTGATCAACATTATTGCTATCACGCAAAATACAGTTACCGTATTTCATGTTATTATCAAAGTTAGAAGAGATAGGCATGCTAATAAACAGTTGATGCTACTAAAAACAATGAACCAAGATGTCATCAAAATTAGAATGGGCTAGTGAGTGAAGACAGGGCAAATTTCCACAAAGAAAGATGAATGAAAAGCATCCAAGGAAATAGATAGATAGATAGGCAGTTTAGGGTATGGACCACTCTCATTTGTATAATCACAATATATGAGATGAAAGATTCTGTCATAGGGTGGGGGCATGCCATCCTCTGAAAGATTTCCTACCATTCAAACTCCAATGGCCTCAACCTTACTCCTACCTAATGTCCCCTTTGGCCTCAACCATAACAAATTTACCTTTGATTGCCAGCTGAGAATTACATGGACTAAGATTTCCATCCATCTATCCTGGCAACCTACATGTTACATTTATACAGCTTCAGAGCTTTATTTTCAAATGGAATCACTTAAACTTGTAAAACTCAAGCCTGAGAAGAGATAAGGGGTAGGGTTCTAGTACACTTTTCCTCGCAATGATTGGTACTTATTTTTGTTTTGTGATGCAAGTGAAGTGAACGAGCAACTAGGGGTGCCAACAATCTAGGTTTGGCTCAATTTCGGATAAGTTAAATAGGATAATGTCATAAATTCGGATAAAAAGATTTATGAACGTCATTTTTCTTGATTTTTTTCCCCGAGTTGAACAAATTGTACAAGCCTAAATTCAAGTCAAAATCAGATTCGTACAATAAAATATGAAAATATTTCCCCGAATTTAGGATCTGATTGAAAATTTTATGACCGTACCCTATTTTTCGGGTAGGACAAATTCTAATAATTGAGTCGGACAAAATTTTACCAGCCCCAAACAAGTACAAAAATATCTGTAGTGAATTTTTTGTTCCCTCGTCGACCCTATCTATTTTTCCACAATGGCCCGAGAACAAGCTCATTCTTTAACCGCAAAGACACTGCTAGAAATTTGACAGATTTCACCCATTGCTTGGCAATCAAAGAAGACACCTTCGCGAGACGTTCACTATTGTAATAGAGTGGAAATTGCCCAAAGCCCCATGACTATCAGCAGACGGTAACGTTTGAGTGTTTGAGACACAAAGATGCATTATACCAAAATCACAACCCATGAGACACATGGTAGGCTGGTGAACAATGGAAACAGCCCGAACAGGAAACTTTCAAAAAGTTAATTTTAAAAAATAAGGAAAATACTGTGTTTCTAACTTCCTTGTAATTCTGGGGCTACATTACAATTTGTAGAGTCCCAAACGAGGCTAGTCACCTCGGCATCATTCGATTTAGATGACCTCGTTGAAGAAATAGGTTGAAATAGGTTGAATATTAGTAAACCACCTGTTTTGCGATTACAAAACCGGTGGGGGGCACCAAGCAGAAGAAAACAGAACATGATACAAATGAATCATTTTTCTGTACAATAATACAATATTTCAGTTTTTTTCCCTTTTCTTTTTCATTTCTATTTTTTCTCGTCCAATTGAAGGATTCAATGTTACAGACGAGGAAAATAACATGAGAACACATAAATCATGGGCACTAATTTCAATTTACAGTATGTACAATGTGAAACCAGAAGAATTTGGAGACCAGCGGCGCTTGATTTAGGCAGCAATGGCACAAACGAAAAAAAATAAAAATAAAGAAATATACACCATCTTCTTCCGGTTGAATCGGTCATCAGATGCACATATTGAACGACTGTGATGGGCAGAAGGTGAAATTACCTGACTCAAAGTCCCCCGTTATGGCTGCCCTGCCCTCATTTCTAGTGGATTTGGCATGAGAACAGCACAAACAGAAGCCAACGTGTATTGTCATCCTACAAATGAGGCATGCAATGCATATTAGACTGGAGGACGAATGAAAATCAGGGTCTTTGGGAGTAGATTTCGGGTTAAGTTCATTGAGTTCATGAACCTTACTATGTACTGAAGCAATGCTTGGAGAGATGTAAATGCATGCAATCTAAACCCAACAAGCAGTGATAAATAAGCTTTGCCAAGACAACATAATCAACATCATTTAGACAAATTCTAGACCGCTATATTTGGACAAGGCCAAAGTAGGTTTGGGCTAAAGAAACAAGTTGCCTCATTTCGGGCATCATTTTGCTCAGTATGAGATATCAGAAACGGGACACCACATGTGTTCAATTGTTCTGAATGCAAATTTATTGCTAAATGTATTGACCGTCCATGCAGGTAGATCAAGTTGAGGCTCAAACACGTACCTTCTTCAGAGAATGCAAATACGCCTCCAAGGATTTCACCATTCTCCCCATCTTCCTCGGACTTCTCTTTCTCCCGGGGGCTGCTGCCACTACCTACATCAGTAGCAGCTTCTGACATCTCGTGGCTTCCATCAAGAAGAGGGGCAGCTTTACAATATTCCTCTTGGAAATAGCCTCCAAGATCAAGCCGATCTTGAACAGAGCCCTCATCAACAACGTTCATACTAAAATCAGAACGGTTGGAACCCCCATTTGAGGCTTCACTAGTTCCAACACTGTTTGATGATAGGACTTCCTTTGGAATCGCTCCTGTCAAAGCCGACGCATTCTTTAAAGGACTATTTACAATACAACCATTCTCAGCTGGAGAGACCTTCATGTAGGAATTGCCAGATTTTAAGGATTTTTGAGTTAGTAGAGGTGGTGAAAATGTCGAAGAAAATTCCATCCCATTCTTCACATTTGAATTTGACGCGGTGGGCAGATAAGGTTTAGTCATATCAATCTGTCTCTCTGACGGAAGTGCAAAAGCAAAAATTCAGACTGGAAAAGCAGCTGAACAGAAGAACTAACTTGATAATTAATAAATATAATACCACGTTGGATGTTCTGAACCAATTGAGGATAGAACACAGCATCAGATGAGTACTTCTCACCAGCAACATGAACTTCAGATGTTGAACTCTGATAACTTTGCCCAATGCTACCCCTGGTAGAATGATTTGCTTGAAAGAGATTAATCCCAAAAAGATTACACATCCACAAACAAAAGTAGTTTCACTTATTAGAAGTACTCCAGTAGCTGTGTCTATGAGTTAGGAACAGAGACATTCCTAATTTTAGGTTAAAAAGAAGGAATTACAGAGCTTTTGAAAGGGTGAACAAAAAGATTGCATCTGCAGATGAACATTATCTAAGTGATTATCAAAGTGAGATAGGAGGAAACAATTAAGTGCATGGAGGGTATCGCACCTGTTGCTCCAACCAGGGTTCGCATTATGAAAGTGCTCAAAAACAGGCAACAAATCCTTCCGCTTGATTTCAATCTCAAGAGAAGAAACCTTCTCAATTTCAATTTCTCCACTGAAACCATCAGCAGAAGATATATGCTTGTCGGGAGCCACAAGATTCATGGCGAAAAAATGTATCTAACACCCAAATAAACAAATTGTTTACCCAGCCAAAACTAAAGCAGGAATCCCTCAAAAATGAGTGAAGATAGCAAAGAAAAGTACCTTTGAATTATGCCAAGTTGGTATTCTGCCATAGTCCATCTGGACCTCTGCCTTGGACAGATACAAGGCGGATCCTTCATGGGGCTCCTCATCCTTTCTGACATTATCATTATTTTCACAATCAGAAGTCTCCATGATTGTCCCTGCAGAGTCTTTACTGCCAAACGTTATTCCCTTGATGCACTCTTCTCTTTCTGGCCAATCTGCCCTTCGGCAAACATCCCACCACTGAACAGGCTCAGCCTTCACCCTTAACTCCTCATCTTGTATCGGCACCAGTGAACCTGACCCAGTTCTCGAAGCTGTATCAGTTGTTTCCAAACCCATTGATGGGAATAGTTCATATTGGATAACATGACCTGAAGGAGAGTAAACCAAAAGGTGCTCCAAGGCATTAGTCTTCAAGTGTCCAGGCTGCAGGCCATTAGGCATTGAACAGTGGAAAACAGCAGAAACAGCAGAAGATGGCGTGAAAGTCATTCCAGCTGCAGAAGATGCAGCACTGCTGACTGTGTTGAGCCACCCAGAGTTCCCCGTCCTTATTCTACTGACCACAGAGAGTGTGACTGGAGGTGGCGGAGGAGCACCGAAAGATTGCTGATTTATAGTATATGATGAAGAAGACCACCAAGGTAAAGACAAGACAGGTACAAGATTAGGTCCATCTACATGAGAGTTCTGAAGTTGAAGGCCAGACTCGCCACCAAATGGGGACAAGACATAAATGTGGCAAGTTCCTTTGGAAGAAACTATGGACACCCACTGGCTGAATTGACTAAAACAAATACCCTGAATAACCTGTGGGATGAAAGAGGCAATTTAACACAGGGATGATCCTGAGCAGAATCACTCCACTAAAATAGTGACATACATTTTTTTGAAATAAGATGAGGGGCACAAAATAAAACAGTGAAAGAAAACTAGGGGAAGTTCAGAACATACAGCTGATGTTATGCCACGATGAAGCTTGTACAGATGCACATGAGAAGAAGTCCAATTACAGCTTTGACCACCTGATCCAGTCTGTGAGCATGAGGGCATAATCCGAAAGATGTTTACATTATTACCATTTATTGACGCAGTAACCAAAAGAGTCCCGCTTGGATCAAAACAAAGCGCAGACAGTTGACTTGTGTGGGCCCTGAAGTGAGCTATAACAGCTCTGGATACAAAATCCTTAACAATAACCTTCAGTATTAAGCACAAAACATGAATGAGACAAGCCTTAAACCTATAACCAGCAGAGGAAATGCAAGGGAAATAATTATAAGAAGCATGAGAAATATGACACCTTCTCTGTAAGCCATTCAAACATCAAGAACAGCTCCATCAAAAAAGAAAGAAAAGAAAAGAATAGAAAGTAGCACTAACCGTCCCAGCAGTATCCATCTCAGGTGAATTTGCTGAAGTCTTGTTAGCTTTCCAGCCAGAATTAGATGCCACTGGAGAACTTGGACCATCAGGAAGCAGCTCCTGATAGTACTTGGAAAGTGTCTTATAGCTCATGTCACCAAGATTAATCAGACCAGCAGCTAACTGCTTGCTAGACTCTATAGCATACCTAGCCACCAAGCTTCCACTACTAGGTGAAGTTGAAGGGCTTACACCAGGAGATGGAGTCAGACTTTGAGGACTTAAACGCCCTGTGTTTGTCAACAATGGGTTATTCGAAGCATATGCTAACCATCTTGGACCAACGTCCATGGGACCATAACCGACATTTATACCGACCATCCCTTGGCCAGCTGTTGGAACAGGATAAGTTAATACACTGAATTTGTTTTCAAGAGTGAGAGCGTCAAAGCAATATATCTGCATTCATACACAAAGCCGTCATTCAAAGTTCACAGAGACATTCTACAAGAATCATAGCTTACACAAACTCTAGCCTCAAGACTCGGGGGGGGGGGGGGGGCAAAAACCAAATAGTTAGTAAAATCATCCCAAGTCATGGTTTGTAACAGATTGATCATCCGCTATCAGCTTTTGCAAACAAAGATGGTAAAGATACAACGCTATGTAAAGCTAGTCATATCTAAAGATAACAACGGATTGGATTCAGATCGCATGTCTCGACATCCAAATCCGACTCTATTGGGTGGGATGTTAAATCGGATCCTGATTGGATTCGGATCGGATTGAATCCGAATATAATCGGTTATAATCTGAGTATGCATTTTCATTCAATATTTGCACAAGTTTTTATTTCCAACCTTATTTTTTTATCACTTGTAAATGCAACGTTAAACACATTTTCAATATTAGATACCTTTCATGTCAAACATTTCAATATGTCAAAGTAAAAAGCGGATGGAAAAAGAGAAGCGACGTCACTTTAAAGGGAAAGGATAGGTAGTAGAAGCACACTTGAAAGGAAAGGAAGAAAATACAACTTTGGTTCACAAAGAGAAGAGATCGACAGGAAGATTGAGAGGAGATAAAAGATTAATTAACAAATAAGAGGGTATGGCACACAGAATGTGAACCTTATGTAGATTTTTTTAGGGTTGGGATGTTAGGATTTTTTTTTATCTTCAAAATGGTGAAATTATTAAAAAAAAGAAAATGGATTGGATGTTAATCGGATTGTATGGATCCTCCTCCAAATCCGATTAGATCGGAGTCGGATTCAGATTATTTTTTATCGAATTCAAATTGGATGATTTTTTCCGAATTTCAATCGGATAATTTTGCCTTTGATTGAGTCGAGATTCGCGTCGAAATCGGACTACACTGTCATCATATCTTGTTAGAATAATTCCAAAACAAAAGTTAGATGTCATTACATTTATCCCTCCTTGCAGCATCCAACTATTAACTAAATGCAAAACAGACTGCAAGTTCTGTTCGAAAGTTAAATGCAGACAAACAACCAATACAATCCCAAATTACCAAAGACTTGGTTTGGCATATGGTCAAACTGGAGAAATAATTTGCACACACACACACACACACACACACACACACACACAAACTGATGCGGATGAAGAAGAAAGGGAATTTGTCTAATATTAGAACTCTATGATTTATTTAAATATTTGAATACTTATAGTGTTTTGATATTGTTATGTAATTTTCATAGATTGATTTATAGGATATTTTAGATAAATCAAAATAAGAATGTATTTAGGCAGTATTGAGTTTCCAATTCTACATAGGTTTGATTTAGGTAGTTTCCCAATAGTATTTTGAGTCTGTAGGTTATTATAAATAGATATTTTGTCTTAGGTTATAATTATTTATTATCCATTACTGAATATTGATTAAGGGATACTAATCCCTTTCTTTCCCCTTTCTCTGTAAACTTCCCTTCTTTCCTTTCCTCTACCTGATCTCTATCAACGTGGTATCAGAGCAAGTTACTGATTAGCCAACCCACTTACAATTCCGCTGCACCCGACCCAGAAGGTTTGAAACAGTGAGCAAAAATAAAATGAAATAAAATAAAACAGAGCAGTTCAAACCTTTGACCCCAAACCTGTCATCAATGCCGTCACAGCCTCCAAAGCCTGCTATTGCCGCCATCGCTAATTTTGCCAGAGGCAGTTCTTTAAACCCTTAAAGTTTTGATCTCTGACGTCAGAGAAAAAATGGGGGCAAAAATGGAACTTTGTGTCAGGGGAAAAAAAAAGAAAAAGATAACAATATTAAGGTCTGCCTTTTCATTGCAAAATCCATATTATTGCTATTTGCAGCTAGATTATTCATGTTTGCAGCAGCTATTTTGCTTCTGCTTCAGCCGCTTGCATTCTTTTCACCCTGGATTCTGTTCTGCTGGTAGCAGCAAGTTGGTACGACTGGAAGCTTTTGTCTCCCCCTTATATAGAGTGTTCTCCAAGTCAAGGATCCTTGCTACCTCCAAGTGAATCCTCCGTGTTTCGTTGTGTTTGCTCCATGATATATTGATATGGATATGGACAATGATGATTTGGAATGGTGGTTGTACGCAATTATTCATCATCAATTATATACAATAACAAAGAGGGTTCTTTATGAATTATGACGTGTTCTCATTGTATGGATATGCGGAAGAGGTCATAACAGATAAGCACTCAGTTGATTTGTGTCAAACTTTACTCAAGGAGAGATGCAAGAAGAGTTTTAATCAACTTCAAGGAAGGTATATATATGATGATTGTTGTAACTTGAAATTATGGCCTGTGCATTCTAAAAATTTTCCTAGTTGTGGAGCCCATAAAGCTAGTTTACTCACTGCACCTATGAAATCTAAGAAAACCTATGAGATTGCTTCTTATGATCTTGGTTGAACGTGTCCTGGACTTCTAGTGCTAATAGTCCACTTGCGCAACTTGAGAGTCATGGGAAGGTGAAGAGGAAGTCATAAATGAATTTGAGTTTGATGTGCAAAACTTTGATCTAGGTACTAAGGTCGAGAAAGAGGCATTCAACACAGAATTTCCAGTAGCAAGAGAACAAAGACTAGAAGAATTTGACAAGAGAATGGAGGATTACATAAAGGAACTGAAAATGATAGTTTCGAATTTGCAAAAAGAATGGATGCTAGGTGGAATGAACTCAGAGAATCCCTTCATAGAGTAAGTAGTGAATACTTGTTGAGTGTTGAAGTCCAATCAGGCAGCATTAAAGAGGTACTAGTACACGGAGAAACAAAAGAAAAGCTTACAGAATACTGATGCAGTTTTGCAACTCTGTCAGAGGTTACTAAAGCTACTATAGAAGCTACTAAAGTTAAGTGTTTCACTCCAAAAATAGAAGTTCAAGCAATGTGCGATGCAGAAAGTCGAATTTTGAACATGGACAATCAAGCATGAACAAACATATAAGGATGTTCATTCTATTGACTATATCATCAATTGCTATCTCTTGATTGTCAAATCCTACATCCGATTATCTCAGGGTAACTTCTGATAAGAATTTTTCTTGTTGCCTTTTCCTACATATCGATGTTGGGTTTTTGTGCTTCAACTTTCTTACTCCAACTCATTATAAAACTCGGGGATGAGTTTTTTTTCACAATTGTGGGAGAATGATGCGGATGAAGAAGAAAGGAAATCTATCTAATATTAGGATTCTAAGATTTATTTTAATATTTGGAAACTCATGGTATTTTGATATTTTTTGGGTAATTTTCATAGGTTTATTTACAGGATATTTTAAATAGATCAAAATAAGGATATTTAGGAGTATTTAGGTAATATTGTTCCTATTCTACATAGGTTTGATTTAGGTAGTTTCCTAATAGTATTCTAAGTTTGTATGTTGTTTAAAATATATGTTTTGTCTTAGGTTATGATATTCTATTATTCATTAATAAACATTGATTATTAAATAAATATTGATTTGAGGAGACATACCAATCCCTTTCTTCCCTCTCTCTCAAAATTTCTACGTTCTTTCCTTTTCTCTACCTGATCTCTATCACACACACACATACATAGACATATACATACACATAAGCTAATGCTTACTTGTGAAGCAAGTCCAACAGCAACTATGCGAGGACTGCATCTAACTGTGTAGACAGCAGAACGGAATCTCAGAACATGGACGTAGCTATGAGACCTCAGTGAATAAAAACGAACGGCGGTGGAAGAATTGACAACATTCCCCGTCTCAGATTCAGTGAAACCATCTCTCCTCCTTGGAGTTGGATCTGGACTTTTTGTTTCATCCCCAGCAGCAACTAATAGTAAAGGATGTGATGCCCTATATCCTTCGCAACCTTCGGATTTGGCTGGTAAGGGCTGCATTTGTAGAAATGTGCATGGATCATCACGCTTTGAAACCAGCTCACTGACAGTTGAGGAATCATCAACATCAATGACTTGAAAACCATTAGTATAACCAAGCAATAGCACACGCTTGAAGCTAGATGGACTAAGCTCCAGCCTGTCAAAGCAAACCCATAGCACCTGTTTCGCCAAGACAATGAAATAAATCATGTCAGCCTCAGAAATCTTGCAAAACATGTCAAGAGAAATAAAAGTAAAATTAGTCAAAACAGAAACACAATGAATCTGCGGACATTAATTAATGAATCCAAAGAGATGCAACATAGAACTCTTTGTCACCTGTGGCACAAGTCTACAAATTGGCGTTTCCTTCCGTAATTATCTAAAAACAGTCCCCCTCTCCTCTCCAGCTTCACTCTCGCAAGGTCAGATGCATTTACAGTGGATCCTGCTAAGGCAGGCTGCAGGGACACATTTAGTATGCCTGCTAAAATATCATGTTGCTGCTACAGTCTTTTGATCTCTTAGACAGTTAGCCTCTTATTTACTCAACAACCATGCTAAATTTACTCTTAATTTCACCTAAGCGTACCAAATTTTTTATTAATTTTTATTACATGACATGGGATAGTGAACTAAGTTTTTTTTTTTTTTTAAAGAAAAGCTGTTGAGAGATAGCCAAGCTTGATGCACAGTTCCAGGGTAGAGAACTTGTCATTGAGATCAGACATAACTGTGAATATGTTCTGGCAACATTAGAGATATAGAGGCCCTCGAGATAGGGAAAGAGAATTTAAGAAAGACCAAGAATGAGAAAGAAATCAACTAATAGAATATATTAAAGGTGTTTGGTTTAAGAGAGGAATAGAATCAAATTATCCTACACCCCTTGACGGTGTTTGGTACCAAACCCCTAACCCCATATCTTCTCTCTTTTCTCAACCCCAACCCCACCCTACACCATTTAGGTCAGCCACCATTGTAGCCACTGTCTCCTTCCCTAAAACCATCTTGCCTCTTGCTCGACTCCGTTCCCACCATGGCTTCTTCTTTCATTACTGCCACTAGTGCTCTGTGATTAAACACCATTATGATTAGACACTTAGACAGCCATCATCTCAACCTTTATGGATAAAGTCAGGCCATCGAGCCAGTCTTAGGGAAGATATGGTGGAAGTTATGGTAACTATGGACCAGGGTGGCCTTGTTAAGGGACTAAATAGGGAGCGCGGGGCAAGGGGTGGTCCGATGGAGATGGCCGGTGTACTGAGAAGACCTGCGGAGCTGATATAGGTAGGTATTTAGTGTTTGTACGGTGCAGGTTCCGAGATGACTTTCCAAAATGGAGTTCAAAGACCTAGATTTTGGGAATTTCATTACTTCTCTCGTTTTCCCTCTCTAATTTACCTCAAACATACACCAAAACAGAGGATCAAACGACCTGCCTTTCCCCTTTTTGATCAATTCCAACAATGTGCCCTGCTAAATGATTTTACAATTTAACAGGTGAATGATAAGTATAAGATACAGAATTCAAATGGTTAAATTCTATCTGCGGATTTTATTTTATTTTTTAAAGGGCGGATTTACACAAGCACACAACCTAGGAAGAACCAAACCTTGGTCTCTCTTGTGGAAACCAAGCACCCTCCCACTAGGCTAACCCCAAGGGGCAGATTTTTATACAGAACTAATCTTAAAAGTTCAAACTGTATCATATTCTTGACATCACAGTGCCGTAACTTTGAGAACAGACATAAGAATCCTCTTCTCATGTTAGTTGTATTAGCAAACATCAGAGGGTACAATCACACCCAACAGCTTAGGTCACCTGGTCAACAGTTCACTAGGTGATGTGGTTGGCAAATAAGGAAACAAGACATGTATTATTTATGGCCCAAGTGTATTAAGTTTAGAAAACAATCCTATATATCATTAGGCATGCATGAATCCACAAAAGTAAGCAGTGGCCACTCTACAACATCCCAAAATTTCCGAGCACCAGTGATACTAATTTCTAACTTAAACAAGAAACTAAAGCTAGCAATCTAAAGAGGTTTAGGTCAACCCATTCAATAATTGTGTCATTCTCAAGTGTATAAATAGCTCAAATTTACACAAAAACACTAAATACATACAATGTTTACATGCTGAATGGCCAAAATGTGGCCGTCTTGGGTTGAAATCAAACGCGTTATGTTGGGTTCATGTTCCTACAAGCAATTTTGAGTTGGGTTTCTTCCGTGTGAAGCCTTTTCCAGCGCTATAACAAACTAGATGAAGAACACCCCCTAATAGTTGCACTTACTGGCTACGAAGTTTGCCCCATAGATATTGAATACCACCACGTAAGTTGGATCGCTGACTAGTAACTAAGCATCTGAGCTGAAGGCTAGTCCATTGCGAAATAGCATCATGTCAAAAGATAAGATACACCAGCAATGCATAAAGCTCACAAAAGGATTTTTTATTGCATTCCCTACCAAAACAAAATAATATCCCAATGTCCTATAAGGCAAGCCGGCAAGGTATGGGGGGGGGGGGATCGTATTTATGAAGCCTTACAATACGATTGAGCTGTAAAGAACCTATTTCTGCAGGACCCTAGATCTGAAAGACATTGGACCCGCTACTTCACAACAAAAGAGATAAAAGAAGATTTGTTTAGATACTTTGCTTCAGAAATTACAATGATTGCTTATTTATGTCTGGACCTAGATGTGCCATCCAGTCCTAGCACTTGTCACTCCTACCTAGGTCAAAGAAATTTTAGCAATGGATGTTGAATACCCAGAAAAAAGTTTGACGGTCAACTAAAAAAATAAAGGTTGAGCCTAGTTCATTGGGAAATGGCATCTTGTCTTGCAAAAAGGAGGGAAAAGGATAGGACAAAGCAACAATGCATATTGGTCCGACGGGATTCTACAATATTTTTCCTAATCCAACTCTATATGTTTTTATTTTTATTTTTATTTTATTAGGAAAAAATCCAACTCTATATTTAACAAGAACATACCCATACCCTGGACAGCATTCCACATGGTTATCCCACTCACATGCTTCAAATTAGCCTAAAATCCAAGAAAATTCCTTAAGATAGCAAGTTCAGCAATTGGCCACATATCCATATTGAACGCTAGTATAAAAGTTCATGTAACATAGGTTGTGACTTGTGACCAGTTAAAACTCTGAGTAGATAACAAAAAAGTAATCCTACTTCACAACTCTAATTTCAAGATCATGAATCAGGGCCTAAAGGACGTAAAGTTGCACCCTAATAACCCTATGATACCCGGACTCTCCATTTTGCCCCGTCGTACCCGTGTCGGACACAACACTCTGCGGATAGGACGTGGGATTTGTGTCGAACCCTAATCCAAACTCTGAAGCACCAAGGGTTTAAAAAATTGGAAAGATGTGGTCTTTTTCTTTCTTTACTCATTATTATTTTAATGGATCTTTAATGTTCAACCGTTTGGCAAGTGAAAACATTGTAACTATTAAAATATTTTAAGAAGAATAACTTGAAATTGCAACTTCCATATGTAAAATTATGAGTCCACATATCTGTGTCTAAACTTTGGACGGTGTCCCCGTGTCCTAAATTTCGAGCTTTGAAGAGCCGGACACTCAGATCCGTACCGTGTCCGACACCCCATACTTGAGTCCATGTCACATAGGTTGCACCCATCTATTAGAATCACCAACAATTCATGTTGTCCAAAGGTTAGGGAGAGGATCGAAACAATGGAGCCTCCAATGAATGACAGCAAGACATCCACATCTCCAGCTATCATCCAGTCTGCAATCCCCTCCCCCATCCCACCCTCCACACAAAAATACTAAAGGGAAAAGAATGGCATTGATGGAAAAGGACATACATGGATTTGGCTTTAGCCATATACTCAGGAATGACAAAATTGTGCACAAGAGAAAACCCAGCTCAAAAATATAAAATGGCAGCTTAAAGAAACAAAAAACCAATTGCCAAAAGTAATGTGCCAATCCCAATCAACAAAACACTCTTCCGTTCGAGGATTATCTATAAACCCAGAGATGAAGCCTAAATCCATCGTCAAATGTGAAACGAAGGCAAGAAGTCAATCAGCATAATTCATCAAACATAACACGGATCTCTCCTTACAGACCAGAAACCCAAGGCTTTCGCCTCCATCAGAATCTTCGATCTATCAATCAAGCCACTCCCCTTCAAAAAATAATCGCCCATTATTCAGTTTCTTCTGAAGCTTCGAGGCACGATGTGATTTCATCCTTCCCCAAATAGCAAGCACGTTTCATCCTCCAAACCATTTCATATTGAAGCCCAAATGCGTTCAGTCCAAGTATAAATAACTATTAGTCTATACGCCCAAGCAAAGCATCAACTCAAGACAGCAATATCACTCAATCAAAAAAATTCTCATCTATTAGAACAGAAAATTACCAATTGGAGCATTGAACCAACTAAATCAGTTAATGAATTACACCAATCGATCACAGTCCCAAAAAAAAGGATAAGTTCAAACACGAAGGTAAGAGAGAGAAGGACCTGGTCTTTGACGTCGTGAGAATCGGAAGATATAGAAGCGGCAACAGATGCACTAGCAGACCGAACACCGGAAGAGACGGTCCTGATACAGTTGGAGATGAATTTGAATGAATTGCGCGTAAATCCATTCGTCTTACCGTTAGACTTTGTGTGGTGTTGTTTCATCTAGTCGCGCTTTTCACCGACTACTGGAAAGTGAAGTCGCCGTTGGCGGCGGCGATTGCATAAGCTCAGAAAATCAGCGGAGAATCCGCCGGAGGCGAGATCGCCGGCGGTGATTGCGGCGGTGGTGGGTGAGGAGAGAGAAACCTGGGGGGTTTTGTTGTTGTTGTTGTTGGGTGGGTGATGGTGGGTGGTGTCCTTGTTTGTGTGGTTTGACCTTTTTGGGTTTAATTAACTCCGACGGTTCCTTTCCTTGGTTTCTTTTCTGTTCTCTTTCTCTATCCACATGCCAATCGTCCACTGCCATGTGCTAATTGGATGCTAATCAAGGTTACGGGTAATTAATGCAGAGTAATCAATTTTTGGGGATACCGATAAATTTTTAGATGAGAAAATATCACAATAAACTATCATGAAAGTATGAAACCATACATAATAAAAATTGTGATAAGTAAGAAATAAGTTGATAATATAGTGGGGTTTTTGATGGACAGTTTTTTGTCCAAATTTTTCGTTTTGGGATTAAGATTAGCTATTTGATTAAGTCAAAAATTTAATTTGATTGTTTGATAAAAAAAAATTATTTAGAAGAGTTTTTTTGTCCAAAAAGCTAATTCTATGAGCTTTTTTGAATAAGTTTTTTGAAAAATTAACTTTTTTCCTTATAACTTTATCAAAAATAGCTAATTTCTCCAAATAATTTTCAACAAACAGCGTATTCAAATAACTAATGGCTAACAGTTAATACAAATAGATAATGGTTAACAACTAATAGTTCTTTGTCAAACAGGACCAATAACATTTCAAAATATAATAACATTCACTGAAAAATAAAATACCACTAATCCACCAATCATTAAAGGTATGGTCAAATACAGGTAATATGAAGAAATGCCACACATTATAGAAGGTGAATATATATGTCAATGGGTTGTAACTAAAAACGTGTTTGTTTTAACATTAAGGAGTATTAAAACTATGGTTTAAATGCTCGTTGTCACTCAACGCTTATTGTTTACCATAGTTTTAAATTTAACTACGAAAAAGACAATCTTTAAGAATTCAGTAATTTTGCTATTGTTTTTATTTGTAGTATGCTTTTGATAAAAACACACCACTGTATATAATGTAGAGAAAGTAAGTACACTAAGGCCCTGTTCTTTTCAGTGAAAAATTCACCCGCCCCACACTCACCCACTTCTTCCCCCCTCTTTCCACTTCTTTCCACACTTAAAAAAAAAATATCACTCCTTCACATATTCACCCACTCCTTCTCACACTTACATAAAACAACCATTTCTCATATTCGAAAATTTTTTATAATTTACGTAATTGTGTGTACGAATAATTTGATAGCAATTATGAGCAGTTTTAATTTTTCGGATGTTATGGAACAGTTTTATTTTTTTTCTTTTTCATTATTTTTTTAATTTTTTTAATTTTTAAAAAATTTTTAATTCTATTTTTTAGTTTATATTTTTTTATTTTTTAATTCTATTTTTTATTTTTTATTTTTTAAATTTTTAAATTTTTAAATTTTTATTTTTTTTGTATTTATTTTTAATTTTTAATTTTTAATTTTTTAATTTTTAAATTTTTTATTTTTTTTGTATTTATTTTTATTTTAAAAAAATTAATTTTTTTTTTGTATTTTGTATTTTTTTGTATTTTTTATTTTTTTGTATTTTTTTATTCCAGAAAAATAACCAACGGAAATTTCCAAAAAAATAAAAAATAAAAAAATTTATACAAAAAATAAAAAATTAAAAAATTAAAACTATAAAAATTTAAAAAATTTAAGAAAATAAAAATTAAAAATAAAATTAAAAAAATTAAAAAATTAAAAAATAAAAAATTTAAAAATTTAAAAATTTAAAAATACAAAATACAAAATACAAAAATAAAAAATACAAAAATAAAAAAGAACAAAATAGAATAAACAAAAACAAAAAAATTTCATCATCATTAATTACTATCACAATAAAATTATTACATTATAAAACAAAAAAATATTAATAACTAATACTTCAACTTCATTCAACTACATTCAACTTTCACCCACACTCACCCACTTTTTCACACACTAAAAAAAAAAAAACCACACTCACCCACTCCTTCCCCCCTTTCCTACAATCACCAATCCCACACTCCTCATTTCTCACTAAAAAGAACAAGGGCCTAAGTAATTATTTTTGGAAGACAAGATATCTTCCCAAACTTGCATTAGAACACTTCAAGCATACTTCTAGAAACAACAATTTAGGGTATTTTCATTATGAACTTATTCTGCAACCCCAACAAGCCCCCCCCCCCCCAAAATAATGGATATATTGAATATGCTATATGTTCCAATATGTTCTAATATTTTAAACATGCTCAAATTTGTTAATGACTAATCAAACCTATTTTAATATACTCCAACCTGATCAAACGTGTTAATTGTTAGTCAAATATACTCTAAGCCACTAACAAGCTTGCTTCTAAACTATTCTAATATGCTAACTACTAGTCAAATTTGCTCCAATTTGCTCAAATATGCTTTCTGCTAGTCAAGTATACTCAAGCTTGTTCCAACTTACTCAAATATGCCATCTGCTCATCCAACATGCTCATAATAAACATGCTTTAAAGTTTTTAATGAAACTGATTACGAGTTCATACTGCCTAAATAAATATACAGTAATGTAAGAATTTTGCCATTTTATTTGTAATTTGGGGGGGGGGGGGAGGGCATATTTAATATAGTTATTCACTTATATATGTTTTTTCCTGTATATAAAACATCACTCTATTTATAAGAGTTAATTTCTCATTTTAATAAACCATCATTTTAAATACATGAACAAAATGGACATCACATTTACACCAACGGTGCGATCATATGGAAAATCTTACCATGGAAAAAAGTGGTTTTAAGGATAATAATTAAAAAGAATCAACAATGTAGTCACATAGAGTTGTTATACTTTTGTTGGTGCAAACAATCTTTCTGTCTCTCTCCCTCCCTCTCTCTCTACACACATGCACGCACATTCGAACGTGCACACACACACACATATAACTAGCATATGATGTGTCAAATTTTTAGAAGTTTCGATTTTTCGTAAACTAACTCCAAACAAAATAAATTATTATTTTAATTAAAACAATAAAGAATAAAAGATTTTCACTACTATAAATATGGAATGTTAGATGTATAGATATATTATGGTAATAGTTATGGGTCCTATTTACTATAAATACACATTATTAAGAAATAATAAAGGATTTCTGAAACTTATTATTATTATTATTATTATTATTATTATTATTGTTGTTGTTGTTGTTGTTGTTGTTGTTGTTGTGTTGTTGTTGTTGTTGTTGTTGTTTTTGTTAGACCTCATTGCAAATAGCTTATTATATGAATAATAAATAATTAATAAGTTACATAAAATTATTGTGCCTAATAAATTTTTAAAAAAGTAGTGGAAGTCTACAGTAAGTTTAAGATTATACATTAATTTGTCTTCTTTTCCATCCACAAATAATTATGGGAGGACGTTTTCCACTTAACTTTCAAAAATTATTGTACTTAAGGAAATAGGTTGGTAAGACGCAAGAAAACAAAGTCATGTCAATGCAACAGGAATTAATAACATTTAGTTACCCATTAATCAACGTGCACCCATTTGCATATTAATGATCTTACGAGTCATTGCGATTTTACAGGATAAAAGAAAAGGAAGAATCTATGGATTATCTTTTCGGGATTAAAAAAAATTTAGATTTTCGAACACTAATAATGCAAACTATAAAGTATTGGGTTGTGTCTCAAAATTCGAGTTTAGTCTAAGTTTAATTCATTTGCTCGCTCGTATTTTGGTGTGACTTGTCAATTACTTTGCCTCTTTGACTCCTTTGTTGATTTCAGTAGTTGATAAGTTCGTTCATTGTGGATTATTTTGTGGCTTGTTGGTGATTCATAGCTCAACTTTTGATGTTCTCTTCCTTTACTGAGAGTTTTATCTAGCCATCCTATGCATTGGACATTTTGTATGGCATATGAGGTTGGGTCCTCTCTTGGCACCATTTGGAGCCACTTCTTAATTCTTCTACTTTACATTTTAGCAAGAGAGTACTGAGACAGTTTTTGTTGTAGTTGTTGTTGTTGTTGTAGTACTGAGACAGTTTTTGTTGTATTGGTCTGGTTGGGTTGTCATGCTGTTTGATATCTTTTATCTTGATCTCATCGCTGCTTGCACATTCTTTAAGATCGTTTGTACTCTTACATTTATGTGGATTCACTATTGCTGCCTGTGGTTTTGCCCCAATTTGAGCTCCCACGCAAACCTTGCTCGCCCATTGTTTTGGCATTGAGTCTTGCATATTTTCTCGAATATTTTCGTCATTCGATGCTCTGACATGTATTATGCTCGGTTTCATTATTAAAATTTCCTAACATAATGCTAAGGAACATCAATAATCTATACTTAACGAAATATCGCCAAAATGCTCTGTATATTGGGAGTGTCTATTTTGTATATGTTATCACCAAATCAAACATACTTGGACTTGGTATTCTGATGATCTTGTAGTTTGATATCCACCTGCAAGATGGCATTAGAAACTCAACATGAGATGATCATAATGGTTCATCAACCTGCAAACTGACAAATCATAATTCTTATATATTCTGATCCCACTTTTGGATTAATTTTTAATCCTGGAAGTGTGTGTATTTATAAAAGAAATTGATCATGTTTTGTTTTGTTTTTTTCGTTTTTCCAACGATAAAGGCCAGAAGCTGTGCAAGATTTGAGGAAAATTGGATGAAATGACCACGATAGACCAACATGGGCCTGTTCTTGTTAATTCCCAAAGGCCCATTATCTGATTCATCCTTCTCCAACTGGGCCAGCCGAGGCACCCACTTGTGCGGAAGTTCCCTACGGCCCATCAGAGGAATAGCAGATCATCACCTGCTAGGCAGCGTGCTCACCAAAGCCCAACAATACAAGCATAATGATCGGCTTCGACGGCGGATGCTAACTTCACAGGTAGACTGTGACAAGGAGATAGAGAGATAGAATAGGCGGATAGGGTTTCTTTATTCTTAAGGCATTTGACATCTATTAGTATTCTCCTTTATTTTATTTTTAAGGAGAGCAATTGACAATTCAGAAAAACTTTTGGGGTGAATTACGATCCAAATTAGCGTTCCTAATGAACCAACCCCCTCATTCAGGGATCATAGCAAAAGTGAATATTGCGATTCCGAACTCGTTTTATCGATCCAGCGATCCTTGACCCTGGTGACTATGATACATATATACATACGTACATGTATATGCATTATTAAGGATATGTTCTTTTTATTGGTAAATAAGATTCGAGAAAATGGAAGGAGTAAGGTTTTTTGGGAGGATTGAGAAAGATTGGTAAAGAGGAAGAAAGATTGGTATGAATTGGGAACATTAGATTTTTCTTTTCGTTTTGTTTTGTTTTCAAAAGGATGAAAATGAATGGGAAAACATGGCAAGGATTGGTAAGGATTTGGAAGGATTGGAAAAAATTGGCAAAAATTATAAAGAGTTGAAAATTTTTCAAATAACTGACAAAGACTAATAAAAATTAAAAAATCGACAAAAATTAATAAATATTTAACAGGCTATTAGTGGTCTAGACCACTAATGAATCATCAAATATATTGGAGAGAATTGCATCAACTAGTGAAGATTTGCCAAGGGTTTCACGTGACCGTCAAATTGGAAAGATCTTTTTTCTCTCCCTCCTCATTTTGACGGCCTCGTTAATCGACCTTCTAGACCTAAGATCATCTTATCAATAGCTAAGTACAGCCACAAACCCAAGCCCAACAAACGCATAATATTATCAATAAACAAAGTTATATTGTTCATAAAAAGTTCACGTATAATTTATAAAAATTTAGCATATTGTTCACAGAAAGTTAACCTATTGTTCATAAAAACTTAATCTAATGTTCACAGAACATAAACCTATTGTTCACATATGTAGACCAATTATTCACGAATCAAATTCCACATTATGAATGTTTTATTGTTCACCAAAAATTCTCAATTTTGTATTTTTTAAAAAGATTATTCTAAGATAGGGATATAATTAAGTCTTCCTATGCGTTAAATTTGTGCCAAAGTATTTTTTAGGGTGAGAATGAGGCACGAATGCCGATGTAGATAAGATTCGAACTTGGATCTCTTGTAACGACCCCCAGAGCTTTACCAGTTAAGCTGGTTAGTACTTTAACATAACTTATTTGATTCTTTACCTCCAAAAGAGTTGCCTTAAGAGTATACAGACGCATACTAATACCACATGAATACATATTCCAAGAGATTTTATTAAGTTAGGAACCATGGGGTAAGGATTTTATTTTCATAGTGAAGACTATATATGCTTATGTCAAATTTGCATTGTAGACGCACACAATAATGGTGAATGAAATCATCCCTTTCTTTTCTTGCCCAAAGAAAGAAGTTAATTTATGCATCTCGACATAGCAAAAGATCATTCAACTCAATTATGGACAGAGTTAACTCCAAGTTAAGGTTGTGCTCAAGTCAATCAGATTGAGTTTGGTTACAGATTAAGTCATTTCGGTACAGTTGATCTTGAGTGACTCAATTTGTTGGTATTTTACACTTACCTCCCTTCAGGTTTTTGCCAATTATTTTTTCAACCTCGACCTTTTTGCATTAATATTTAATTACCCCGAGATTCTTTTTTTTTTACCAAAAGGTTTGGAATTTATAGAAAGACCCCTACCTTAGGTAAAACATGTAATTAAGCAATATATTTGATTAAACTTCATATAATGACTTTACTGGTACTAGTTATCACAATATATTACTTATATCTTATATACTATACTTTCTGCGGTTACAGGCCCACCATGCTTAGCAAAAATAATTAAAACTTAATTTGAAAGTTTTGACCATTACCTGAACTTAGTTGACGCTGGATCCCGTTGTTCCTCTAACTTTCGATTTACAGAGATTGTCAATCTCAACCCCACCTCCTTAGATCAGGCACAACACAGATCTGTTTCGTTTCCTACCTTAGACCGTAGTCACTTAATCAAGTTTTTAATTTTTTTCAAGGATAGTGGAACTTTAATCAAGAAATTATAATATTTAAGATATAATGTTCAATTGGATAACGTTCCCTATTAGGAAACTTCTTTTATTGAAAGCTTGAAAGTGAAAATATTACAATGAAAAGTTTTGAAGAGGGACTTAAGTTAAGATCATTAGAGATGCTTGCTCATAGAAAAATGAGAATCCCGATTTTTCTTGTGCTCAAGAATGCTCAAATGACTGTTTCCTTTCTCAGCACTCGACATCTCTATTTATAGAGAGGATGGGGGTACATAGGATGCCCTAATGGTTACAGTGCACAAAGATTTTTCACATAGCGACAGTACATACTAACTCTAAAGTACACACTTTATTTTACAGATCAGACACTTGTCGAAATAGTACAATAATGGGGTAGCCGCTTTTCAGAGCTTTTTAGTGATGACAAGACTAGTCATCATTATTGAGATTTTGCATTACTTCATCTCCAGTTATATCTTCCGGACCATCATTATCTGGATAATCATCAAAATCTTCATCAAGTTACTTAAGATGCTCTGGATCCCATTCTTCAAATAATACAAGGAGATATTTTTTCTCTTTTTCTGATAAGAATTTTTCAACTCCAATATCAAAGAAATAATCAAAAATATCTTCTGATACTGCTTCTTCCACCCTCATGTAGTATTTGAATTCATTATCATAGGCGAAAGTAGTATTTCCACAATGCATTAATGTTTTTCCTCGTTTGATTAATGCCCAACATTGATGATGAATATTGAAAAATTCAATGACCCTTGATAAAGCAGGATCAGTAACTAGATGTGTCGGATTTCCATAAATCCAATTTTGTCGTTGATCATTGAGATCGTTGCAATCAACGATTTGGACAAGATAATGGGTTGGTTTGGCTTTTCCATATTCATATTCAATTAGAGCGCTATAAACTTCTAAAGTTAGGCATCTGCGAACTGAAATTTTTATTGGACCCTCAGGAGATGTAAGAATCCAATGGATCCTTTTGAACATACATTGCTGGAAATTAGTTAAGGTTGAGAAAAATGGGAATTTTGAATTTGAGATTTATGTGAAGTAAAGTATCATCCCGTATTTCCAGGCTTTAAAGAAGGGATCATTTAGAGATAATGAATTTGTTGGGAAACAAATGTCACCAACTCCAGATCTGTAAGAAAAATAGATCGTAGTACTCCAAGACTCCCAAATATCATAGGAATAATGATGATAAAAGTTGCTGCAGGCTGCATGCCACTTATTGAACCATTTTTCTTGAACATAAGAACTTATTTTTTCTTGGATATTATAAGGTCACTGAAGGTAACTAATTTGTAGCGCTAGAAGGGAAAATCTTTGGGCTATTAAGTAGGTAGTAGAAAGTAGACCAAAACATGATCTACTTTTTGTATGGAATTCTAGGTTATCAATAAGGATTTTATTAGAAGGCATAACCCGTTCTAGTAGAAATGACATCTCATTAAGGATTTCCTCATTTTCTAACAGGAGGTCGGCTTTGATGATCACCATTGGTGAGTTCTCGAGTTAAATTGTCTGTCAGAGAGTTCTTCAATCCATGTATATGTTCAATAAAGTAGGAAAACTGGTTAAGCCATAATTGCTAACGCAGGAGTCGCCCTTGCGTTTGCATATTTGATAGTTTTTTTTTTTTACAAAACCAAGTATTTATTTGCAATAAGTTCGAATAAGAAAAGGTTTTGGGGCTAAAAAGATTAAGAATTTTTCAATTCCCCTTATGACTGCAAGAATTTCTTTTTTCATTGTAGGATAGTAGCATTCTGCCTTATTAAAACTTTCACTGCAATATTTGCAGAGTTTTTCTCATTCTTTGATTTTGAGTACTGCACTTTAGTGCTCATTGCTGACATCTGTTTCAAGAACTACATCATCTCTTTCGTTAGACAAATTAAGGACATGAAGGTTTTTACACATCTTTTTGAAGTTTCGAACAATCTTTGTGTCATTAGTGATCCATGTCTAACTTACTTCTTTCTTGAGTTTTTGCTGCAGTGACTTTCTTAATTTGGCTACATCTTTGATGAAATGTGAATCATAGGTAAGGCATTCGAGAAATATTTCTATCTGCTTCCTATCTTCAATTTTTTGAGAATATTTTTCTATTTTTTCTAGAATATGCTTTTGTAGGATGATTTGTCCACCTTTTATCTCTAGACCTAAAAGCTCAATTTCTTGCTTAACATAAATGCATTTGTTCTTAACAAGTATAATGTCATGATCAATGTATCTTTGGGTGATTGTTAAGACATCATCTTTGTGCTGTTCTATGGTTTTAGAAAAGACAAGGATGTCATCGATGTAAACTAAGCAACAATGATTGAGGTTTTTAAAGATATTATCCATTCTCTTTTGAAATATTTGAGGTGCATTTTTAAGGCCAAATAGCATTACTGCCCATTCATAATGTCCTTGTGGGGCACTAAATGCAGTTAAAGGAATACTTCCCTCATCCATTTTTATCTGCTAATAACCACTTTTGCAATCCATTTTCGAGAACTAAGAGACTTCTTGAATTCTGTTGAAAAGGACTGTTTTGTTAGGAATATAATAACCATAAAAGATATTATTATCATTAAGTTTTTTATAATTGATTACCATTCTAACTTTTCCTCTTTTCTCTTCTGCATGATTTCTTACCATGAAAGCAGGATTGGTGTGAGAACTCTTGCTATTCTTGACTAATCCTTTATCCAGAAGTTCTTTAATTTGTTTATCAAATTCTTGGATATCCTGGTAGGTATATACTATTTGTTTGACTTGGACAATCGTGTTGGGATTTAATAGAGTGATTTTAGCAAATGTTTTATCTTTATCCCAAAACTTTAGTGGATTATCAGAGTAGAGCTCCTTACATAATTTTTCTTGTTCTTCGATAATCTGTTCTTTAATAGACAATTTTAGTAATGAGATTATCAGTGCTACTTCACGTTGTGCTGACATTACCTTCTCACCACGCTAGTTGCGTGTAAACTAAATTTTCTTACGAGTGTAAACCTTAGTTTTTCAATAGGAACTGAGTGCCCATTAATTGTGATATTATTTGGTTTATGGCCTATGTGCCTGGAGAATATAATATCTGAAAATCATTTCCAATAATCATATCATGAGAGGATTGATCAGTAGCCCATAGACCTGGTATAATGCATTGAACTCCTCCTAATTCTATGGATAACCCTTCTATTGCGTCTTTATGGCTCATAATGCTATTATTAGCTATCCTCACCTGTAAAGGATTTTTAGATCTTTTCTACATAAATTCTGGAAATAATGATCTTTTTCCAAAGCATACAAAACAACCACTATCTATGTAAGCATACAATTCGTATTTATTATATCCCTCCAAACATACATTTATTGGGATGTAGATACTATTGAGATTTGTATTGGTAGCTTCATAACATATTTCCATAGTCATATTTTTGACTAATTCATCATCATAGATTGGTTCACTAACAGTTCTAATTTTGTACCCAATGACCTTTCTATCTAGACTCGTTATTCGATCTATGTTGGGTCTTGTAGCTTCAAAACTCATTCTACTCATTTCGCTGGTCATGCTAATTGTATCATCTTCTTTAAGCTCTTCTTTAGCCGATGAAGATCGTTCTCTCCAATCTGATCTTGTACTCATGCTTCTTAATAATTGTGGTTTAATGGTGATTTTACCCTCCGCATCAATTTTTCTCTCACCTCTCAGCTACCTTCTATCTCCTAAAAACAAAAAACCCAAAACCCCTCCTCATTTCTCTCTCATCTCTCTCTACCTGTGTATGAGAACGACCCCTCCCCATTTTCGGTCCACCTCTCGATTCCACACACCACCATCCACATCTCCACCAGCCTCGCGCAAATCTCACGCAACACCACACCTCAGCACCGTACATGGTATCTAGAATAGAAGGACCAAGATTGAAGGTGTGGAAGCATAAATAGGGAGTGTGGGAGAAGCTAATGGCATTAGTTTCTGGCATCCATTTTCAATTAGTCTCGAGTTGTCCTTAATTCCCCTTTCGATTCTCTATTTAGTTCTCTCAATTGCACAAATTTTCTTTCAGTTTTGAGGTTGTAATCATGCGATTCGACTAATCAGACTGAAGTTTGAGTCCATCTTTTTCTCCATTTGCGACTGATATTGATTTATGTTTATATTTTTGGCTGCGGAATTTCGCACAAGTTTGAATTAAATTTGGTCTGCTCATAGTTTCTGATTATTGAGCCCTTTGTTTTTGTTTTGTGTGACCCTCTGTTTTTCTTTTTTTGGAATGTTCCTTGCATTTAATACTTTTCTTTTAGTGTTTGTTTTCTCTTTAGTGTTGTATCCCTCACAGCCCTTCAATTTTCTTTTCTTCTCCTCTAACACCTCCTTTGATACTTAGTGCTTTGTTTAGAGTGGGCCCTCCCTGTTTCTCCCTTTTCATATCTAGCCTTTCCATTAAGCATGCAGTAATTGTCCAAGTTGTGGATTTTTGTTTTCTTGTGTCAATGATATCTCAATTTCCAAGTGGTGTTACTTTGTGTTTTTTTTTGTTTCCATTAGGTGTCCATTTGCTTTAATTCATTTTACCAGATTCTCGCTTTAATTTGTATGATCTTTAGCTTTTTTTTTCCTTTTTGACCGATTAGGAACTATTCATTTTATTATTTTATAGTCTTATTTTACGTTTTTCTTTTCCTAATTTAGTGTAATTAGTATTTATATTGGGTTTTATTTAGTGTAATTAGTGTCCTGCAATTGATCAAAGCATTTGAAGTAGCTAGGAAAGGTCGACCAAGAATGACAGGTACTTGGGTTTCAGAGTTAGCAATAGACTCAGGTTCCAGAACAACAAAATCCACAGGATATATGAACTCACCCACTTTAACCAAAACATCCTCGACTATTCCCTTAGGGGCTCTAGTGGAGTGATAAGCTAACTATTTCCAAGAGATTGTATTAAGTTAGGAATCATGGGGTTAGGATTTTATTTTCATGGGGAAGACTATATATGTTTATGTCAAATGTGCATTGTAGATGCACACATTAATGGTTAATGAAATCATCATTTTCTTTTCTTGCCCAAAAAAAGAAGTTAATGTATGCATTTTGACATGGCAAAAGGTCATTCAGCTCAATTATGGATAGAGTTAACTCCGAGTTAAGGTTGTATTCAAGTCAATCAGATTGAGTTTGGTTACGGATTAAGTCATTTCGGTACGATTGATCTTAAGTGACTCGATTTTTTGGTCCAATAAACTTGTTTTGTAAAGAAAAAAAAGTTAGAATTTTTTTTTCCAAATCACGTCAATTTTAATTTTAGGCCAACTAATTAGATACAAAAATCACAAATAACCATCACTCCAATATAGATCTCGCTTTCGAGCCTTCCATGTGGATACTATTCCCTCTTACAATTGGTCTGGCCTGTTTGAATAACTGACATAGGGAAAGTTGTCCTACTCATCTTGTCCATGCCTCTTTTTGTCATTAATTGGTAGGTCTTGCTTCCATGTGGATATTGTTCCCATTTGCTTCACCTCCCTTGACTTGCTGCTAGAGTTGAAAAACTTTGACCTCATATGATAGTGTGACCCGAATCTGACATCAAGTTATTGAGAGAAACACGAACTCGACACAAACCGAGCCGATTTTCATCTAAAAGTCGACACAATTTGATCATTTAGCTTAAAAGCATGTTATTTTTCAATTTTGAGTAAATCTAAAGTATTTTCATTACTGATACAAAATTGACTCGTTTGTTAAATAGGTCGACCTGAACCAACCCGTTACCCAACTCAACTTGCCGCATCTCATTTAGTTAATTATAATTTGTCCAATTTTTGTCCTATTAGTATTATAAGGAACTAGTGTAGACCGACCCTATGCACGGAGCTTGATGAAATAGACCTTTAGTACATGTTATTTGAAAAATTTTAAAACATTACTAGTACATACATATTTGATATTATATTATAACTTTAAAAAATAAGATGATAAGTAGCTGCTGAAAAAGCAGAAAACTATCAACTTAATCCAGTGCAACTGAGATTAATAGTGTAGAAAACAAATAATGGTAATCTATACTAATATAAAGATCATCGTAAATGACATGATGATAAGCTAATAAGTGGAGCAGGACGGCGAAGACTCCTTTTTCTCTTCTTGTTCATGTATAGAAAATATTTTTGTTAGTAAAATCATTGTGTTGCTAACATTGACATGAACAAAGTTTATGGGTACGTATTGTTTAGATGGTGCACTTGGAATGAGAATTTTTCAAGTGAAAAACTTCTTCGTCCCAGTCGACCGGCATAATAAAATTGATAGGTATTTCTATGCCTCGTTGATGTGGAGGCTCAAAAATAAATACCCATGGTTTGTCAAGATAATCCTTTAGAATAGTATACAACGAAAGGTCACTGTATGGTCGAGGAAAACAAAAATGTGTAAGTGTTAGTAATAAGTAATCACCCAACAAATAGTGTAGAAACTGATGAAAGTATAGTAGCAATGTTGCATATGCATCCAACTCTGTCGTGGTTGCATGTAGAAGAACTCGTGCATCCTTGTGGACAATAATAAACCTTGTATAACTTGTATGATCTCTCAAGAGAACTATGAAGACGTACCTGTAATTTTAAATAAGTTAGTAAACTATACCATAAACATTATGGTTGAAATTGCATAATGAAGAGTATATGACAATAGGAAGCAAATTATGACAAACCTTTTTTGAGTCAAATTTGGTGGATTTGGACATGTACAATAAGGCATATTTAAAGCAAGTACATGAGTGTGGGAACTTTTTTTTTGCAATTAGCACAAGCATTGTACACTAGGGGGCAGGTATCTTGGATGCATGCAAAAATACGGAAAAAACTCACCTGTGTACAATATTACAATGTTGCCCAATGTTTATATGAAAGCATAAAATTATAAGAATCGAAGTGTGTATTTTATGTTTTGCCTCAATGCATATTCGTCTAATCTGATCCTCTAACTAGCAAATAACTTCTCACGTAATGATCTATTACGCATTACATCAAAGTGACCCATCAAACCTTTGATCCTAGAATACCTAATATTCGCAATGAAAATATTACTTGTGAGTTCAATTGCAAACTTGCACTTACTACGAAAAGTATGTTTTGTTAGTATCATCCTTCAAAGGCATCTGTTGCTTCAATATTAGGATTAATCAGCAATTTATTGGTTGGTAAAGTAGAAATTGATGCCCCTACGTACAATTTTTTTAAAAAAAAGGGTTAATACAAAAGTATGCCATTATAACGTCCAAAGAAAAACAACTTTACAAAAAAGGGATTGCTAATTGGATGACAAGTGTACCTTCGTAGGTCTGAACACCCACCCGAGAAGCCAAAAGTATGTTTTCATAGTACAGGCATCGGTGAAGATGAGCACCCTCAATTTCCAGAAAATCTCCCCACAATATTAATCTCAAAGTGCGCATCCTATGTATATGCATTACATGCACTAATCTTAGAAGATAAATATGCATTAATAAGAAAGCGAAAAAAATTACCAATGAAAATACATACTGCATATTACATAGTTACACTTCCCGCTTTGCAGTGCCCTTCGTTTTTGTTCATTCCAAAAGGGATATAACAACTATTATGCCGATGACAACCGTAGCAGAAACAAACAAAGATAGCATAAACACATATAAAAACATACGTGTACAAATACACTGAAAAATTAAACCTTTAGCAATTTTACCTATAACATTATAACGTGATCGTAGACATGATGAAACATTGATAAACAGCACAAAAGGTGGTAGGTATTGGTAGGGAATATCATGACAATCCTTTAAAGCCTCGAGAAGGGTCGTCGATGGTGGAAAAGTCTATCTTAAATTGTTTTTGACAATATTCCTTTCTCCATTTGTAGCATCATCGACAGATAGTCTAGAGATGCGATGAACACTGCCAGCTATTACTGGATCCATCCATTTATTAATGTTATCATAACCTTTTACGATACCTAATATTTCATCACTCTGCAAAACAATATAGTATCTTCACAATCTGTACATGTATATGGGTTGGTCCAACTATAGCAATTTAATGACAGAAATACCTGATGGTCCATGGATATGACTTTCCATATTTTACATTTGTCGTATGTTCTTACGCACATGCATCACATAAAATGAACGAACACCGACACCGATTTGTTGCAGGGGTTGATCGCACATATTGGGAGATAATTATGTGTTGAATCTGCCATCTCAAAAAGGGAACAAAACATTTATGTAAGCCCATAATATATTTAACCTTGTAATTGTGAAAGTAGAGTATACTATACAAATGTGTAACAATTACATGGTAATTTATCTGGCAAGAGACTAACCACGTGTTACGAATGTCATAAAAAATTTCCCAGTACATGATAGTTTTAGTGACATTATGAGGCACATCCCTTTTGTTGCAAATCAAAAACTTTAGTCCTGAAACAAAAGTGACGCGAGAGATTGTGACATATAATTGGCCATGGGAGACCATAGTTTAGGAAGATAAACACCTACACACTACAATGTTTGACATTGGCGAGTCCCTTGCTGAAGGAGTTACGTCAAGTTTTTGGATAGTTACTAGTTGCCCAATGTTTCGTCTGGTTAAGATTTTTTCTTGAACCACCTTACTTCCAAGCTTTTCCCTAATCAAGCGAGTGCCATTATACAACCAGATTGATGGGTCAAGATTTCTCAAGAGAACCACAGGAGCACCAACTTTCAACTTAATTTCATGAATCGCGAAGCCTGAAAAATTCATACTGTGTAGTAGCTGAGGTGGACTAATGTCATCGATTATGGAATCAGTATTACTTGGTAGGAATGTATCCGAATTCAAATATGTATGGCTATTACCAGGAAGCATTGCTAGAATTCTATTATTCAATTTATCCACATCAGTGTTCAGGGGTTTCAGAATACAACGATCTTGGAAATATGAAGCATATTTATATCGGTCAACTATACATGGGTACATGAATTCCTTTAAGTTTTGAGGCCATTACTGTCGTTGTTGATGAGGAATATTCTTCAGAAATTTCTATCCAGTCAAGCTCACTACCTCCTAAGAATGAGTATTCTTGAATATAACCATTACCAACATTTAACGTCCTTTCTGCAAAACTTAAGAACCGCTCATGTTAATCATGACTTAAATTTGAATGCATGAGTCACATGTTGATCTTAAGACGTTGAACATGACAATAGTACCAAAATGATACTCTTGATATTGAAGATGCAACAATATCTGTTCTGCTCTTTTTGGTAACAACCGGAAGTACTTGCCTGAAATCACATCCAAAAATAATAATTTTCTCACCAAATGTTGGATTCCTATTGCAAATATCACGTAAGGAAAGCTCGAATGCCTCTAATGTGTAGCGATGTGTCATTGGAGCTTCATCCTAAATGATAAGCGACGCTTCACTAATTAGTTGAGCTAATTCCGACTGCTTGGAAATTGAGCAAGTGGAAGTCTCATCCGCATCTATGGGAATCTTAAACATTGAATATACTGTTTTTCCTAAAGGTAACAATAGTGCGGCTATATTAGAGGATGCAACTGAGAGCACTGTCAAACCCTTTGACCTAAAATATGTTATGATAGCTTTCCAAAAATATGTTTTCCCAATTCCCCCACTACCATAGCCAAAGAAACAGCTTTCGCCGCCGCGTTCATCTAAATGAGTTACCGACTAGAAAACTCAAATTTGATCCGAATTCAATGTCAAGAGCAAGATGTCAAGGTTCTCTTTCTCTTTTTCTCAATCATAATCTATTTGCTCTCTTTTGAGCCTATTACAAGTCCTCGCACCATATCATGCGAAGGTAACGGCATAGGATGGAAGTCCTTCAATGATCTACTATTTTTTTTCAAGATCAACTCAATTTCATAAAGTCCAAGATTTCTCCTCTGTTCAATGGTTATCTCTAAACCATGGTCAGTGACATCTCTTTGCATGGGCCTTTGTAAATCTTCCCAATGTTGTTCCCATAGTTGATGAGGGTGTGATACATCTGCAAACATAAGCACTCAACAAAACATACTCCTCAGTTCAACCCTTGTTGCTAGTCTTGATGCCTCTGTTAGTGCCTCATGCCACTCATTAGTGTCATCAAGGAGCCCTTATGCCAAGCGAGCTTCCTTGAAAGTTGAATATAAGATGCCATCAACGGTTCTCAGGTCCTCAAATGATATTGCTCCTTGAAAAATATGCAACAATATTCTAAGTTAATATCTCTCTCCCATGTTTAGATGGGCATATGGCAATCATCCAATGCATAGCCTTTGTTTTCTTTTAGTCCATTTCTTCAGTGCTTTATTCCAAACATAGTAAGTTGGGAGCGTCCTATATGTGTACCGTCTTGGTTCAATATCTTCAATATTGGCAGTGAACCAACCATCAACATGGTAGTCCTCTCTCGTGCTACATTGACAACTTGATGAAGTTCATTACGATCATTGAATATGACATACTGTTGGCCCGGCAAGTGGTATTATAATAATTCCACATATGGCTAATGATATGCAATGTCAAATTCAAATATTTTCTAAATGGCATCCACAGGTGACACATAACAACAATGTAATTATTGCTTAATCTCATCCAACTTCATAATGTTGAGGACCTATTCCATTTTCTGCATTTTGAACATAATCTTCAATAACAATGGTTGCCCGATCAGGTCCCTTATGTATGTACTTGTGAAGATACTTGATGATCTTCTTTTGTGGACAACATTTGCATTAATATGTGCATCATATTTGACACAAGGATCGCAGTTAGTATATATTGTAATTTATTTTTGTTAGTATATAATGTAATTTATTTTTTTGGGAAATCGGATCATAAAGGGGATATTGCAGTGGTAGAGGAGATTAGAAGATTGAGAGAATTGAGAAGCTGGGGTGCTTCACAACAACCACTCAGATTGTTGCTCATTTTTTTTAATGGTATTTTTTTTTTTGGGAAATCCAAAATAAAGAGAAGTCTTTTTGGGATAAGGAAGTTGTTGACGTGAGGTGGGAACGTGGGAGTGTGGAAGTTATCTGTTTTTTATTTATTTATTTCAGTAGTAGGAATTATTATTTTATTTATTGGATAGAAATAGTTAGTTAGTGGGTTAATAAGAAACGACGAATTGGTGAGTGGGGGAGGAGGATGCTACTGACTAATTTTTCCAGATTTAATTAACTTTTTTTGATCAAAAATAGCTATTTTGACGGCTAGGATTAAATGCATAAAAAGTTCAACGGTGTAGATCCATCTTATTTCTGCGAATCACTCTCGTGACAGTATTCTAGGGTTTCAAAATGATTGCTATTATATTACTATTGATAACCTGCGTGCTTCATTTATGAAATGTCCATATCAGTTAAGGTTAAAGTCAACACGTAAAAGACGTTAAAGCAGTGAGGGTGTGTCGCTCGTTGATTTGGTAGTACATATTCGGATAGAACAGTGATGATGTGGTACGCGTTGAGCCGTTGATTTCATAAATTCGTTATAGGGTTGAGCAAAAAAACCGGTTCCTCGGACCCAGACCCAGACTCGGTCTGGACTAGGCTGTTTTGGACCCGGACCCAGTTAGACCGGGACCGGGACCAGTTCCAAAATTCAGGACCCGGTTACAACTGGTTCCAGTACTAGGTCCTGAAAATTTGGAACCGGAACCGGTCCCCGTACCCGAATACCCGGTCCACATAAAAAAAAAAATAATTTAAAATATAACTTTGCAAACCCTAAAATCTTAATCCTCTCCTCAATTCTACTCAGTGTCCCTCGACTCCTCGTCTCTCTTTCTCATCATGCTCAATTGCTCTTCTTGGCTCTCTCACTACTCTGAGTCTCTCTTTCTCTCTTCCCACCGGTCGTCGGTAGCACGGTTCGACCCTCGACTCCTCATCTGCTGGTCAGTTTTTCCCGGTGGAGGCTGGCGGCCAGGAGACCGTCTCCGGCGACCCTTCTTCCTCCTCCACCAACTACAGCGGCTTCCACCGGGCCCAATGGGCCAGAGTGTCATTCCGCCACCCTGCAGCGGCAGCCGTGGTCCCAGAAGGCAAGCCAGTGGAGGTGGGCCAGCCCATTATGAAAAAGAGTTGGCGGGGTCCACGTTCTTGGAGCTCTCAACATCTCGACGTCACTTCTTACCGACGAACTGGTCGCTGGGAATCCCACATATGGTCAGCTTCAACTTCAATTCTCTCTCTCTCTCTAAAAATTTGTTCTAATTGATTTAAAAATTTATTTTATTTTTGTTCTGGATTGCTTTTTTTCGGTTTGATTCATTCAGGGACTGCGGGAAACAAGATACCGGGCACCCGGTGGTGAAACCGGTCCCAACCGGTTCTGGGACCAAGTCTAGAATTTCTGGACCCGGTTCAACTGGGACCAGGACCAATTCTTATAATTCTGGACCCAATCCAACTGGGACCGGGATCGATTCCTCAAAAACCGACCGGATACCCGGTTGTGCTTAGCCCTAATTTGTTATATGCATAACATGCAAAGTTGTTGAAGAGGGTCAACTTTAATAATGGCCGACACATTTCCATTTTTTTAAAGTGGTGCTATGTAGGAGATAGGTCATTTATGTTTGATTCACCTAAATTATTGTTGCTACTTGCTAGTCATAAGAATTAATCTATTATTTTATATCATTCTACAGGCAAAAAAAAAGAAGAGTTAATCTAATACATAAAACTTTAAACCGAGTTATACTGACATCAATCAAATCTTATGTATTTTGCAGTTCTTAAGTTTCAAATGAGACATAAAGATGAAAATGAATATAAATTTGTAGAACTATCTTTAAAATTCTCATTAACATATTTAAAAACGGGTAAAATTGTGGCAAGAATATTATTAAAAGCTTATAAACAAATAGAAAAAGGAGTCCAAGAAACAATTATAACTTATAATTAAGAAGAAATAATAAAGAGAAACTAAAATAAAAAGGAAAGAAAAATAAATAAAATTGATGATGTAAATAGTGGAGCAAACTATAACCTAGTACTTATACAGTAATTTGGGACTATGGTACTGTGGACCTGTTCTTTTCGTGGGTCAATTATAATTTACCAACCTTTAACTCACTTCAACCCATTTCAACCTATTTCAACCTACTTCAACCCACTTGAAAAAAAAATACCAACTTCAACCCACTTCAACCTACCTCAATCTATTTCAACTAACTTCAACCAACTTCAATCCACACCCTTCATAATTTTAATAATTTGTAAAGTATCATGTGAGATTTAATCATTCTTGCACCAAAAAATTTACTATACTAATTTTTTGTAAATTATCACTTTGGAATTGTTTTATTTTTGTAATTTTGTATTTTTTGTAGTTTTTTATTTTTAAATTTTTAAATTTTTAAATTTTAATATTTATTTTTTTTAATTTAATTTTTTTACTTTTTTTACTTTTTAATTTTTTAATTTTTAATTTTTAATTTTTAATTTTTAATTTTTAATTTTTAATTTTATTTTTAATTTTTTGTATTTAATTTTTTGCATTAATTTTTAATTTTATTTTTAATTTTTTGTATTCTTTTTATTTTTTAATTTTAAATTTTGTATTTTGTATTTTTGTATTTTTGTATTTTTTATATTTTTATATTTTTTATTTTTTAGTTTTTTGTATTTATTTTTTAATTTTTTATCTTTTTAGTTTTATTCCAAACAAAAGCTGCAGAAAATTCCAAAAAAAAAATAAAAATAAAAAATAAAAAAAAATAAAAAATACGAAATGAAAAAATAAAAAAATAAGAAATAAAAAACAAAAAATTAAAAAAGAAAAAAGAAAAAAAGAAAAAAATAAAAAGTAAAAAATATAAATATAAAAATAAAAAATATAAAAAATTTAAAATACTAAATAAAAAAATAAAATAAAAAAAATAAGAAATAAGAAATAAAAAAACAAAAAAGAAAAAAGAAAAAAGAAAAAAAAATTTCATAAAGTTTTGATAACTTCATAAATTATCACACATTAATTAGATGCTCATTATTTTAACCCACTTCAACCCACCGCATAAAAAATATACCAACTTCAACCCACCACATAAAAAATATACCAACTTCAACCCATTTCAACTTACATCAACCACTTCAACCTACTTCAATCTATTTCAACCCAACTTCAACCCACCTCAACTTACTTCAACCTTTTACCCACCCAATTTACCTACAAAAAAAACAGGTAGGGGTATTCATCGGTCCAGGATCGGACCGGCCCGACTTGGACTGAAGACCGAATTGGGGTAAAACTGTGGACCGAGGACCGGACCGGTCCAAATTCTGTCAAGACTGGATCGGACCAGGCTGGGCTCGGACCAGATCGAGACTGGACTGAATTTGGACCGGTCCAGTTTGCACCCTGCAGTCTACATGAGTTTCTGCCATTCAATTGATCAAGCATACATAACTTGACCTACCAAACATTGAGTCAACAATCAACAATTCAGCATATATTGTTCCACACTTCCACTAAGTTGAAGTTCTTCCCTTCTCAAGCACAATAAGCAATCTTTGAATCCCTTCTCAAGTTCTTCAGTCTTGACCATCTAAGTTCTTCCCAATGAACGCAAATACATGATCTTGTTGATCCTTGGCTAATTTACCAAACCAATACGCAATACATCCAAAATAGTCACAAATCACAATTACACAAATCTAGAGCAACTCCCAAACTTAAAAAATTTAATACATGACCAACTAAACTTAACAGTTAATTGCATAACATAACCAAAAGCTTTAAATGTTGAACATGTCCTTTTCTCAAAGTCGATCAAGTGACTCAATCTTCAAACCAAATAACCAATGCCGATGCGAATCCCAAACTTGAAACCACTGTCTTCGTCTTGGACTTGGAGAAAGAATTTCTTGCAAGAATGTGGTCCTCTGGCAAATGTTCGACTAATTACTCAAGTAGTAGCATATGAAATAAATAAAAGATAGAGTTAGTAAATATAAAAATCAACAATTAATTTAGCGAAGAAAAATAATAAAGATACTAAGATGGTAATATAACGTAAAATTAACACAATTAAAAGGAAACTACCTCAATATTAAATGTTCAAAGTATCACCCACATCAATTACATTATCCTTAAGACTCAGCTTACCAAGATCTAAACAATAAAAGAACAAAAATAAAAGTTACAACATATAAATATATAATTATATAAAGTAAATAAACCACATTACAAAAGAAATAAAAAATTGAACATTACCCTTATTAAGGTCCCGTAATTCCTCAAAGTAGTCATCCATATCTAATCTACTACTTGGCCTAAGTCAATCTTGTGCACATATAAGAGCTTGGACCATCTTTTCAGAATCAAACCAAACAAAATTCATAAGTTAATAAAAGATAAATAAGTTACAAGTTTATAATACAATAAAGAAATATACTAATTCATCATTTACCTTTGGAGTTAAAGAAGTTCTAAATGAATCAAGAGTACGTTCTCCTGTACTGAATGTCGACTCTGATGCAACCGTAAAAACAGGCACAACCAAGACATCATGAGCCATACGAGCCACCACAGGATATCAAGGACCATGAACTTTCCACCATCCCAATACATCATCCCCTACTGCATCCTCTTCAAGTCCCTCATTTAGGTACTTTTGCAACTCCATCTTGATGATGCCTCTTCCTCCATCTGACCCCTTTAACTTCTTTCTTAATTGTTGTGCATAAGAGGTAGCTGCATTACTTGCATTACCCTTCTCAATTTCAGGTTGTATCCCACTACTCTACCTACTTTGAGGAGTCAATGGCTTGTACAATTCCTAATACTCATCTAACAAAGTTTCTAATTTTTTTCTCACTTTCGAAACTATAACACTACCTTGTACTTCGCCAAACAAGTCACAAAAAGAAACCTCAAAACCTGCTAACTTGTATCTAGGATCAAAGATGAGAGCAATATACATCAAAAGATTCATTTTCTCAGGTGTGCCATAGTACTTATCATATTTCATTCTCATCCTCTTGGCCATTTCCTTAAAGTTTGTAACTCTAGATCCAATCTCCTCAATTTCCTCACTTTCTTCGTCATTAGCATCAATGGTCTCAACAACTTCCTCTAAGTTGTTTAACATGCTATGAATAGCCACAATCTCAAAGAAAAGCAAGTTCGATGTCACATATGAAGTACCAGACAAACGCAGAGTCACATTATAAAAAACCTCCAAAAAAACTAACAAGTGTTTAACTTGTTTCCAATCATTAGAGTTAGGAGGCCTATCTGCATCATCATCTTTTGCTAACTCCACATTATAATAAGGGTTTCTTTTGCTATATTTTGTGAATGCATGCTCATATACTAAAGCAGTGCTAAGCATCTTATAAGTGGAGTTCCATCTAGTGGGAACATCAAGAGACAAAGAAGCCTTACTCTCAATTTTTTCTGCAATTGTACATTCTTGAAATCGTTGCAACCTACTAGAAGATTGCCTAATAAATCTCACAGCAGCTCGAACACGCTTAATTGACTTTCCAACAACCTTCAACCCATCCCACACAACCAAATTAAGTATGTGAGCAACATATCTGACATGCAAGAATTCCCCACTAGAGAAAAGAAAATGACCATGTTGCTTAAACTCACCAACAAGGGCATTACAAGCAGTGCTATTACTCCCAGCATTATCCACAGTAATTGTATACAGTTTAGATGCTAAACCCCAATCATCTAAGCATTTTCCCAGAACAAGAGCAATATTATCACCTTTATGACTGGAAATGGCACAAAAATTCAATATTTTTTTATGCAATTTCCAATCATTACCAATAAAGTGAGCAGTTACAACCATATAATTAATCCTTTGAAGTGAAGTCCATGTGTCAGTTGTAACACACACCCTTTGACATGAATGTGAAAGATATTCTTTCAATTTCACCATTTCATCCACATATATGTGATAAATGTCTCTTGCAATGGTAATGCGTGAAGGCATATTAAGTGAAGGACAACAAACAAACATCATTAGCCTGAACCCCGCATTTTCAACAAACCTAAAGGGCAGCTCATCGATTATGATCATTTTGGCTATAGACTTTCTTGCTTCATGAGGATTTAATACCCATGTCTTCAATCTAGCTTCACCCTCATTTTTTTGATCTTTTTCAAAAACCAAATGAGTTTGTGTCTGTTTGCTTTGATTATTCGGATTTTCAGGACACTTTGGAAAATGATTTTTCAGGTTCTTCGTTCCATTCTTACTAGAGTTGGCTTTATATATTTTACCATGGTATTTGCACTTATCCGCCACTCTTTTGCCATTCTCTTTGAGCTCTTCGAAATGTTCCCAACACTCTGCCCTTTGAGTGGACGTTCTAACAACCTGTGTCTTACTTTGTGTTCCTCTTTGATTTGCCTCTTCCTCTTCTTCAATTTCAATAGGGTCGTTTAGGTTGGTACTCACTTGGAATATCGGTATCCATGTCACCCGATTCTTCCCTTGTGCAACTACTCCTCTTTTTGGATTTGGAGCTCGACATCTAGCATTGACCAGCAATTACAAAGATACATAAGTAGCGAACAATATAGATATAGATCATGTTACTTTAAAAAAAAAATTAAAAAAAATGGCAAAACTTGCATTTCGAGAACAAGCCGTAAGAGACTCTGTAATGACTAATCAAATCCAAAGTTGAACTTAAGAATTACACCTGAAAAAGTAAATGTTTATATGGTTACATTATAAAACGTGGCATTAAAGTAGGGATATGCAAGATAATCTATTGAACCAGAGCATTAAAGATAAATAATTTGATAAATAAAACGTGGCATTAAAGTAGGGATACAGGATACCTAATCACTTTGACTCAATATTCACTCGAATACTTGATCACTTTCACTCCATACATTACATAATTTTAATTGGACTTTGAGCATGATACGTTACTAGCCTGCTCCATCTATCATCATAATTTCACTACTTACATTGATTTTCAATATATTGTACGTACGAGGACATCATAATTTGCATCACTTTTGTGCATGTCTTTTGTTTAATTTTTTTAATCTGATTATTTGATTTTAATTAAAACTTGATGTGATTGTTATTTTGATTATGCTATTGTAATTTAGTTTTCACATAAATTTGAATATAAATGCAATTAATTAGTCTTGATCATTAAAGGTTCTGCTATAAATGACGGGACGCATGGGTCTTTAAAGAAAAATAAATGACATATTGTATTTGATGAAAAATATGACATGAAATAAATTGTAACATCATTTAAACTGACGTCTAGTTTCATGAGATTTGGTTCTCACTTACGAATGAAACAAGTTTGGTATTTGCATTCGTATTCCTTTTCTCCGATTATTTTAGTGGCAAAAGGCAAATAACTATAAGTAAGTTGTATATATACCAACTTCAAAATTAGTTAAACAACAATAGAGACACTAACAAATAAGACAAACCAGAAAAGACCATGTAACAAAAGTAGCATTCATATTCCTAGTTTAATAAATCTCTTGTTTTGAGTTGGATTTCAATCTTATTATTTAACATCTGTATATATACACATTCCCATTCAAAAATTGCATTCATATATACACATTTTTTTAACAAAAATTGCATTCACATATACACATTCCCATTCAATAATTTGGAAGTCTTTTATCCATCAAATAGGCAATTGGCAGAGTCATCATTAAGTGCATTACATATGTATGCCAACTTGCCAAGAAGAATTACAACAACAACCTCCCAGTGTGGGTCCCGCTTTTGCGGGGTCTGGGGAGATCCAGATGTAGGCAACCTTTCCTCTATCGGTATTTCTAACCATAGAGAGGTTGATTCCAAAAGACCCACAAAAACAGTTTTGTGAAAAGGTTTGAAAGGAAAAGCGATTTCTAACCGTTTACCGAGGAAAAGAGCCGAAGAAAGAAACAAGGAGCAATCAATCAGGGGTGAGAAGCATACCTCGACAATCCATGGGTGTGCAGATGCCTTGCCTCTCAGAAAAGCTCCACCTGTAAATACGCACGACAGACCCCTACCGGCCCTGCGCTACTACCACTGTTGACCCCAACGAAGCCGAAACTCTGTCATCTAAGACCTTAATCCTATCCCGCCACAGCCTCCTATCCTGGGCCAGGTCTTCCGTCAAATCCGCAACTCTCAGGTCCTCTCTAAGCACTTCGTCCAGACTTTTCTTCGGTCTACCCCTTCATCTCTTACCAAAAGGTCGGTGGAGGAATGGAGGCATGGAGCAGTACACCATACAAGTAGGCAATTGGCAATAGCAGCATAGCAAGAGCCAAGAAGCTTAGAAGCCACAAGCGAGCAACATATCAATGAATTATATAATTTACATCAAACAATTGAGAAATCAAATGGAATTCACCGATGGATGGGGAGAGAAGACATCAGAGTTCGACCTTTGAAACAGTCACTGGTGGGAGGTCAGTTGGTGGCAAAATTGGCGAATGGAGATGGACAGAGAATCCGGCAGTCAGCGGTGGTCTGGTGCCCGGTGGACAGGGAGAGAAGAGTCAGCAGCAACCCGCAAGACAACCAAGCAACCGGCAAGACCTGAGTGTCCTTTCTTGGATGGGTCACCGGCCACGGCTGTCGGCGCTGGGCTGGGGTTACAGTGTTGACAGTTAGAGGTAGAGAGAGAAAGAGTTACTGAGTTAAAGAGAGGTGAGGCAGCACGCTGTCGCTGGTCGCTGTGGTCGGTGGTGAACCTGGTGGTCACTGGAGCCTGGAGTGGAAAGTCGAGACTCGAGAGGCAGAGCCACAGAGAGGCGAGAGGCAGAGAGAGAGAGAGGCGCCAAGTCTGGAAAGTGGAAACTGAGAAATTAGAAAGTCATGAAGAATTGAAATTTTCAAAACTCAAAAAACCCTAAAAAAATCGGTCTACGGTCCAATCGGTCCGGACCGGACCCGGACTGAAGACCCGAAGTGGACAAAGATGGGACTGTGCACCGGACCGACTAAGCCTTGTCCAGTCCGGGCCGGGCCGGTCCAGGGCAGGTCTTCGGTCTAGGACCGGTCCAAATCGAATAATGAACAGCCCTAAGAACAAGCCCTGCGTAGGCCTAGTCCAAGTCGTCTTGGTACGTATATTAGATCCAAACACATATGCAGGATTTATGTTGTGGACAAAGGAATATATAGGACTAGACGTCCGAGCCTATCTAGCTAGACAAGTAGAAAACCATCAGTGGCAATTTTGTAAAATTCGACTACCTATGACATCACATGATATCGGCTGGCCTACCTAACTGCAAAAGCCCAGGTTTAGGGTATAGTTTTCCACTACGACCCAACTGTTTACTTGTCATTTTTTTTTTCGAAGGCCGAAAATACAATGAAAGGAAGTGTGAAGAAATTGTTGGTCAAATTAAGAAAGCGAGATGAGCAGGCCTTGATTTTTTTTTTTCTTGGTGCAGAAGAGGGGCTAAGCCCCAATTAAAGTTTTATTAGTTGAGTTGAGTTCATTTTGGGCCAAAAAATCCCTACGTTATATACAATACTTCTCTTACCTCAGGGTGGTGGGGTATAAGTCACATAGCAGTTAGAGGACATAGAAATCTCTAAGTTTGCCAACATATCCGCTACTTGATTTGCCTTTAGAAAATAGTGCGAGATTTTAACTTCCCAATCCGGCATTCCTGTGAGTTTCCTACATTTGCTCAAAAGAGGGGCATGCTCAAGGCACCATTTGTAATTACCTTGAAGCATACCCACAAAAGCCAAGGAGTCAGGAGTCCAGTTTCATCCAGACTTTAGTGAAACCCATACTTTCTCCTTGCCTCAATCCTCGGTATGCTGCTTTGATCTCAGATTTGGTTGATGTACAGATACCCATTTTCTCCATGAAGCCAGCTAGCCACCCCCTCTGATCTCTTCCCGAACCGCCCCTCCTCCTCTTGCATGTCTTGAGTTGCCCTTTGAAGCACCATCTGTGTTGACTAAGGCCACTCGCAGTCACTGGAATGGGCTCCAGTGGGGCCCTCCCAAGTTCTACATGCAAGTTTTTTTTGTTGTTGTGGCCAACTTGTTTCATGGAATGTGACTCATGGAGGAATATGGTAGAGTTCCTCCATGCATTCCACTTCTTCCTTTATTTTATTATTTCTTTTGCTTCAAAATCAATATTTTATTTTTTTTAGACTCACATATATATATGTGTGTGTTATAAAGTGGCTCCATAATAATATTTTATATGGTAATTCAAGTTGGAGTTTTATGGGTTGAAGAAGTGAAGAAATGTAAATTTCAAAAAATAAAATTTTTATCGATGTGGCAGAGTGAAATTCCAAATTAAATTTGAAATGTGGATCGGGAACGCCTAGTACCCATCCTGGAGGAGTAGGCCTTGATGAATGATGAGTAAAAAACCAATCAGCACATTTGTTAATTTAGCGGTCATCAATTGAGCATAATAGGGAAATCAATGATTGGGTTTAGTAAAAACCAACATCCTATACACTAAAATCTAGATAATTATTGAACCTACTCTAACCAACAAGTGCATGATTACTTCGCCCCATCCCCATCAATATTGGTCCCACTCGCTCTGCCTCAGCCACTGGTATGCATTCGTTATATAAATTGTCAAGATTGATGACATTCTAGCATCCATCCATTATTAAACATAACTAATCATCTTTTGCCCCCCCCCCCCCTCCCTAAAGGAAAAAAGGGGAAGAAAACTATGGGAGTGAAAATCAAGGCTAGCTATTTAGTGCCACCGGCGGAGCCAACATGGAACGGCATTCACCCTCTCTCCGAGTTAGACCAGATTGGAATGGTAACACATGTACCCAGCATCTACTTTTATAGCAATGTTGGTCATAAGGATTGGCCTAACCCACCTGATAAGATCGTTGGCATTATCAAAGAATCGTTGAGTTGCGTTTTAGTCCCATTTTACCCGCTAGCTGGCCGCTTGCGCAGAGTGGATCGAGGGGGGCGACTCGAGCTCGAGTGTAATGCCAAGGGTGTGGAGTTCAATGAAGCAGAGTCTAGCCAGCTGATGAGCGACTTTGGTGATTTCTCGTCTTTTAAAGGCTTTGAAGATCTTTTTCCTCGTGTGGATTATAGTAGGCCAATACAAGATCATCCGCTATACCTAGTGCAACTCACTTGGTTTCGATGTGGTGGCTTTGCATGCACTTGGCACGGCAGTATCCCATATTGTCACTGATGGACTAGGTGCGACACATTTTCTATGCAAATGGGCTAGGCTTGTTTGCAGTGATCCATTGGAGGCCTCGCCATGCCTAGACCGTAGAGTTCTACATGCTAGACGAAAACCCTAGCAGAGAAATCACCCAATATACTTCGTCATGTTGATTTCTTCCCTCCCCTTCCTACATTGATGGGTGGAGGCCAGGGGATAACTCCAAGGAGCAAAATAAAGGGATTATTGCAAAAATCTTAACATTGACAAAGAGCCAAGTGGATATGCTTAAGATGGCTGCTAATAGGGAAACACAACATGATCGTGACAAGCGTCCATATGGTCGTTTTGAAGCTGTCGCGGCTCATATATGGAGATGCGCCTGCAAGGCTCGTGAGCTTCCTCGCGAGCAAATGACAGCCTTTAGTTTTAGCATAGAGATATACGGAGGCTCTTGGATCCACCCTTACCGCCCAGGTAATGAAGGCATTCTTCTTTTTCATACGCAATCACCAAATGCGCATGCAAGGCCGTACCAAATGCAAAGCCACCACATCGAAACCAAGTGAGTTGCACTAGGCATAGCGGATGATCTTGTATTGGCTTACTATAATCCACACGAGGAAACAGATCTTCGAAGCCTTTAAAAGACGAGAAATCACCAAAGTCGCTCATCAGTTGGCTAGACTCTGCTTCAATGAACTCCACACCCTTGGCATTACACTCGAGCTCGAGCTTCGCCCCTCCATCTACTCTGCGCAAGCGGCCAGCTAGCGGGTAAAATGGGACTAAAGCGCGATTCAACGAGTCTTTGATAATGCCAAGGATCTTATCAGGTGGGTCAGGCCAATCCCTATGACCTACATTGTTGTGAAAGTGGATGATATGTACATGTGTTACCATTCCAATCTGGTCTAACTCAGAGAGAGGGTGAATGCAGTGCCATGTTGGCTCGGCCGGTGGTACTAAATAGCTAGCCTTGATTTTCACTCCCATAATTTTCTTCCCCTTGTTTCTTTAGGAAAGTTGGGGGAGGGGGGGGGGGAGATGATTAATTATGCTTAAGAATGGATGGATCTTAGAATGTCATCAATCTTGAAAATTTATAGAACGAATGCATACCAGTGGCTGAGGCAGAGCGAGTGGGACCAATATTGATGGGGATGGGGCGAAGTAATCATGCACTTGTTGGTTAGAGTAGGTTCAATAATTATCTAGATTTTTGTGTATAGAATGTTGGTTTTTACTAAACCCAATTATTGATTTCCCTATTATGCTCAATTGATGACCGCTAAATTAACAAATGTGCTGATTGGTTTTTTACTCATCATTCATCAAGGCCTACTCCTCCAGGATGGGTACTAGGCGTTCCCGATCCACATTTCAAATTTTGGAATTTCACTCTGCCACATCGATAAAAATTTTATTTTTTGAAATTTACATTTCTTCACTTCTCCAACCCATAAAACTCCAACTTGAATTGCCATATAAAATATTTATTATGGAGCCACTTTATAACACACACACATATATATATGTGAGTCCAAAAAAAATAAAATATTGATTTTGAAGCAAAAGAAATAATAAAATAAAGGAAGAAGTAGAATGCATGGAGGAACTCTACCATATTCCTCCATGAGTCACATTCCATGAAACAAGTTGGCCACAACAACAAAAAAAACTTGCATGTAGAACTTGGGAGGGCCCCACTGGAGCGCATTCCTGTGAGTGGCCTTAGTCAACACAGATGGTGCTTCAAAGGGCAACTCAAGACATGCAAGAGGAGGAGGGGCGGTTCGGGAAGAGATCAGAGGGGGTGGCTAGCTGGCTTCATGGAGAAAATGGGTATCTGTACATCAACCAAATCTGAGATCAAAGCAGCATACCGAGGATTGAGGCAAGGAGAAAGTATGGGTTTCACTAAAGTCTGGATGAAACTGGACTCCTGACTCCTTGGCTTTTGTGGGTATGCTTCAAGGTAATTACAAATGGTGCCTTGAGCATGCCCCTCTTTTGAGCAAATGTAGGAAACTCACAGGAATGCCGGACTGGGAAGTTAAAATCTCGCACTATTTTCTGGAGGCAAATCAAGTAGCGGATATGTTGGCAAACTTAGGGATTTCTATGTCCTCTAACTGCTATGTGACTTATACCCCACCCCCTGAGGTAAGAGAAATGTTGTATATAACGTAGGGATTTTTTGGCCCAAAATGAACTCAACTCAACTAATAAAACTTTAATTGTGGCTAAGCTTTTGTGAACAATAGGTTAACTTTTGTGAACAATATGCTAAGTTTTTGTGGACTATTCGTGAATTTTTATGAACAATAGAACTTTTTTATTGATAATGTTATTTGATTTATTTTTTTAATAACTTATACCTTTAAATTTAATCCTTAGTATTGGATTCAATTTTGTGAACAAAGGGCAAATTTATCAGGGGGTCTTGATCCCTTCGCAAGGAACGCGACCCCGTGTGTGCAGAACCTCAAAAAGAGGATTGCTCCGCGGAGACATTAACCACTATCAGCAGCGGGTATGTAGAAGGCATTACCCGATCAGCATGCAAGGCCTAGATACGGGGACGCAACAGGTCCTAACCGCAGAGCAACGGAGCCTTGTTAAGATTCCCACTATGGTGTTCGAGGGCATGAACAAGCTAAGTTCCTCGGTTGAAAACGATGAGAAAACTATGGCAGTTGTCATAAGATATTGTGCAATATCATACGTTAAATACCCCTTCTGATTTGATTATCTTGATGGGAATTAGTCCAAAACGAAAATATGGGTTATTTCTCTCCTCTTTCTCTATTAAATTTAACTATATATGAGAGAGATAATTAGGTAAGGCGTTGTTATTATGTCATCATCCAAGCTCACCTTATACTTGTGTCACACTTCTGCAGACATGTGTAATCCAATGTATCTTTTTGCACAAAAAAAAATACAACTTGTTAGAAATTAGAGTAAACTAACAGAGGAAGCAATAGGATGAAACAGATATTCAGAAACTTAAAGCGATAACAAAACAAAACAAAACAATGACACACAAGATTTACGCGAAAACCCAATGCGGGAACAAATCACGGACGGCGACGAGCACAATCAATCCACTATATGAGCAGGGATAGTACACAACAATCACAATCACAACAAGTGATTCGATCTAATAGCAAAATTATAACCTTTCTTGTAATCTCTCTCAAAATCTCTCTACCTCTCAGTGTGTTTAGGGATTCAGAAATTTAGGGGTGATTTTAGATCCTAGGTATAGCCCCTTTATATAGGGTCTAGAAGTCCAGGGTTTTACCCTTAGAAAAGAACCATAGCCATCAGGAGAAAAGTGCACATCGAAGTAACCCTAGTCGCCACCAGAACCCGCTCCCAAAACTGAGCACGGCACGACCGTGACATGTGGCACGATACCCCAGTGCTGTTTTTTTGTCTTCCCTCAACGCTCCGCTTCTTCGCCCTGATACTTCCGTGTCGTCTAGCACGGTCCCACCGTGCCAATTCTTGGATTTTGGGCCACGAAACCCAACACAACTTTATTAACTTACTCAAGTAATGCATTACATAACCTGATGCATGGAGCTTTTAATTTCAGTTATAGCCATAGGTAGAAGGATAGGGGAATTTATTTATAACAGGGCTTGGATGCATGAAGTGGAATTATACCATATTGATGAATCATTTTATTTCCAATTCTTTTCACTCAACTTTTTTTGGGGGGGGGGATCGAATAGGAAATCTAAATCAAAATTTGATTTTATTATGCATGTAAATATTTCATAGTAAATATTTCAAATTTATTTGATTCATTTAAAATATATTTAATTTTATTCACTAATTGCTTTTATATTTTCTAATTTTCTGCTATTGTTTCACTAACAACTTAATTAAATTGCAATTATGACCATGTTCTTACTTTGATAATCAGTATCATTTTGATTTCCATATAATCGAATGTGTCTTACAAGTTATAATCTTTATGACATAAACAACAATCTAGATGGGGTTTAGAAACTCAAGAAGAAGTCATTCTCATAATCTCATTCACTCCCACCTCGACATTCCACTATCTTTTCAAAATTCCTTCACAATGCTTTCTCCATGCTTATATGAATTTTAAAATTTAGGATTATCATTTAATGACCACCACACCCAACCCTAACTTTGGATAACTAATAAGGATTAAAATTAAGAAGCCTTTCATCCCTCAATCCCCCAGTTTGTCATTTGTTCTCGCCAAAAAGTTCCAAGCAGGTACAATTTTAATCTGATTATTAAATTTACCTTTTATCAAAAACCAGTGAATAAGTATATCGGTTATCTTTGTCTCTATATTAGTTAAAATTTTAAATTTGACAGTCCATTATGCCCTCCTTCCCTTGGAAATCTCTCTTCATTCGTGATTTCTCATTTCCCCTTTTCGCAATTTATTACATCATTTAAAAGAATGCATCGTCAATAATCAATAAGAGTCCTTTTAAAATAGTTGATGATGTTTTGCACTGGGGGAGAAACAAGGTTGATGATGGAATACTACAATTGGAAACTTGACATGTTTCTTGGGGAAACAAATATGGAAGTTCTATTGGATAATGGATTGTAGCTACTTTATAGCATAAAAACAAAGAAAAAAACAACATTGATGCTTCCCTTTCTTCTTTTTATTTTGTTATTTTTGTTCTTTGATTTTGATGGGACAAATATTGCAGCTAATGTATAGTTTTTCTACTTTACATAGGATCATGTTGATGTATTTTGTTGTTTCTCCAATTTCAACGATAAGGATGTAAGAGAAAAAATAGGTTCATATTTTAAAATGATAAGGATAATTTCCTCCAAAAAAAAGGTAAGAGTAAATTCTAAAAATAATTTTTCTTTAAAAAATTAAATTTAAAAAGTTTTATTTTTTGGGTATCATTTATTGTTTCGTTTTGATTTATCTTACTCCATCTTAATATATTTTATTATATATATCTATTAAATTATCTATTTCACAATTCTGTGATCTGATTTTTAAATGTATAATTTATCATTTTTTTCATTGCTATATATTATGTCTTTTTTCCATTTGGAACTAATTTGTCCATCCAAATTGATCCAAATACATACCTCGATATTCTCCTCTAGGCAATGTACTTTTTGCGGGGGGGGGGGGGGTGAATGTAGCAATCTTACCACTAAAGTTAGAAAATTAGGACAAGAATTGTTTGTCCTAACTCCTAAACAAAGATAAATTAGTCTGGATTATCAAATTATTTTTTCAATTTTATACTAATCATATTAAGTTAAATTTTAAAATTTAAAATATTCGTGCAAAAGCACAGGCACAAACTAGCATGTAGAAAATCAACAAGCGCCACTACTTTAACTGAACGCCTTTTACGTGCTGACATGAATTTTTTTTTTTTTTTTGGTGGTGGTTAGCGGATATGGACATTTTATAAATGATGCACGTGGGTTATTCCTTATAATACTAAGGCCTTGTTATTTTCGTAGGTTCTTTTGGATTTACCAACCTCAACTCATTTCAACCTACTTCAACCCACTTTAACCCACCTAAAAAAAATACCAACCTCAACCTACTTCAACCTATCTCAACCTTCTTCAACCCACTTCACCCCACCCCTTCATAATTTTAACAATTTGTGAAGTGTCATGTGAGATTTAATTATTTTTATAAAGTAGTATGATTTGAAAATGGTGAAAATTTACAAGTAAATTGGGGTGCATAAAAGGGTGAAGTAGGCTAAGGTAAGTTAAAGTAGGTTGAGGTGGGTTGAAATACATTGAAATGGATTGAATTTTTTTTTATGTGATAATTGAACTTGGTTAAAATAATGGAAGTAGGTTGAAGTGGGTTGAGGAGGTAGGTTGAAGTAGGTTGAGGCGGGTTGAAATAGGTTGAGGTAGGTTGAAGTAGGTTAAAGCAGGTTGAATTTTTTTAGTGTCATAAATTGAACTTTAGTTGATAGAGGAAGTAGGTTGAAATAGGTTAAAGTGGGTTTAAATATATGGAGATAGGTTGAACTAGGTTAATGTTGGTATTTTCAAATTTACCCATGAAAAAAGGCACATATATAAAAAGTTGTCATCAATAAGTTTTGTAACCCAAATCGTTAAAAATAATTGACAAGTTGTGTCAGCCTTCAACTTCCAGCAAAATAGTTACAAAATTATGAAATTACCATTCGGTGAAAAAATGCACTAAAAATTACAATAACTTCATAAATTATCACACATAATTACTTTCTCGTTATTTTAACCCACTTCAACCCATCACAAAAAAATATACCAACTTCAACTCATTTCAACCTACAACAACCCAGTTCAACCTACTTCAACCCATATCAAAAAAAAAAAACCAACTTCAACCCACCTTAACCAACCTCAATCTACTTCACCCTTTTATCCACCTCAATTTACCCATGAAAAGAGCAAGCCCTAATAGGACAAAAATTGGACAAATTATAATTAACTCAATGAGATGCAGCAAATTGAGCTCGATAACAGAGTGGTTCGGGTCGACCCATTTAATAAACTGGTCAATTTCGTGTTACTCTTAAAAATAGTTTATATTTACTCCAGATTTTAAAAAAACATGTTTTAAAGCTAAATGGTCAAATTGTGTCGACTTCAAATCAAAATCAGCTCGGTTTGTATCAGGTTCGTATTGCTCTCAGTAACTTTAAGGCAAGTTCGAGTCAGGTTATCGTGTCAGGTCAGACTTTCGCAACTCTAATAATTATTCAATGGAGGTGAAGTAAAAGGGAATAACATCCACATGGAAGTGGGACCAACCAATTAATGATATAAAGAGGTGTGGACAAGACGAGAGGTGTTAGGACAACTCCCCCAATGTCATTTACTCGAATGGGCCGGACCAACGGTAAAAGGGAATAGTATCCACATGGAAGGCTCGAAAGCGGGATTTATACTGTAGTGAAGGTTGTTATTTGTTATGGTTGTACCTAATTAGTGAGCCTAAAATTAAAATTGACTCGATCTGAAGAAAAAAAAAATTCTAACTTTTTTCTTTGCAGGACAAGCTTATTGGATAAAAAAAATGAGTCACTCACGATCAACCGTACCAAAATGACTTAATCCGTTACCAAACTCGATCTAATTGACTTGAGCACAACCTAACTTGAACTTAACTCTATACATAATCCAGTTGAATGACCTTTTGCTACGTCGAGATGCATACCTTAACTTCTTTTCTTTGGCAAGAAAAGAAATGGATGATTTCATTAACCATTAATATGTCATTTGGCATCATATATATATATATATATATATATATATATATATATATATATATAGTGTGTGTGTATATATATACATACATACATACATACATACATATATATATATATATATATATATATATATATATATATATATAAAGTTGGATGGAATTAACGTATGAGTGCCATGTGTCGTACCACAGAGGATGCCATGTGTAATGTCACGTAGAATTAATTAGCTACATAAATGTCCGTTTATGGTTAAACTAATGCAATGCTATATTTATTTTAAAAAATCACTTTTTGCATATCTTATATATTTTTAATACATAATAATAAAATATTCATTGCATTAATAAATTAAAAAGGTGGTCCATAAAGTTTTCCCATAAAATCATATGCTACATATATTAGAGAATTTTGACAAGAAAATAGTAAATAAACAATTATGGTACGAAAACAAAAGGAATTTTAAGTGATTTAATAGGAAAAAAAAAAGAAAAGAAACAACAACAACTCCAAAAAAATAACAATGATGTTGTTCTTGAGTTGTTACTACTTTCAAAATTGATATATTTTTATTGCGTACTTATATTTAATTAACTTAAAACAACAATTAGCTAAAATTCTTGCATGCACTTTTTGCATATCTTATGTAGTCATTAGTAAGACAATAATATAATCTTTATTAAATTAAGATAAATAAAAAGTTGGTCCATTTATCTAAACTTGCCCAAAAAGAAAAGACGTCTCATATCTTAGAGAATTTTTAAAAAGTAGTAAATAAATAATTATGATATAGATACCAAAGGAATTTAAAATAATTTAATGAAAAAAGAAAAAGAAACAATGATAACTCAAAAAAATAATTATTTTGTAGTGCAATATCATTAAAGTGACCCAATGTCATATAGTCATTACTAATCAGTAATAAAATTTATTCCCCAAAAATTTAATAATTTAACAATGAAATACTGAACAATTGAAATAAAAAGTGAGTTCAAATTAAGAATGAAGAGCATGTTGTCACAACAAAAAAAATATAGCAAAACGCACAACTTTTGATAATTAAATAATTTGACACATTAATTTGTTTTTACTGTTCGAACAGAAACTATCTATTACATTAGTATTATATTTAAAAAATATTTGAATTACGTCATTGCATCTCAAGGGTATAATCCTAGTCTACAATGCAAATTTGATGTAAACATATACTGTCTTTACTATTAAAATAAAATGCTAACCCCATGATGCCTAACTTTATACAATCCCTTGGAATATCTATTTATATAGTATTAATATGGTTCCACATAATCTTGAGGCAACTCTTTTGGAGGTAAAAAATCAAATGAGTTATGCTAAAGTACTAGCCAGCTTAACTGGTAAGGTTTTGGGGTTTTTACTAGATATTTAGGTTAGAATCTTATCTACATCGGCATTCGCACCTCATTTTCACCCTAAAAAAACTGCTTTAACACAAATTTGACGCATAGGAAGACTTAATTATATCCATATCCTAGAATAATCCTTTTAAAAAAAATGAAAAATTAAGACTTTTTGGTGAACAATAGAATAGTACCACTATGGAATCCTAATTCGTGAATAATTGGTTTATATTATGTGAACAATAGATTTACATTATGTGAATAATAGGTTAAATTTTTGTGAACAATAGGTTAACTTTTGTGAACAATATGCTAAGTTTTTGTGGACTGTTTGTGAACTTTCTATGGACAATAGAACTTTTTTGTAGGTAATATTATTTGATTTATTTTTTTAATAACTTATACCCTTAAATTTTAATCCTTAGTATTGGGTTCAATTTTGTGAACAATATTATCTAGCATAAGTCTATTTGTGAACAACCTGTGTATATTTTGTGAAGATTATGTTAACTTTTTGTGAATAATAGGTTAACCATTTTGTAAACAAAGGGCAAATACATCGCTTCTTAAGGAGGGGGTCTCGATCCCTTCGCAAGGAACGCGACCCCGTGCGAGCAGAACCTCAAAAAGAGGAGTGCTCCACGGAGACATTGGCCACTATCAGCAGCGGGTATGTAGAAGGCATTACCCGATCAACATGCAAGGCCTAGATGCGGTGAAGCAGTAGGTCCTAACGGCAGAGCAACGGAGCCGTGTTAAGATTCCCACTATGGTGTTCGATAGCCATGAAGGCCCGCATTTTACTTCACCACTTAACAATCCTTTGTTGGACGAGCTAAAAGTGGCCAGCGCCCTCGTCCGTCGGATATCGGGAGCTCGATAGACATTATCAGTTGGGACTGTTTGAACAGGCTTAAGCATCCAGGGAGGGAAATCGTCCCCCTCGTACACCCCACCTAGGCTTTGGAGGACAAAAGGTAAACCCCATGGGAATGATCCAGCTCCCACTGCGGTTCGGTGACAAGTCCAAAGCATGAAATCTAGAGGTGGATTTCTTAATTGTCGATGTCCCCACGGCCTACAATGTCATTTTGGGATGGCCAACTTTGTACAAGGTAAAGCCATCACCGTGTCGTACTTACTTCAACTTCAGTACGAAGCGATGATGGTAGCGTTGGAAAGCTCCAAGGGGATCAACGAATAGCCCGGAAGTGTTACCTTATCAGCATCCACTGCAAGTGGAACGCTCAAGCGGGCGCAGACCTGCTGAGCCGCCACCCTGAGAGAAAAGGCTGCGGAAAGGACTATAAATACCCACCTCGGAAAGGAGGAAGGGGAGACATTCTTGAATACAGCAAAAGCACTTTTTCCTCTACTTTGTATTTTCTTAGGACTTGACATTGACTTGACCATCGAAGAGGCGTTCCCCGAATTCCAATCCGGAGTATGCCCTTTTTGCAGGTTTAACATTCGCCGATCGGATCGTAAAGCGTACAACCTGCGCAATCACGTAAGCCCCCTCTCATTCGACGTCACTCTTATGAAAACCAGTAATTCCCGAAATATTCTTATTGGTAATTTGTTATTAGTGAACAATAGATCACTATTTAGTGAATGATTTTTTATTTACAAAATTGATTGAAAACAAAATTTGGCTAATAGATATTCTTTTCAAAAACTTTAAAAAAAACTATGAGAATGTTGCAAAAACGAAAAGAAAAAAGGCATGAAGGCAAAAAAGAAATAAAAAATTAAAAAATTTAATTCTAATCAGTAATAATTTTTGGCCCTGTTCGGCAAAATTAGCGGTTCAAGTAGCGGATAGCAGTTTAGGTAGCGGATACCTGTTCAGATAGCGGATTGCGTTTCTAATTTAGCTGTTAACGGATAGCTGTTTAGAAGAACAGTTGAATAAAATGTGTTCGGTAAATTTAGCTATTGGGTTAGCTGATTAATGTAAATTAACATAGAAAGATATAGATAATTTCGAAAGATAAAATTTCCAAAGGGTAATTTTTGGTATAAAAAAAATGAAATACTACTTTTGAATGTAAAACATTAATACTATTAGCTTTTCAAAAAGCTACTTGAAATGCTAGTCAAAATACTATGTTGCCGAACATTAAAAATTACATGATGAGTGTATTGACTTAGTTAAAACGCCAAACGTTACCCAAAACGCTGTTGCCGAACACGCCCTTTATAGACAAATGTTGACTAATAGAATTTTTGAAGAAAATAAGAAAATGTTGCCAAAAAACGAAGAGAATAAGAAAAAGGACAGGAATTACAAAATGCAAAATATATATCGTACTCTCAAGAGTATATACTCCCATGTGATATATAAACAATTATATATTAAAAAATAGAATATATGCCGAATACACTCCAAAAAAAAAAATATAAATTAGATGCAGGAGCACGTGCACTAGTTGATGTAATTCTCACCAACATACTTGGTGATTCATTAGTGGTCTAGCCCACTTATGGCCTGCTCTTTTTGTTGACAAATAAGTATTTATTATTAATCTTTATCGATTTTTTAATTCTTATTAATCCTTGCTAGTTATTCAAAAATTTTCCAACTCTTTCTAATCCTTATCAATCTTTTTCAATCCTTCCAAGTCCTTCCAAATCTTACCATATTTTCCCATTCATTTCCACCCTTTAAAAAAAAAAATCAAACTGTTCCTAATTCTTATTAATCTTTCTTACTCTTTACCAATCTTTCCCAATCCTCCCAGAAAAACCTTAGTCCTTCCATTTTCTCGAATCTTATTTACCAATGAACAGGGCTTTCTGTTGGTCCTCCCATATCCTTGACTTTGTCAGCGCAAAGTTCTGGGTATTGTAAGGCAGCAACAACATGTTGATGCACCTCGTCAGGCAAACAAAAGATTTGCCCCCAGCCCATGCGAGCTGGCAAAGCCTCTAGGACAGTCAAGGTCTTGTCAGCTACTCTAGGAGACTCCTCTTGTCTGTTACTTCCTTCGTCTTCCTCTTCTTCGAGCTCAGAACATGAGGTCATGTTGACTGTGACTTTATTAAAGAAGCCTATTGGGAAGAACTCCTCAAGTGTGACAGAGACAAGCGACTTCTGCTTAAGGAAATCAATAGGCAGAATTTCGCGCCTCTTGATGTTCTCGGACTTCTTTTTACCTTTTGAATGACGATGACTCTTCTTTCTTCATTGTCTCTTTCTACGGCAGAGAGGTGGCGATTGCACTTGATTTTGCTTCCTTGGCCTCCGGCAAGTGACAAGAATCCATCCCTCTTTGTCATCATCAGTTTTATCAGAGACATCCACAAAGATATCAGTCTTTGTCAAAGGTGGTCTAATGGGTGATGACTCGCTTTTGGTACATTTTAAAATGGAACAAACTCACATGGAAAAACTGTGTATAATAGTTATATTTTGAATAAAGCGTTGGTAATAATGGGTGGCCTGCTTTGGCCTATTCTAAAATGGAACCAACTTGCCCAAAAAAAAACTACATATAATAATTATTAGTATGTATAAAGCATTAGTAATAAGTTTAACTAATTGTAATATGTAAATTAGCGTGACAAATACGTTGAAAAAGTAATAGGTCACAAAAAGAATTGCTAATGGGACAACCTATTAATAAGCCCGTCCACTAGTGACCTAACCTATAATTGACCCGACCCTTTATTGACCCTAGTTTAAATGGATTGATCCACTTGACTCAATCATATCCGATCTGTTGCCCACCCCTAGTCGGCAACCTTTTACATATCAACATCATGCGAACAACATATAATTGAAACTGCTATTCGGTTTTAATTATATACAAATTCTTAGCTTGTATGAGACGGCCTTACGAACATTCATTCTGAGACCGCCTATGTGGTATTAAATTTATGTTGTGACTAATGAGTGTTTGAAAAATCTCACGATATAAGTTATTGTGAGACGGTCTCAAATAAGACTTACTATTAATTATACACATATACGTGTCATTCACCCCTTGGTGATCTACGGCATATAATTAAAATTGCTACTAAAATGGTTTCTAACTTCTAAGCATATTATATATGACGGTTGAAAGTAAAAATCGTATTGAATTTCGGTCCATGGGAGGTGGGATTAAGTGTCGTAGCGGATACAGAGCGTTACTTGAGATGTCAAATTCTGAAAATTTTCATGAAATAGTGCGTTATGGACCTAATGGTAGATTTCATCGTATGTATCGATCAAGTGATGATATATGTCTTACTGTGAGATATTTTTAAATATCTTATCTTATTCTAAATGAGACGTGGGTTCCTTTTTTTAGTTTTATAGTTGAAGCACGTGGGCTTTTCCTTACGCTAATATGATGAAAATTAGGGGAATTATAATTAACTCAATGAGACGATACAGGTGATATGTGATCAAACAGTACTTCGGACGGTTCAATTTAGGTAAGGCAATTTTTAAGTCGACTCGATTTTGGGTCGTCTGATATGTGATCCAATAAATATTATGTGGTCGTGTTAAATGTTGTGATGTGTGAGCATATATATTAGATTGGTCTAGAATTGGTCGATTAAAGAAGTCCACTGCCCACGCCTATGATTAGGGTTGAGCAAGGTTCTCGATACCCTAGAACCTACTCAAAACTAATCAAACGGTTCCAATTTTTGTTTCTAAAAACGAGGTACTGATCCAATTGATTTCGATTCCGATTCCAATTCAAAAAAATTATCTCGAACCAATTTAGAGAGAGGAAAATGAATAATGTTTTTATTTTTAGCAGAAAATCATAGTGGCATTACGAGAACAACACCTGATGTCAACGGATAATCGGATAACTCAGCCATTTAAAAAAAAAAAAAGACTGATTGGACCAGGTAATAGGTCCGCTTTCGCTTCCAAGTTTTTAGGACCCGACTCCGAACCCAGTTGCGACCGGTTTCAGGATTTTGAAACCAGTCCCAAACCCAGTTCAACTGAGTCTAAATATGAACCTAACGGATCCGAACCTATTACCCGATTTTTTTGCTTAGCCCTAACTATGTCCAACAAACATCTCAATGTCCTCATAGAAGGATTTCTTAAACTTTTCCATGTGAGTCATTTGCAGAGCAACGAAAACCGTCATCAATCCATCCTCGACATAACCAGGCAAGATCACAATATCGCCATCGAAATAATGGGTTGCAAGGGCCATGTAGATCTCCTTTCCCTATCCAAAGTCGATGCCACTGAGGGTTTAGATTACCCTAGAGGGGGGTGAATAGGGTGATCTTAGAAAATTAAAACCAAAACTCAAAGTAAGAACTGAAATAAAAGAGAGACAAAACTCAATGATATTTTAACGAGGTTGGACCTCAATAGGCTTAGGTCCCCGCCTAGAGTTATCCAATTCTAGGATTCAACGCTCTACTTTTCTTATTAAGATGAACATTCACACTTTCTTTAAGCGCACCACACTCTAAAGATCTCAGCTACTTAAATCAACCATTGATTTAAGTTTGGGAAGAGTTGTGACCTCACACCAACTCCTTCGTTCACTCCTTAATAAGAATTCCTCAAGATATCTCAAGACTTTTGATTACAATTCAAGACTCAAAGAAATTTGCAAATGTATAGCTCAATGTAGTATGATTGCAACTTGCTTGTGTGATTGCTTGGATGCTTCTCTTCTTCCTTCAGCCCCTATTTATAGGATTGAGTAGCCATAGGCCGAAGGAAGTTATCTCCATATCATAATTTGATTTGATATTCTTCATAATCTTTGCCAAGATTAGAAAAGATATGCCACATAATATTCTTGTATTTCCATAAGCAAAGATTGCATACTAAATCCAATCATCAAGATATTTAACATGTGGGAAAATCAAGGATAATATTTTTGTTTTGTTCAATCAAATCTCTAGGATAGTAAATTTACATGTAATTCGAATCATATATTTGATTTGATAAGATCCTTGATTATAATTAGTGAATATCTTGTTCCTTTGAAATAATATTACTCTCATAATAAGCATGTGTCATATAATTTAAATTTTGAATCAAATACAATCTTGTGATATTATATATTATAAAATCTCAATCAAATATTTGAAACAGATATGATTTCTAAATTAATGAAGATATGATCTTGCTACAAGTGTAGGCACGTTTATTTTAGTATAAGTGGATGGCTTTTGTCCTATTTCTAGTCTTTGTTCATTTGGTATTTCATCAAAATAAATAGCCATAAAACAGCCACGAACTGGGAGGTTCAACCAACTTGAAACCATGACGTTTGGGTTTCCAGCCATCATAAAGTTGTCTTCAATGCTTACTTCGGAGCCTTGATCTTGGCATGACGTGGGAAACCTTCTTTGCTCCTCAAGGAACTCAATCATCGACCAAACGTAGTCTCCAGTCACCTTCTCCTTCGCTTCCGTTATTTTTTGACATGCATGGCTTAGACGCATTGACATGAACTCACCAACTTGGCAAGATGCCACTCCAACAACTGTGGCATTGCCAAAGTATCTACTTGTACAAACAAGAGTGACGTCAAAGTCATTGTTGTAAGGGAGTAGTGGCGGATCTAGATATTTAATACAGATGTGTTCATCTATTAATATCATCACTAATATACAATATCAATAAAAAAAAAGAAATTATATAATACATACTATGGTAATCTATTTTGTACAAACATCTCTTCTCTTTTTTTTTTTTTAACAAAGGTTCCATCTTGTATAGTTGTATTTCTACACAATCGAAAATTGACAAGTAATAACAATACACTATAGTTTTTTATTCTTAGAAAAAAATTATGGTATCTCTACTACTGTGTTTGCTTTTGCAATTTTTCATATTTTGAATGTGATAAATAGATTGTGCCAAAAAACGCAGAATGTTACAATTGTCTAGCATTTACTAAAACCGTTTGTTACAGAGGCAAATCATCAGCACAAAGCAATGAAACAAAAAAAAAGAAACATGAAGTAAACATGTCAAACATAAAATACAGCCACAAAAAGCAATCTGCACCAATTAATCGCACAAAAAAGGGAAAAAATGGCGTCAAGTTCAAATAAATTAGTCGTGCCAAGTTAAAGAAAAGTCTGCACCAAACACTGCAACTAAACAGAAACAATAACAATAAAAGAAAATTAAAGAAATTAGAATTAGATTAAATTAAAGGTCTAAACCCTAGATAAGATAGGGGAAGAGAGAGAAAAATTTGGACTTAGGTGCATTTAATTTTATTTTACTTTTCTATTAAGTTTCAACTTTATAACTGCACTTTTGATATTTAAATATATTAAAAATGTCAATATGTGGATTGGATATATTCAAAGAGTGTTTATAACATTTTGGACCTAATTTATGGGTGTCCATTTATATCAATTTAATCCCATTTAAAATAACTCATTAGAATTTTTTTGAGAGAAGGCTAGCCATGCACACCCCTCCCTAACATGTAGATCCGGCCATGTAGGGGAGCAATCGATTAGATTAAGTGATCTGGGGGATGTAACACCACAAATCAATTCAATTTTACGTGCTTTATAATATCATATAATCAAAGAATGGCTTGCGTGTGAATGGTTCTGAAGGATCGTGATCCTGTCCCACCCACAAAATAGCTTCGCGACTGCAGTCTGCATACATACTCAGCCGTTGATTTGTGTAGTTAGCGTATCAAAACTGTGGGAAGGGCGAGGGTGTTTATATCAAAAAAAAACTTGTCTATATATACTCAATCATTTTAACTCTGAACAAAACAACAAAATCAAGTCCAATCTAGGGATGAGAGTTGCACCCGAATTCGAAAAATCGGCCCTATTTATAACGGGTATGGGTATGAAAAATGAGAAAAAAATAGATATGAGATGGGTACATTAAAAATAGGTATGGGCATGGGTACGGGTACAGGTATAGGCATCACCCGCCCCATACCCATACCCGCCTCGTACCTGAATTTTTTTGGCGGTTAAATAAATGGTTGAATAGAGTTTTGAGCTTTGAACGTTGGTAATTTATTTTAAAAAAATCCACACCGCAACCCATCCCCAACTATGCAATGCATCCATTTGTGTCGCTCATTTACTATGTCGATGCATAAAGTCACATGACTCATGGCTCACAAAACTAAAATTCTAGTTCATTTGTTGCATCCCTCACTCTCTCATTTCAACCATTTCTAGAACGCAATTTTTTATTTATGAGCTAAACAAGAACTATTGAATCCAATAGGTATTGTATTTTTTTAGAACATTTTACTTAGTTGAATTTAGTTTTATGAATTTCTTTAGGTAAAAGAAATTATCGTACCTAATAGGTATTATATTGTAATATATGTATATACCCGAATAAAATCCGAAATACCCGAAACACTCAATGGGTATGAGTATGGGAACAGATTTTGAAAGCATGATGGGTATGGGTATGTGTAACACCCGGACTTTTTATGCCCTTCGTTAAGCCTGTTATAAAGATAGTATTTACTTTGATAAATTTAATGAGTATCGATGTGCCTGCTTAAGTGATTCTTTTTATTGAAAAGAATAATATTATTATTTTTATTGTTATTGAGAATTATTATCAGGCACTATATTGAGCAGATTTCCAACTATGACTAGACTGTCGAACCTTGAGAATAATCCTGCAATTTATTGAATCGAGCCTTAATATAATCAAAAGGCGAGTAAACCGACCGACAATTATATTAATGGTTACGGTTTAAGAATGGAGGTCCGGAATTGGATTTATGGTACAGTAAGTTGGTGTTTCATTTTTATCAGTGACTTAATAAAAAAAAAATGGAACAGGGGCCGAAGCCCTTTCTTTCTTTTGGGGGAAAACAGACCGGGACAGAGGGGGGGAGCTCACTGAGCCCCGACCCCGGAACATGCCAGAGAAAGAGGGAGAGGGGGGGGGGGGGAAGGCACTAGCGGGCCACCGGCAATGGGGAGCCGGCCGCGGCCACGATCATTTCGCTCGACCCCCCAAACTGGAGAGCGAGAGTGAGGCTGAGTGAAAGGGAGGTCGGGGGTTAGGGTTTGGGGACCTCGACCCCGCGCGACCGCCACTAGCACCGCCACTCTCGGCGGCCGACGGCGACATGGCGGCGAGCAGAGACGACATAGGAAGAGAGAGGCAACAGGACTGAGCACAAAAGGGGAGCCGTATCTCTAGCCCTAATCTGTCTGCCCAATTAGCCCAGGAGTTGGGTCCGTTAACTTGGATTCGAGGTGGGTTTTCTCTTCCTGCTGATTATTGTTAATTTCGATGAAAGTTTACTAAATATAGTTCGATCAGGTTGAATTTGAATTAATTATCAGTAATTCGAGGAGATTGTAACGTAAACTGAACGATGCCTAATATATATATATTGATCGTACTGAACAAAAGTTTATCGATTATATGTATCTGTTGTTTATAGTGATTGGATAGAAATGATATAGTTATGGATGTTAATTGTGAATTAAATGACTGAATTATTATGATATTGAACCAAGTTGGTAATTGGATTGTTTGAGGTGAACCGCAATCGTGTGGATTGCGAAGTGAGTGTGGAACATTGTTTTTATATAGTGAATTAATGTGCTAGGTGAATCCCCCACTCCCTAATCGGTGGAAATGAGTGGTTTGCTGGTTTCCAAACTTCTGAAACCTTACAAATGAGCGTGAGTACTGATTTACATAAGTCCAAGGCATTGTTAAATGTTTTATTAGTTGCGTGCTTCGTTTGCAAGCATTTATGCATCAGTTAATGAACGAAGTTACAGTATATGAGTCAGATGGGAAACAGGACATTTAGTAGCAATTCGTAAGTATATATGGTGATTTGGCAAGTTCTGATTAGGTGTAATCACGGTGTATGAATTAAGGACCGACTAATAAGGCTGGTTAAGCCTTTATACAAGTAACAGTTAAGGGTATCGATTCCATCACTAACGTTGCCTCCGAATTTACGATCATATATATGTGTATATGTAAGTATACGTACTGATCTTGCACCTCCATTGCATCGGCATGAAGCTAATCGCAATCGTGTGGATTGCGCTATGATTTTGGGAATCGATTGGTAATATGATTGTATGGCGTGATCATATGTGCTGTGTGAAACCCCTTTTCCCCTGAATTGATAAACGTGTGAGATGGCATTGATTTCAAGTCTTGGAGATCCCTAAAAAAAAAAAAGAGTTCGTAAATGCTTATTGGAGTGATTTCAAAGCGTTTCTAAATGTTTATCAGTTGCTTGTTTTAATTGACAAGTCATTGGTAACGAAATAATCCCAAATTATTGGATTGCTCATCCAAATGAGGCAGGTGACCAGTCAATATGTATAGGAATCCTTTTAAAAAGGACTTAAGTAATGAGCGTCTGGTTACATCGTATCAATTGTTATGCTTAGTTTAGGGAACCCAGTACCCTTTATCGAAGTTTACATAAGAATTCAAAGTTTACTATTTCATTGTTCTGCCAGCAGGCAGAGAATTCAAAGCTCAGTGTTCATTGCTCTGTCAGTAGGCACAGGTTTCAAAATTTAGTGTTTCATGGCTCTGCCAGTACGCAAAGGATTCAAAGTTTCATTGTTCTGCCAATAGGCAGAAGTTTCAAAGTTCAATGTTCATAGCTCTGCCACTAGGCAGATGATTCAAAGTTCAACGTTTTATAGTTCTGCCTGTAGGCAGGAGGCTCAAGTCCAATGTTTTAAAGTTCTATCAATAGGTAGAAAACTCAAAGTCCATGTATCCTATAGTTCTGCCAACAGGCAGTAGAGTCAAAGTCATACGTTACAAAACCTCATCAACTTATGGAGAAACAAGGTCAAAGGAGACTCCCAGTTCATATGATGGGTTATAAAACGTTATGCTTTAATAAACAAGCACGTAAAGTTCAAAGGTCATATTGCTGTTTACTAACCACATGGCATAGTAATATGTTTCACTTTATGGCTATCGTTCTATGTTTTAGCGAGGAGATTTACTCCTGCATATGACCTGTTACTATATGGTGTAGTGAAATAATTGGTTTAGTGATTGCATCGCATTGGGCATGATGATTGTTTTAGTGTAATTGCTAAGTTCATATAGCCTATTTTCTGATAGCATTTTCAATGAATTTTAATGATTATGTACGACATAAATTATGTGAGCTAGAATATGCCTTAATGATGTACTGAGCATTACGTATAAAGTTTTAGCGATTGATGGGTAGCATATAATCCTTTTATAACAGAAATGCCAGCAAGTGGTGTTTATGGGTTAAACCCCTTTCTTTCCATTGAGTTTATGAGTTCATATGAATTTCTTATGGTAAGTTTATTGAGTATGGCTATTCGCAAGTTTAAGCTGTTGGTGTAAATACTATTTCTCTTGCATTGTGGTTGGAATATATTGTACGATAGGTGAGTTCTTCAAAGGGAAGGAATTACGGACAATTGTTGTAAGTTATTATTGCATTCAAAGTATTGTTTTGAGAGAGGGGGATTATCCACTGAGCGGTAGTTGCTCATTCCCATCTATTATTGTTCCTTTATCAGGTTTATGAAATAACAGGTAAAAGTCGGCTCACGTAAGCCGAGATGGAGTCAATGCTGTGCTAGGAGTAAAGCTATAAGCTTGTATGTGAGCTGTGAAGTTGTATTATGACGTAACAGTTCATTCCTATATAATTTAAGCCTTTGTGTGCATGTATTGCATATAATCTAGAGTCACTCTGTATGGTCGTGTGAGCCAACCATCTAAGTTGCCAATCATGTCTTAGCTAAGGCTGTTTATAGTTGGGATGTAAACCCCAGTACACCGGACGTGTGGTCCGCGGAGTTGTACTTTGCACTGTTAATTTGTTTTAGCGTTGAACTGCATTGGTTGTTGTGCTTCAGGCGGGTGGCCCGTAGAGCTGTGAACTCCGGCGAGTAGCCGTTGAGTTGGTTAGTTCTTTATTACTGTTTTTTGGTGCAGGGAATTTAATGTAAGACTTTAAGCCTGGGAAATGATAAGTTTTCAGAAGAAACTCTGTCCGTTTCGTCCAAGGATTTAAAGAAAAATTCTAACACCCCTAACTCTGGATTGGGGGCGTTACAGTATGGGTATGCGGATGACTTTTGAAAATGGGTATGGGTGGGGGTATAACTCCACCCACCCCATACCATCCCTAGATGATAAGGAAACTCCTTTCCTAAGATATTATTTAGTGATAATTAGGTAGGCCTAACTTAAAGATATTATTTTATCAGAATCTCCTAGTAGTTGTATTTAGGTAAAATTTGTTTTTTGTCTTCCAAGCTAGAGGAACACTAGGGTATCTCATGTATAAAAATCATGGCCATGCCAACGTGACAGGCAATGGAAAATTAATAGCATAAGTTTGGCCTTAGCAAACCCACGGCCGAGGGTTTCTTCTATTCCCTTTTTTCTCAATTTTCTTTCAACCGATTTCTACATGGTATCAGAGCCATGAGTGGGGGAAAAGGGTTTGTAATGGAAAGTAAGTCACCATACTACCTTCACCTATCAGAAGGTCCTGGAATCACAATTACTTCAGTGATCTTCAATGGGAAAAATTATGGCAAAAGGCCTTGTGAACAGCTTTAAAATCCAAAAATAAGTTAGGGTTCATAGAAGGAACCTTAACTAAGCCAACACCAAAGGGAGAAGATTTGAGTGAGTTGAACGCATGGGAGATGGTCAACTCTATGATTTGTTCTTGGATCATCAATGTTCTTGATCCAAAACTGCATACCAGTGTAGCCTATGCTGAAACGGCTTACGATATGTGGGAAAATCCGCGTAAGCGTTATGCCGTAGCTAACACCCCTAAAATCCATCAACTCAAAACTAAACTTGCAGCATGTAAACAAGGCAGTCTAGATGTTGTGGAATATTATTCAAAACTGATAGGGATATGGAGTGAACTGGAGAATTATGCAAAAGTACCATAATGCACACGTGGTAAGTGCGAGTGCAAAATCGGGTGTCGAATCACGAAGATGGCGCAAGACGAGAAGACCCATCAGTTTTTGATGGGATTAAACGACGAGGCATTCTCAACTATTCGCAATCAAATTTTGGCACTTGACCCGCTACCTACTCTCAATGTCATATGTAATATGGTGACGCAAGAGGAGAATCATAGGAAAGTCATGATGGGAAGAGATAATCGATCAGAAAATATGGTGGCTTTTGCGGCGAGAGAACACATGAATAAAAGACCAACTTGTAGGCATTGTGGTCGGTATGGACATGATGAGGCGAACTGTTATGAAATCATTGGCTATCCACCAAACTGGGGCAACCGTGGCCGTGGGCGAAGCAGCCGGGGTGGTGGCCGAGCAAATCGAGAAGGCAGAAACGGTGGACGTGGACATGGGCGTGAGACTGCTCACTCGATTCAGGCCCAGAACGAGAGCCTAGCAGCTCGCAGCACAGCAGAGTTCGGCCCAGGTCCAGCTTTTGGTCCAGCAGCTCCATTAGGCTCAGCAAACTCAGCAGGTCACGATTCAGCAAACTCAGTAGCTACCTTCGGTCCAGTAGCAAATCACGGCCCAACGTCCATTCCAGGTTTGACCCAGGATCAACTACAAAGACTACTCATCCTCATCGAGAGCCCAAAATCTAGTTTTGAGAAAATTTCAGGTAATACGACTTGGATGTTTGATAGTGGAGCGTCATGCCACATGACGGGAGACTTGAACCTAATTCAAGAAATCAAGAAAATTGACTCAATTGCTATAGGAATGCCAAACAGGACGCACACCCTAGCAAGCCAAAAGGGGTCTGCGGTGTTTAGTGAACGGATCAAACTTGATAAAGTTTTATATGTTCCTTCCCTTAAGTGCAATCTTGCATCCATTACCAAATTATGTAAGGAACTAAATTGTAGTGTGACATTTTATGATGATTTATTTTTGTGTCTTACAGGATCGTATTTTGAGGGCTTCAATTGGTGTGGGTAAGCAAAGCGGAGGAGTCTACTTCTTTACAGAGGGATCAGCGGAAGAAAGACAAGTGAATGCAGTCAGTTCCATTGACCTATGGCACAAAAGACTAGGGCACCCTTCATATGAAGTTCTGTCCTATTTATCTAGTAGTTTACAAGTAACTTTTGATAAAAATAAAGAAGATGTATGTGAAACTTGCTACCGTGCAAAGCAAACCAGGAATTATTTTCCCTTGAGTTCTAGTACAGTTGAAAGGATTTTTCAACTCATTCATTGTGATATTTGGGGACCGTATCAGGAATCCTCGTTTAACGGAGCCCATTATTTCCTCACTATTGTGGATGATGCGAGTCAGGCTACTTGGGTCTATTTAATGGTTGATAAGGGGGAAACATGCCATTTTTTGAGGGAGTTTATAACCATGGTTCAAACCCAATTTGAAACCCAAGAAGAGAGAGGAGAGAGAAAGAAAGGAGGAGAAGGAGGAAGAAGAAAAGATTAAGGCTTTGATTTTGCAATAAATTCAAGGTGAGTAATTCTTGATTCCTAACCTAAAGATTTATATTTGATGTTTTATGATTTAGTATAATGATTTGGTATAATACGAATGTCAATCGGTCGAAGCCAATCGTATAATTTCATGTTTAGTTGTGATGTTTTGATTGATGGGATATCGTGACTTGATGATTATGTTATGAATTCACTCAATATGGGTTCGAACTTATGAATTTAGACTGAATCGGTCCAGTGAATTTATGCTGAAACTTGGTTAACGTTTTGATTATTGGGAGCTATTGGGCTGGAACACATTAGGACAATTTTACGGTCGAATAAACATATTATTTTCAGATTTGTGATAAAGTTCATGAATATCGGATGTACACTTTGTGAGTTAGAAATCCTAAATGTGCATTTTATGGGTTACGGATTTTAATTGGGATGTTATGTTTGATGAAATGCGACTATATGAATTCGTCATGTTACGTTTTTAGGGAAAAAAAACTCATGTCTTGACTGAGGCTGCTACAGAACATCCTAGAGCTATGACCATAGTAGTGGCTGTCGTTATATGACTTATTACCATGACGTGGTAATGCAAAGAATCAGTAATAATACTAAAAACGTTAATAACAGTTCGAATAAAAATAGCTATAATTTAAATTATGCAATCGCAAACATAGTATTATGGGCAATGACCCACAATGATACTAATACTAATAATTTAACCAAATAACGATAAGTAACGAGCTTATATCAATTATCAGAATAATAAAAAGATAACATCATTACCTCATTTCATGTTTATGACTGACAATTATTAAGCGCATGATTAGCAGTATAAAGGAAAGGAATGGAAGTAAAAACACAATCAAGCCAAGTTAATAACTTTTTACATGCTAATAATTAGCATGAAGTTCAAGGGATTCAAATTATTTATGAAACCAAGAAGTCAAATCAAATTTTGTAATCTCGCACTAATCAAAAAGGAATTACATATGTAACGCAGGAATGAGGCCACACCTGTCGTTTCAAGCTGCCAATGCATATTCCTCATTACAAAGGAAAGAGAATCTCAAGGATCAGGTACGTACATTGCCTATGTTCTTAAAAAAAAAAACACACACAGTGTTCTCAGCAATTGAAAATTAATACAAGATTCATTTAATGAACCAATTTCTTGATGTTTTGTCACATAAACAAGTGGCCCCGCCAATTATCATCAGGGCCTATGCCTATCAATTATCAAGGCTTATGCCGACCAATATACCCGCGCGCGGCGTCAACTCAGGCTTCTTGATCGGCCTGGGGGTGAGCACCTAAAGTACGATTGTTTCAAGATGTACATTGACCAAGGGGTCCACTTTCAGATAAGAATCAGCTAATCAATTTTACTTATACATTCTCTCTCTCCTGTTTGCAAAAGAAAATATTTTGAAGTGCGGCCGGCCCAACTAATTTCACATAAAATTTACCTTACTGCATGGGGATGTACGTATTGAGCTTCGGCTCACCATTCGATTATTTTTATGTTTTCTGTTTTAGGTATGTGAAGGAATGAATAGTCAACCTCCTGAGAAACCAGAAAGCAGCAAAACAAGGCACATCTACCGATCGCTAGCTAGTCCGCGCTCACAATGATGATAGGTTAGTAACTTGAAGATTGTGTGTGGCTATTCTTTTGAAATCTGAAGATAATAATGCTTAGCATTGGTACATCAAGTTATCACATGGGGGGACAGACAGTATGAAGAGGCATATATGTATTTTGGGTGATTCCAAAAGTTTAGTAAATTAGATAGCCTTGTTCCATTCCGGAACGACGATAATGCCTCTAATCAGATTAAAAGTCTTCCGCTGCAAATTAACAATAAATGAGTAGTCAAGCTTGAGTAATCAGACATTAGCAATTGGGGGTGTTACAATCGATCTATCTGTCTGACGTTTTATCTTAAAAACCCACTTGTTTCCAATAGATTTACGTTGGGGTGGGAGATCAACAAGTTTCCAAACCTTGTTTCTTACCATCGAGTCCATCTCATCCCTCATGATATCCATCTACTCGTTGTGGCTTGGTGAGTCAATTGTTTCTTGGTAAGATGTAGGCTCCTCGACTTCCAAGGGAGTGCATAGGAATATTTCCTTTTCGATTTAGAAATATCGTTGAGGAATTCTTCCACGCTCACTCATTCGGAGCCTAGGGAGTTCACTGTTCGTCTGCCTGGTTCAAGTATCCCTCCCCCTTTCTCCAAGGGGTGTGAGACCCTGAACATGTGGAAAGTTGCTCTCACTATCCCTCTGGGACGTGGGATCCTGAACATGTGAACTAATTGCATGTTCAAGAACTGGAGATTGAGGATGGACGTCATTCGCAGGTTTGACTTTCCTCATGTACAGGAGATTGAGGATGAATCTCATTTTCCTAGCAAGCAAGTCTCCCCCATTCCCTTCGGATAGGGGAGGTATACCATCATCTTCGGAGACTTGGTTAGAATCCAAATTCTCCCCCTCACCGAATGATGATTGGATGTTTTGCTGTAACTCAAACAGTTCGACATCCTTCTTGACTTCACCAATAGCCGGGAACTCATCCTTGAGAAAATCGACATTGCATGGGTCTATTTCTGTCATGCCACCATTTGGATGTTCCCCGTACGTCACATATCCTTTTGATTGTGCTGGGTACCTAATGAACACCATTTTGGTGGCTCTTGGACCAAGTTTTTCATATTTATGGGTTGGGTTGTGCACATAGCCGACCGAACCCCATGGGCATAAATGGTCCAAGGATGGCTTCTTACCAAACCATAATTCATATGGTGTGGCAGGTACACTCTTGCTTGGCACACGATTGAGTATGTAAGCTGCCGTGAGCAGCGCATTCCCCCAAAAATTGATTGGGAGGTTAACATGTGCCATTATTGACCTGACTATGTCAAGCAATGTACTTGTTGTGAATTTTCCGCAAGTGTACGGTTATCGTTGTACGCATTACGGGCATCGTCCTCAGGGACGGGCGTGAAATTAGGTCACAAATTTGTTGGTTCATGTAGATCGGGCCCATTAGTTGAGGCCCGACGGCCACTAAAAGACCTCCCTAAACCCTTGTTGTTACCCCCCAATACCTATATAAGGAGGTTTGGGAGGGTCAGCTAATAATATATACGAACTGAAATATTATTTCTCTCTCTCCTCACAATTCCTCGACCATCACTGCGGGGTAATCGGGTTTAGGACGTGGACGTTATAAGGCGACTCTAGTAGCCGCTGGGATTTATTATTACTGAAGAACTGGTATTCTTATTGTGGGCTATTATCTACAGTATAATTCCGCATCCAGGTTAGTCCTGATTTATTTCCAACAGTGGCATCAGAGCCAAACTTATAGGTTTTAGTCCCGTTCATGTGTTGAATGTTTTTGAAAAATAAGCATGCTTTTGACTGTATGAATAGTAGTTCAATCTTTGTGATTATGCAATCGAGAAGCGTGCTTCTGTGTTTTCTAAAATCCCGACATGACTAAAGATCAGTTTTTTTTATAATAATCTGTCAAACCTGATTTGTTAAAGCATGCTACTTGTTTTATTCGTTTAATTTGCTTAATTTTCGTGATTATGCAAACTACTGAAATCTGAAGCATGCCCATGTTATTCTGATGCCTATAACATGTAAGAAACTGCAAATCTACTAATCATGAACATGTCTCATGCTGAAATCCAGTTTTCACGACATCAAAAATAACACACTTTCGGTGGTGGTTCACGGCTAACATCCAATTGGTGTCACTGCGTGTGTGTATGCCTTGTCTTATCATGATGTTTATACAAATTCAATGCTAAACCACGAAAGGCAAATTTTTTTTGGAAAAGGACCGAAAGAACCACACCACTTGAATGAACCTTAATCACCGAAACCCAAAACTCCAACCCTAAAATCCCCTGCCTAAAACAAAGAGGAACTTGAAAATCAAAACAAAAAAAAAATCAAAGGGGAGGGAAGGGGGATGGAGACGGACCCGAAACCCTAAGCCACAGGGACCCGAAACCCTAATCCTAGTCTGCCTCTGCCTAAGTCCTCGACCTCGACTCCTAAAACAAAAAGGGGGGGGGGGAAACGGAAGTGAGTCAGCCGAATCATACCCATCAGAAACCACCCAGGAGGGGTGGTACGTGACCGTCACGCGCCACCGACGAAGGTCGTTTCATGATCTTCTTCCTCCCAGAGCCCCTTCCCATCGCCGATCTATGCAACATTGACAAAAAGCAGCCGAAAAATAAAGACTCAGGAGGCGCGTGAAACCATGCGCCACCGCCTCAGTGGCGCGTTCAGCGCATGGGCGTCTTCATTAGGCTTAGATTCGGTCGATCTACACCGTAGTACCTTTGGTTCTCGCCGGTGTGGCGTAGATCGAGGCTCATCGGGGTCGGTGGTGGCGGGTTGCATCATATGGGTATTTTTTGGGACAATCGACAACAGCGGTGGTGGTTGCTGGGGTCACGACTACCAGTGCCCCCGAAAAGAGCTTCGTGCTCCTGGCCATGGCACGACTAGAGAGGAAAAGAGGTATGGCTAAGGCAGCGAGGTCGAAGAGAGTGCCGAGAGAGTTCAAAGGCAGGCAAAGGGACGCAGAAGAGAGAGAGGGTCTCAGTTAAGGGATTGAGGGTCAAAGGGGGGTAGTGAAATGATTCACTCATAAAACCCCCCTTCCCCGGTCCATTAAAGGTTGTGGGTTGTTTTTCTTGGGCCGATTCTATTTTTTTTGGGGCCCAGAACCATTGAATCAACCCAAAAAGAAGAAATCCTGTTTACTTTTTGGTTCGGCCCAAAATGTTTGTTTTCTAATTTTAGTTGTTTTATTCAAGTTGTCTATGTTTCAAGTTTAGATTATAAATCTACTCCCATGATCATATAAATTTTGTTTTATATGGCTATCATTTTTGTTTATATCCTATTTTATATTATCATTGATTATGTTATGATAATTGAGATTGATAATATAACTTTGTGTTATATAATGAAACAAAAATGAAGTAGTAGTAAATGAATTAGTTTCACAAACATTAATAGAATACTTATTCAAAAGTGAATATCTTTGTGATATTCATTGAATCAAAAATGTTAATAAGTTTAACAAAACATTCAAGAAAATTCTATGAGATTAATAATTAAATTAAAGAAACTCCAAATTCACAACTGTGCGTGATGATTATGAGCTTAGCGAAATTTTCGAACGTACATAGTAAATTATGGAGCTTTCTAGGAAATTTAATTATTAACCAATATGTCTAACAGATAAAATATACTTTTAGATATGGCAGTTAGGAACATGATAGGTTGTATGCAATCTGATGACAAGTTGTATGGCACGAACTATGATGTTTGGCATCTAAAGGTCCAGTTTTATCTCAACAACGATGATATGCTGAACCACTTGACCGCCTCCATGGTTCCTCCGGCTGAAAAAGATGAACAAGGCAGGGATATTACTGCAATTGAGCAGTACAAAGAAAACCTGAAAACATAACAAGCATGGTTCAAACGCGATCGTTCCGCACGCTACACCATGCTATCTTGCATGCGGGACGATCTCCTGGGAGAGTTTGAACGTTTCCGCACTACTAAGGACATGTGGATACAGCTTAAGGTTAGGTTCGAGCAGACGTCTGCTACAAGGTTGCGTACCTGGCAGCTGAAATGGATACAATATACTATTGACTCCAGTCGTAGTATCCCCGAACACCTTCGAACCATGAGTGCTATGGTTCGAGACCTTAAGGCTGCGGGGCAAGAGGTTTATGAGCAAGAATAAGTCCTGAATGTGATCAGGGCTCTTCCAAATGATAATGAACATTGGAAGAGTTTTAAAACATTCATGGCACACAGTGATCATATCAACACTTTCGATGCGATCTCCAAACACCTCGAAATGGAGGAAGAGTGTTTAAAGCAATATGCGCCTTCCAGTATGGCATTAGTTGCCAGAGGATTGGGCACAAGAACAGGAAACCTTACCGTGGTAAGAAACCTAAGAAAGGCCCTTGTCCTCCTCAGAATTCTCGCTCTAATGCTGGTACTGCTAAGAAGCACAAGACCAAGGGCAACAGAGCTAAGGATATGGCACGTGTGAAGTTCTATAACTGTGGGAAGAAGGGCCATTTCGCTCGGGATTGTCCTGAGCCAACTAAGGTACCTATTTCCACTAAAAATCCTGAATTATATGTTTGTTCCCATGCATTCGTTGCTAACTCTCTTCCTCAATGGATTGTAGATACGGGGGCAACAAAACACATAGTTCAAGATATGGCTGGATTCGTAGAGTACCATTGCTACCCAGTGGGTTCACGGACTATCGTACTGGGGAACGGCAGCGAAGAAGATGTCCTTGGAGTAGGAACATACCAGCTCAAATTCCGTGGAGGAAACAAGCTGCTTCTTCATGACGCCCTCTATGCACCTGGGGTTCGATGCTCCCTAGTTTCTTATGTTTCTTTAGTAAGATTAGGTTTTGTTTTTGGTTTTCGTCCAGATGGTTTAGATTTGTTCTATAATGGCAATTTGTTTGGCCAAGCAACTTTGAAAGGAGATTTCGTTGTTTTGGATTTGGATGATAACTATAATAATATATCCTCTGCGTATGTTTCTTATTTCGACTCCAATTCTGAATCTGTTAAGTGGCATACTAGACTTGGCCATGTGGATCAAGATAGAATAAATAGGCTAGCTAAAGAAGGTCTCCTAGACCGACTCACTAGGGTTAAGTTACCTAGGTGTGAGTCATGTTTAGCTGGAAAGGCAACTATAAAGCCTTTTGGTAAAGCCATGAGAGCATCTAGTCCCTTAGAATTAATCCACTCAGACATATGCGGACCCATGAACGTTAAAGCACGACATAGGGCTATCTATTTCATTACCCTCATAGACGATTATTCACGATATGGGTATGTGTACCTGTTATCTCACCGCTACGAGGCACTTGATATATTCAAACGCTTCGTAGCCGAAGTAGAGACTCAATTGGAACGCAGGGTTAAGATCCTTCGAACTGATTGATGTCGTGAATACCTCTCTGATATGTTCAAAGAGTTCTATGAGGAAAAAGGTATACAAAGACAGTTAACGATTCCACGCACTCCACAACAAAACGGTGTTGCGGAACGCAGGAATCGTACATTGCTTGACATGGTCAGGTCAATGATGGCACATGCTAGCCTCCCAATCAGTTTTTGGGGGGATGCGTTGCTTACGGCAGCCTACATACTCAATCGTGTGCCAAGCAAGAGTGTACCTGCCACACCATATGAGTTATGGTTTGGTAAGAAACCTTCCTTGGACCATCTACGCCCATGGGGTTCGGCCGGCTATATGCACAACCCAACCCATAAACATGGAAAACTTGGTCCAAGAGCCACCAAAATGGTTTTCATTAGGTACCCCGCACAATCAAAAGGATATGTGATGTACGGGGAATATCCAAATGGTGGCATGACAGAAGTAGACTCCTGCAATGTTGATTTTCTCAAGGATGAGTTCCCGACCATTGGTGAAGTCAAAAAGGATGTCGAACTATTTGAGCTACAACCAGACATCCAACCATCATTTGGTGAGGTGGAGAATTTAGATTCTAACGAAGTCACCGAAAATGGTATGCCTCCCCTATCCAGAGGGAATGGGGGAGACTTGCCTGACCAGGAAATTGAGATTCGTCCTCAATCTCCTGTACATGAGGAAAGTCAACTTGCGAGTGAGGTCCGTCCTCAATCTCCAGTTGTCGAACATGTAGTAAGTCCACATGTTCAAGATCCCATGCCCCAGAGGAATAGTGGGAGTAACTTTTCACATGTTCAGAGTCCCACACCCCTTAGAGACAGGGGGAGGGACACCTCAACCAGGCAGACAAACAATAAAGGCCCTAGGCTCTGAAGGAGTGAGTGTGGAAGAATTCCTCGACGATATTTTCAAGTCGAAGGGGAAATATTCCTATGTACTCCCTTAGAAGTCGAGGAGCTTACCTCTTACCAAGAAGCAATTCACTCACCAAGCCACAAAGAGTGGATTGATGTCATGAGGCATGAGATGGACTCGATGGCAAGAAACAAGGTTTGGGAACTTGTTAATCTTCCACCCCAACGTAAATCTATTGGAAACAAGTGGGTTTTCAAGATAAAACGTCGGGCAGATGGATCGATCGACAAGTTCAAAGCCCGTTTAGTGGCGAAAGGGTTTACACAAATTGAGGGTGTAGATTTTGAAGAGACATTTTCTCCTGTGGTGAGATTTGCCTCTATTCGCCTACTCCTAGCCTTGGTTGCCCATTTGGACTTAGAGTTGTTTCAAATGGACGTAAAGACTGCTTTCCTCAATGGCAACCTTGAGGAAGAGATCTACATGGACCAACCCTTTGGTTTTGCATCAAAGGGGTAAGAGGACAAAGTGTGTCGTCTTAAAAGGTCCATATATGGTCTTAAACAGTCCTCCAGGTCTTGGTACTTAAGATTCCATGAAGCCATAACCTCTTTTGGCTTGTCCATGGTTTCGGAGGACCATTGTGTGTATGTCTGTTAGTTAAATCCGCAAGCGTATGGTTTCGTTGTACGTTTTACGAGTTTCGTCCTCAGGGATGGAGGAAATTTGATTATTAAAAATTCTAACCTAATTGAAACTGAAAATTAAAATCGACTAACCTGAAAATTATCATACTTGATTTAGTGAATTTACAAACCAAAATAATTGAAAAACTGTAAGAGATTTGAGAGTTCCAAAAGGTAATTTGAAGGCACGAACTGAAAATGAATCACGTGAGCAACACCTTGCAGTAATTTAACTTTGAAATCTTCTCCTTCTTTGCTGAATCGACACAGAGGAGGAAACAGAAGAAGTGAGCAAATTAAACAGGGGCTACGGTAGAACAGAGCAAGCTAACGCATCGACGAAGCTGAGGCAGGGCATCCAAAATCGAAACTGGAGAAAGGAATTGAACAGTTGAAATTTGCTCTTAACAATTTCAGATTCGAAACTACAATTTTCGGTTGAATTCAATGGCCCAAACCAAAGCTAAGAAACGAAAACTTAATCTGAAAAGGAGAGGGAAAAAAAACGAAAATTGACAACTACTTGCTGCTACTAATCTCCCCTCGCTCTACTTTTCCCCGGTCCCTTTTAATGGCCCCCGAACATCTTCTTCCATCCTTCGAACGACGACCACATCTCCCAATTAATTGCCTTCATTAACGCCTTGTAACCGTTCGATTTATGATGGTGATAATGATGGAAATTGATGGTGAAGAGAAAGAGAGAAAGAGTGAGGACGGTTATGGTGAGGAGATGAAAGGAATGGCGTCGAAGGGGGGGACTGTTCGGGTTCTGGGTTAGAACAGGGAAGAAGAAGAAGAAGAAGAAATGGGTGAGGAGGTCATGTGCAAAGCATGCCTCACTTAAGTGAGGAAGCTACTGGGCTGAGAGAGAGGGAGAAAGGTTGGGCCTCGATTCAAAGGGGGAAGGAAAGAAAGAAAGAAGCAAGAGGGAGGAGAAGAAGAAGGTTGGGCCTCGGTTGTGCTGGGCCTGTTTCACTCTTTTCCATTCTCTTGGTCCAAGCTCCAATGCATTTTATTCATTTCTTTCAATTTTTCAATCCCTACAAAATAAATAAAAATAATATTAAAATCGCAAATTAATAATTTATTTCGAGCAAATATTAGGTAATAAAAAGTATTAAAATGTCAAAATTGCAGGTTCAACAAATACCCCTACACCTAAGTTTTGCTCGTCCTCGAGTAAAACAAAACTAAAAAGCCTAGAAAAATAAAAGAGAAACCCAAAAAAAAAATACTATGTACAAACTGGGAAAAGATATATACACATTCCAATCAACTAAACCACCCACGTAACAAAGATAGTGATCGGCATATAAACATAATGTACACATTAAGGCACCATATCCCATGAATGACATTAAAGCACTAATTTTTTATCCCATTTAGTAAACACAAAAGCTTTGAATCCTTCCCTATGCGCGTGTGTGCATGTGTCTCATCATCCTAAGGTTTATGTTTCCAAAATCAAACTCAATCCCACTTGGTAAACACAAATTATATGATTGACTCATTAACAGTGGAAGCAAGCTTTCCCAGTAGCAATATTGCCTCAAAGGGTAACACCCAGTAGCACATGCCTCAAATGGTTGCGTTGTCATTCCAAATTTTATTTCATTTCCTTTTCTTTCTTTCTTCTTTTTTTCCGGTCTTCTTTTTTTCTTTTTTTTTCTTTTTTTGTGTTTTTCATTTGTTTTTTTTTTCCAAACACAAGTGGGAGAGTCGATAATGAAAACTAAAACCTTTGGACAATGAGGATGAAATGAATAGGGATTAGATCACACAACGATAATGAACAAATGGGATTAGAATTAGAAGCAAAAATGCCACATCAAGGACAGAGACCCAACATGCACATCATGCGTATATACATGCTATCTATCAAAGTACAGGGAAGTTAAGTGGATCAGAATAGTACTAAGCTTCCCCCAAAACCAAAACAAAAATCTTTTTAATTTTTATGGTTTTTTTTTCTTTTTTTTTCATTTGTTTTTTTTTTGTTTAATTTTTTTTTAACAAAGGTTCCCCACCCCCACACCTAAATCTCACAATGTCCGCATTGGGAGTAGGAAGAAACATAAAACCACAAAATAAAACAGAAAAAGAAAACAAAGACAATCATGACTCACAAAGACACGACGCAAAACTAAATAGTTAAGATATATACAAAATAAAGACAAAAAGAACCAACATATATACAAAAGAAAAGAAAGAGGGGAAAAGAGAAAAGGATAAAAGAGAGAAGGGATGAAAAGAAATTCTTAGCAAACCAGGTCGGGTGCTAGGTACACCCGAGCTATCATCTCAACACATCATTGAATAGGACTCAGCTCGCGGAGCATCAGACACTCCACATATTCCTTGCTAGGCAACTCTAGAAATTGCTTCAATCGTTGGCCATTCACCTTAAAAGTAGCACCACTGTCAGAGTCCCGAATCTCAACTGCACCATAAGGAAAAATACGTGAGACAATGTAAGGACCTGTCCATCGGGACTTTAATTTCCCTGGAAACAAATGGAGCCTAGAGTCATACAAGAGCACTTTCATGCCTGGGGCAAACTCTTTCCGAAGGATACGTCTATCATGAAACAACTTAGCCCTTTCTTTATAAGAACGAGCACTCTCATAAGCCTCAGCTCTAATCTCATCAAGCTCATTCAGTTGCAGTCTACGCTCCTCACCAGCCTCAGTCAAGTCATAGTTCAGTTTCTTAATGGCCCACCAAGCTCTATGCTCTAGTTCCACAGGAAGATGACAAGGCTTACCATAAACAACCCTATAAGGTGACATACCCAAGGGAGTTTTAAAAGCTGTCCTATAAGCCCAAAGAGCATCTACGAGTTTGTCAGCCCAATCCTTTCTATTCCGGCTCACTGTCTTTTCAAGAATTTGCTTAATCTGTCGATTAGACACCTCAACCTGACCACTGGTTTGGGGATGATAGGGGGTAGCAAGCCGATGGACAATTGAATACCTCTTCAGTAAGGCATCAAAGGATCTATTATTGAAATGGGTGCCCTGATCACTAATAATAGCACGGGGCATGCCAAATCTAGCAAAGATGTTCTCCCTCAAGAATTTCACAACAACTTTAGCATCATTAGTCCTAGAAGGGATGGCTTCAACCCATTTAGACACATAGTCCACAGCTAACAGAATATACTCATTCCCAAAAGATGATGGAAATGGTCCCATAAAGTCTATACCCCACACATCAAAAAGCTCCACCACAATGATGGGGCTCAGTGGCATCATATCCCGCCTGCTTATCTTACCCAACTGCTGGCACCTAGGGCAACTCTTACAGTACTCAATAGCATCCCTAAATAGAGTAGGCCAGTAGAAACCACATTGAAGAACTTTGGCTGCAGTCTTCCTACCACTAAAATGCCCCCCACACGCTTGATCATGACAGAAAGAAAGGATACTTCTCACCTTATGGTCGGGAATACACCTCCTAAACAATTGGTCGGAACAATACTTATACAAATAAGGATCATCCCAAACAAAGAACTTCACAAGGTGAAAGAACCTATCCCTATCATTCTTGGTCCAATTCTCAGGGATCCTACCAGCAACTAGGTAGTTTACAATATCAGCATACCAAGGATCAGAGTGGACGGCATATAACTGCTCATCAGAGAAGCACTCAGAAACAGTGGACTCACTCTCTCTATCATAAAGAATCCTAGACAAATGATCAGCTACAAGGTTTTCAGAACCTTTCTTATCTCTAATCTCACAGTCAAACTCTTGTAACAACAATATCCATCTAACAAGTCTAGGCTTAGCATCCTTCTTAGAAAGAAGATGCTTAAGAGCGGAGTGATCAGTATAGACAATCACATGAGAACCAATCAGATATGGTCTAAACTTCTCAAACCCAAAAATCACAGCCAAAAATTCTTTCTCAGTCACAGTGTAATTCAGCTGGGCATCATTCAAAGTGTGACTAGCATAATAAATCACATGGGGTTTCTTATCAACACGTTGCCCTAAAACTACCCCAACAGCATAATCAGAAGCATCACACATCAATTCAAATTATTGTCCCCATATGGGAGGATGAAGAACAGGAGCAGAAGTTAAGGCCTTCTTAAGCTTAGAAAATGCCTCAAGACAGTCATCAGAAAAATGAAAAGGCACATCATTAGCTAACAAGGTGGACAAGGGCTTTGCAATTTTACTAAAGTCTTTAATGAACCGACGATAGAAGCCAGCATGTTCAAGAAAAGACCTTACTTCTTTCACACAGGTGGGAGGGGGAAGATTAACAATCAAATCAGTCTTAGCCTTATCAACCTCAATTCCATCTTTAGAAATAATATGGCCTAAGACTATTCCCTTCCTAACCATAAAATGGCATTTCTCCCAATTCAGAGTCAAATTTTTCTCCCTACACCTTTTCAACACTTTTCTCAGATTAGACAAACAGTCATCAAAGGAAGACCCAAACACAGAGAAGTCATCCATGAAAATTTCCATGCAAAGCTCAACTAAATATGAGAAAATGGAAATCATGCAACGCTGAAAAGTAGCAGGGGCATTGCATAGTCCAAAAGGCATACGTCTAAAGGCATAAGTTCCAAAGGGACAGGTGAAAGTAGTCTTCTCCTGATCCTCAGGAGCAATAGAGATCTGGCTATAGCCAGAGTATCCATCTAAAAAGCAATAGAAGGAATGTCCAGCCAACCTCTCTAACATCTGGTCCAAGAAAGGAAGGGGAAAGTGGTTTTTCCTAGTGGCAGCATTTAATTTTCTATAATCTATGCAAACACGCCACCCAGATTGTACTCGAGTAGGGACTAACTTATTCTTGTCATTCCTAATCACGGTGATCCCGGTCTTCTTAGGAACAACTTGAACAGGGCTAACCCACTCACTATCAGAAATGGGATAGATAATCCCATGGTCTAACCACTTCAGCACTTCATTCCTAACTACTTCCTGAAGAGTAGGGTTCAAACGCCTTTGACGGTCACGGTAGGGTTTAGCATTGTCCTCTAGATGAATCCTATGTTGCACAATGGAAGGACTAATGCCCTTAATATCCCCTAAGGTCCAACCCAAAGCTTCCTTGTTCTCTCTAAGTAGGGCAATCAAGTCAGTCTCTTGGTCCCCATCAAGGTCAGAAGTAATAATGACAGGCAAAGATTCATTGGGGCCTAGAAATGCATACTTAAGAGAATCAGGAAGGGGTTTCAGTTCAAGAGCAAGAGGGGAAACAATTTCAGAAACAGATTCAAAAGCAGCGATGAGCAAACAATCAGCAGTAGAGCACAAGTCATCAAATTCAAAAGCATCATATTCAGGCTCATCATCCACAAGAAAGGACTCATACTCAATAGTAAACACATCATCACAAGCATCATCAAGAATAGAATCCTCTACCCATTGAAGAGTAGAGAACTCCATATCATCAAAACCAGAAGGCTGTCTTTGCAGATTAAAAATATTAAGCTCTATGGTCATGTTACCAAAAGACAGTCTCATCATACCATTTCTGTAATTAATGAGGGCATTGGCAGTGGCCAAGAAAGGACGCCCTAAAATCACAGGGACTTGACTAGCTAGGTTAGACACTATCTCAGTCTCAATCACAACAAAGTCCACAAGGTAAACTAATTCACCCACTCGAATCAGCACATCCTCAACTATCCCCCTAGGCAATCTGATCGACCTGTCAGCTAATTGAAGAACCATCTTGGTAGGTTTTAGCTCACCTAACCCCAGCCTCTCATACTCAGTGAAGGGAATCAAGTTGACACTGGCTCCTAAATCAACTAATGCTCTATGAATAAGCTGGTCCCCTATAACTATAGAAATAGTAGGGCAACCGGGGTCCTTATACTTCACTGGGATCTGATGAGATAAAATAGAACTAGCACCAGAGGCTAAGAAAGCCTTCCTAGGGACATTGGTAGCTCTCTTGGTTGTGCATAGATCCTTTAAAAACCTAGCATACGGAGGCATCTGCTGAATAACATCAAGTAAGGGAATGTTGATCTTGACTTGAGAGAAAGTCTCTCTCATCTTCTCAACATGAGCTTGATCCTTTTTCTTAAGCCTATGGGGAAAAGGAGGCAAGGGCATATGGACTTTCTCAGGAGAAGAAGGAGAAGAAGGACCCTTAGAAGGAGAAGGGTCAACAGACTCAGAGGAGTCTTTCTTTTTAAGCTCCTCTTCCTCAAACAGTGACTCAATAAGAGGGTGAGAATCAGAATCATTGGGGACACCATCAGTAGCATCCCCTGAATTACTGGATGATCCAGCCTCTGGAGGTGAAGAAGATGAAGAAGATCTCTCGAAGAATTGGTGAGGATACCTGCAGGGCTCATTGGGATTTCTAACCTGGTTGTCAATCTCTCGACCAGAACGGAGAGATATCACTGCATTCACTTTCCTCACAGGCTCATTAGAGTTACCAGAAGAAGAAGAGTGACCCTTAGGGTTCACCTCAGGCTGACTTGGAAAAGTACCTGGCCCCCTAGAAGATGATGTTAATTGAGAAAACTGTTCAGTCATCATTCTCATCATTCGCTCCATATTAGCATTAATCATTCTCTCCACATTATTATTAATTCTCCTCTTCATTTTATCAATATCACTGTAACCAGGAGGAGGTTGAACTTGAGCCACAGGAGGTGGAGGTCTAGGTGCATTAGGTACACCTTGAAAAACTGGTCTCTGAAAAGAGCTAGAAGGGTGAGAGACAGGCTGGGAGTTAGGAACCGCAGCATTTGGTCCATTACTCCAAGAGAAGTTAGGGTGATTTCTCCACCCTGGATTGTAAAAAGGAGAGAAAGGGTCATTCTTAGGTCTTTGGAAGGCCATACTTGCTTGCTCTTGCCCAGTTGCCAACTGGTGAGCAAAGTAGGGACAAGCACTCAATGAATGGTCTAAGGCCTGACAATGAGAGCAAGACACTGAAGAAGTCTGGGTCATCTGTGGAGTCAATCCTTTCAACATGTTTTCTAGAGTAGCAATCTTAGACTCTAAGTGACTCACATCAGAGACAGAATGTAACCCACCCCTAGCAATCCTAGAACTTAAGCTGTCATCCCGAGCGGTTTCCCACTGCATAGTTTTCTCAGCTAAGTCCTCTGAAAATTCCCAAGCGTCCGTGGCACTCTTAGAAAGAAAGCCACCCTGACACATAGACTCTACCATGGTTCTAGTTTGTTGGTCCAGTCCTTCATAAACAATTTGGCACAAACGTGCCTGGTCTAAACCATGATGGGGACACTGAGACAACAAATTCTTAAACCTATCAAAATATTTCCAAAATGATTCCCTATCTAGTTGCACAAATTGATTAATCTCATTCCTTAGCTTAACAGTCTTGGCATTAGGAAAATATTTTCTCAGGAACAATTTCACAAAATCATTCCAAGAAGTTACAGAATTAGCAGCCAAGTCATACATCCAACGTTTAGCAGAATCTTTCAAAGCAAAAGGAATTAATTTCATACGCACAACATCAATGGGAATATTAGGAAAATGCATCATAGAACAAACTTCTTCGAATTTCCTCAAAAACAAATAAGCATCCTCTAAGCCAGTGAATTTAGGGAGCATCTGAGTATAGTGAGGTCTTAATTCAAGGTCACATTGGGTCCAAGGTCAGGTATAATGAAGCAAGATGGCAAAGCAGTCCTAGGTGGATAAAAGATATCACTCAAAGGTCTTTCTTGTGCCATTTCTTCCAATTCAAGCTTGGGTTCTGGTTCGGGTTCTAAGTCAGGGTCGGGTTCACTTCTAACAAGTCTATGAGTTTCAGGATTTCTAACCCAACTAGTCATATAAATCTAACACCCTCACTCCAAAGTTCTGTTTTTTTTTTTTTGTGTTTAAAAATCACAAATCAACAAAATGAATAATTAAAACTAAAAACACTATTGAAACAGAAAGTGACAAAACTGAAAACAAAAACACAAACACAAAGAAACTAAAAGAAAATAAGAAATAAAACTACACCTAAACACCCTAATTCTAAAAATAAAATGAAAACAGAAAATAAAACATCTAAAATCAGAACCAAATATACAGAAAAGTCCACACAATCACAAAGGACATGAATATAATTTTTCCTAATTTTTTTTCTGTCCCTGAATAGTGCAGAAAAATGCAAACAGAATATTAATTCTAAAACTCACAGAAAAATATAAACAGCTCCAAAAATTCCAGAAAAATTCACACACACTCTAAAAATTATGCTGAATCTAGAAAAAATATCATAATAGCAGAAGTCACACCAGAACAGTCCCAGAAAATTCAAAACAGAATCTGAAAGTTGGTGAAAAATCTGCACCGTGTCAATATTTCCGGATCAGTTCAACCTTGAATTTTTTCTTCACTGCACATAAACCAAAACGATTAGAACTGTTTTTTTTTCTTGTTTTTCAGCAATAAACAACATCTAAAAATTGGAAATAAACTAATCTTAACCAAAAACAAAAATCAAAATCAAAATTATAGACTAAATTCAAAAATAGAACTAAACTAAACTAAATAACGACTTAAAAAAATCACAACTCTGAACGACTCGATTAATTAAACTACGACTCGATATAACCAAATTTCACAAATTCATCCCTGGCAACCGCGCCAAAAACTTGTTAGTTAAATCCACAAGCGTACGGTTTCGTGGTACGTTTTACGAGTATCGTCCTCAGGGATGGAGGAAATTTGATTATTAAAAATTCTAACCTAATTGAAACTGAAAATTAAAATCGACTAACCTGAAAATTATCATATTTGATTTAGTGAATTTGCAAACTAAAATAATTGAAAAACTGTAAGAGATTTGAGAGTTCCAAAAGGTAATTTGGAGGCACGAACCGAAAATGAATCACGTGAGCAACACCTTGCAGTAATTTAACTTTGAAATCTTCTCCTTGTTTGCTGAATCGACACAGAGGAGGAAACAGAAGAAGTGAGCAAATTAAACAGGGGCTACGGTAGAACAGAGCAAGCTAACGCATCGACGAAGCTGAGGCAGGGCATCCAAAATCGAAACTGGGGAAAGGAATTGAACAGTTGAAATTTGCTCTTAACAATTTCAGATTCGAAACTACAATTTTCGGTTGAATTCAATGGCCCAAACCAAAGCTAAGAAACGAA
>JACYFF010031955.1:12095138-12131600 GCA_017589665.1 Selenicereus undatus
TGTATAGAGTTAGGTTCAAGTTAGGTTGTGCCCAAGTCAATTAGATCGAGTTTGGTAATGGATTAAGTCATTTTGGTACGGTTGATCGTGAGTGACTCATTTTTTTTGTCCAATAAGCTTGTCCTGCAAAGAAAAAAGTTAGATTTTTTTTTTCTTCAGATCGAGTCAATTTTAATTTTAGGCTAACTAATTAGGTACAAACCATAACAAATAACAACCTTTACTCCAGTATAGATCCCGCCTTCGAGCCTTCCATGTGGATACTATTCCCTTTTAATGTTGGTCCGGCCCATTCGAGTAAATGACATTGGGAGAGTTGTCCTAACACCTCTCGTCTTGTCCACACCTATTTATATCATTAATTGGTTGGTCCCACTTCCGCGTGGATATTATTCCTTTTTACTTCACCTCATTTGGCTAACTGCTAGAGTTGCGAAAGTTTGACCTGACACGATAACCTGACTCAAACTTGCCTTAAAGTTACTGAGAGAAATACGAACCTGATACAAACTGAACTGATTTTGATTCGAAGTCAACACGATTTGACCATTTAGCTTTAAAACATGTTTTTTTAAAAATTTGGACTAAATATAAACTATTTTTAAGACTAACACGAAATTGACCCGTTTATTAAATGGGTCGACCCGAATCACCCTGTTATCGAGGTCAATTTGCTGCATCTCATTGAGTTAATTATAATTTGTCCAATTTTTGTCCTATTAGGGCATGTTCTTTTCGTTGGTAAATTGGGGTGGATAAAAGGTTTAAGTGGATTGAGCTTGGTTGAGGTGGGTTGAAGTTTGTATTTTTTTTTTTTGAGGTGGGTTGAAGTAGGATGAAGTAGGTTGAAGTGGGTTGAAGTTGGTATATTTTTTTGTGGTGGGTTAAAGTGGGTTAAAATAATGAGAATGTAATTATGTGTGATAATTTATAAAGTTATTGTAATTTTTAGCGCATTTTTTAACCGAATGGTAATTTCACAATTTTATAACTATTTTGCTGGAAGTTGGAGGCTGGCACAACTTGTCAATTATTTTTAACGATTTGGGTTACAAAATTTATTGATGACAACTTTTTATATATGTGCCTTTTTTCATGGGTAAATTTGAAAATACCAACATCAATCCAGTTCAACCTACCTCCATATATTTAAACCCACTTCAACCTATTTCAACCTACTTCCACTATCAACTAAAGTTCAATTTATGATATTAAAAAAATTCAACTTGCTTCAACCTACCCCAATCTACTTCAACCCGCCCCAACCCACTTCAACCTACTTCCATTATTTTAACCAAGTTCAATTTATCACATAAAAAAAATTCAATCAACTTCAATGTATTTTAACCCACCTCAACCTACTTCAACCTACCTTAGCCTACTTCACCCTTTTACCCACCTCAATTTGCTTGTAAATTTCCACCATTTTCAAACCATACTACTTTGTAAAAATAATTAAATCTCACATGACACTTTATAAATTATTAAAATTATGAAGGGGTGGGTTGAAGTGGGTTGAAGAAGGTTGAGATAGGTTGAAGTGGGTTGAGGTCGGTATTTTTTTCAGGTGGGTTAAAGTTGGTTGAAGTGGGTTGAAGTATGATGAAATGGGTTGAGGTTGGTAAATCCAAAAGAACCTACGAAAATAACAGGGCCTTCGTATTATAAGGAATAACCCGCATGCATCATTTATAAAATGTCCATATCCCCTAACCACCAAAAAAAAAAAATTCATGTCAGCATGTAAAAGGCGTTCAGTTAAAGCGGTGGCGCTTGTTGATTTTGTATATACTAGTTTGTGCCCGTGCTTTTGCACGAATATTTTAAAATTTAAAATTTAAATTAATATGATTAGTATAAAATTAAAAAAAATAATTTGATAATCTCGACTAATTTGTCTTTGTTAAGGAGTTAGGACAAACAATTCTTGTCCTAATTTTCTAACTTAGTGGTAAGATTGCTATATTCAACACCCCCCCACCCCGAAAAAGGACGTTGCGTAGAGGAGAATATCAAGTTATGTATTTCGATCACTTTGGATGGACAAATTAGTTGCAAATGGAAAAAAATGCATAATATATAGCAATGAAAAAAATGATAAATTATACATTTAAAAACCAGATCACAGAATTGTGAAATAGATAATTTAATACATATATATAATAAAATATATTAAGATGGAGTAAGATAAATCAAAACAAAACAATAAATGATACCAAAAAAAATAAAACTTAAAAATTTTAATTTTTTAAAGAAAAATTATTTTTAAAATTTACCCTAACCTTTTTTTTGGAGGAAATTATCCTTATCATTTTAAAATATGAACCTATTTTTTCTCTTACATCCTTATTGTTAAAATTGGAGAAACTACAAAAGACTATCGTCAACATGATCCTATGTAAAATAGAAAAACTATACATTAGCTGCAATAATTGTCCCATCAAAATCAAAGAACAAAAATAACAAAATAAAAAGAAGTAAGGGAAGCATCAATGTTGTTTTTTTCTTTGTTTTTATGCTATAAAGTAACTACAATCCATTATCCAATAGAACTTCCATATTTGTTTCCCCAAGAAACATGTCAAGTTTCCAATTGTAGTATTCCATCATCAACCTTGTTTCCCCCCAGTGCAAAACATCATCAACTATTTTAAAAGGACTCTTATTGATTATTAATGATGCATTTTTTTAAATGATGTAATAAACTGCGAAAAGGGGAAATGGGAAATCATGAATAAAGAGAGATTTCCAAGGAAACGGGGGCAGAATGGACTATCAAATTTAAAATTTTAACTATTATAGTGATAAAGATAACCGATATACTTATTCACTGGTTTTTGACAAAAGGTAAATTTAATGATCAGATTAAAATTGTACCTGCTTCGAACTTTTTGGCGAGAACAAATGACAAACTGGGGGATTGAGGGATGAAAGGCTTCTTAGTTTTAATCCTTATTAGTTATCCAAAATTAGGGTTGGGTGTGGTGGTCATTAAATGATAATCCTAAATTTTAAAATTCATATATATAAGCATGGAGAAAGCATTGTGAAGAAATTTTGAAAAGATAGTGGAATGTCGAGGCGGGAGTGAATGAGATTATGAGAATGACTTCTTCTTGAGTTTCTAAACCCCATCTAGATTACTGTGTATTTCATAAAAGAGTATAACTTGTAATACACATTCGATTATATGGAAATCAAAATGATACTGATTATCAAAGTAAGAACATGGTCATAATTGCAATTTAATTAAGTTGTTAGTGAAACAATAGCAGAAAATTAGAAAATATAAAAGCAATTGGTGAATAAAATTAAATATATTTTAAATGAATCAAATAAATTAGAAATATTTACGATGAAATATTTACATGCATAATAAAATCAAATTTTGAATTAGATTGCCTATTCAATTCCCCCCCCCCCCCCAAAAAGTTGAGTGAAAAGAATTGGAAATAAAATGATTCATCAATATGGTATAATTCCACTTCATACATCCAAGCCCTGTTATAAATAAATTCCCCTATCCTTCTAGCTATGGCTATAACTGAAATTAAAAGCTCCATGCGTCAGGTTATGTAATGCATTACTTGAGTAAGTTAATAAAGTTGGATTTTTTTTGGGTGCAAAAAGATACATTGGATTACCCATGTCTGCAGAAGTTTGACAAAAGTATAAGGTGAGCTTGGATGATGACATAACAACAACTCCTCACCTAATTATCTCTCTCATATATAGTTAAATTTAATGGAGAGAGAGGAGAGAAATAACCCATATTTTCGTGTTGGACTAATTCCCATCAAGATAATCAAATCAGAAGGGGTGTTTAACGTATGATATTGCACAATATCTCATGACAACTGCCATAGTTTTCTCATCGTATTCAACCGAGGAACTTAGCGTGTTCATGCCCTCGAACACCATAGTGGGGATCTTAACACGGCTTCGTTGCTCTGCTGTTAGGACCTGTTGCGTCCCCGCATCTAGGTGTAAATTATTATATACACTTGAGAGTATGTGCTCTCACATCTAATTTATATATATTTTCTTACGATGTATTTGTCATATATTTTATTTTTATTGGGGAGATCTAAGAAGGGAGCCCACTTCAACCAAGGTCCATGGCAAAAAGCCCAAATGATGTTCCATCCTAAAACCAATTGGCAATAGGAGGAGTAGCCCATTTAATTTATATACCATGACCCTTCTTTTCAAACTCCCGATGTGGGACTTCTTTACTCATGTGTGACATTTTCAACAATCTCCCCCTCACACATGAGTCTCTTTCACACCACATCAACGCACAAGCTCCCCCTTGAGCGGAAGCCTTTACCAAGGTGTTAAGCCACCATCAAGAGCTTATCCACGCCATCGAGCCACGCTGTAGCACACGTATTACCGCTCGATCAACACCTGCGTGTCACTTCACCAAGCTCATCCATGGGGTCCACCATGTCACACCTTTGTCGCCTTGCCGAACGCACCATCGGCTCTGATACCACTTGTTGGGGAAATCCAAGGAAGGAGCCCACTACAACCAAGGTCCATGACAAGAAGCCCAAGTGGGGTTCCATCCTAAAACCAATTGGCAATAGGAGGAGTAGCTCATTTGATTTATATACCATGACCCTTTTTTTCAAACCCCCGATGTGAAACTTCTTTACTCATGTGTGACATTCCCAACAATTTTTAATATATAATTACTTATGGGTCAGATGAGAGTACATACTCTTGAGAGTACAATATATGTTTTGACATCTAGGCCTTGCATGCTGATCGGGTAATGCCTTCTACATACCCGCTGCTAATAGTGGCTAACGTCTCCGTGGAGCACTCCTCTTTTTGAGGCTCTAACGCACGGGGTCGCGTTCCTTGTGAAGGGATCGAGACCCCCTTCTTAAGAAGCAATCTATTTGCCCTTTGTTTATAAAATGGTTAATCTATTATTCACAAAAAGTTAACATAATCTTCACAAAATATACACAGGTTGTTCACAAATAGACTTATGCTAGATAATATTGTTCACAAAATTGAACCCAATACTAAGGATTAAAATTTAAGGGTATAAGTTATTAAAAAAATAAATCAAATAATATTATCAATAAATTCTATTGTTCATAAAAAGTTCACGAATAGTCCTCAAAAACTTAGCATATTGTTCACAAAAGTTAACCTATTGTTCACAAAAACTTAGCCCCAATTAAAGTTTTATTAGTTGAGTTGAGTCCATTTCGGGCCAAAAAATCCCTACGTTATATACAATATTTCTCTTACCTCAGGGGTGGGGTATATGTCACATAGTAATTAGAGAAAATAGAAATTCCTAAGTTTGCCAACATATCCGGCATTCCTGTGAGTTTCCTACATTTGCTCAAAAGAGGGGCATGCTCAAGGCACCATTTGTAATTACCTTGAAGCATACCCACAACAGCCAAGGAGTCCAATTTCATCCAGACTTTAGTGAAACCCGGCCCATACTTTCTCCTTACCCTCAATCCTCGGTATGCTGCTTTGATCTCCGATTTGGTTGATCTATAGATACCCATTTTCTCCATGAAGCCAGCTAGCTACTCCCTCTCTCTTCCCGAACCGCCCCTCCTCCTCTTGCATGTCCTAGGTTGCCCTTTGAAGTACCATCTGTGTTGACTAAGGCCATTCCCAACCACTGGAATGAGTTCCAGTGGGACTCTCCCAAGTTCTACATACAAGTTTTTTTGTTGTTGCAACCAACTATTTTCATAGAATGTGACTCATGAAGGAATGTGGTAGAGTTCCTCCATGCATTTCACTTCTTCCTTTATTTTATTATTTCTTTTGCTTCAAAATCATTTTTTTTTTGGGACTCATATATATATATGTGTGTGTGTGTGTGTGTGTGTGTGTTATAAAGTGACTCCATAATAATATTTTATATGGTAATTTAAGTTGGAGTTTTATGGGTTGGACAAGTGAAGCAATGCAAGGTCCAAAAAATAAAATTTTTCCGATGTAGCATGGTGGAGTTCCGAAATTTGAAATGTGGGTTAGGAATGCCCCAATACCCATCCCGGAGGAGTAGGCCTTGACGAATGATGACTAAAAAACCAATCAGCACATTTATTAATTTAGCGGCCATTAATTGAGCAGAATAGGGAAAACAATAAATGGGTTAGTAACAATCAACATCGTATCCCCAAAAAATCTAGATAATTATTGAACCTAGTATAACCAACAAGTGCATGATCGCTTCGCCCCACCCCCATCAATATTGGTCCCCCTCGCTCTGCCTCAGCCACAGTGGCGGATTCAGACATTTGGGATAGGGGTGTCCATAAATTAATATCGTTGCTAATATATACTATTTTATTTTTTTTAGGGGTGTCCAGAAACCAACATCGTTACTAAATTAACCTATTTTAAAATAGATTTTTTTTTTTTGGAGTTTAGGGGTGTCCATGGACACCCCTAAGGACAATGTGGATCCGCCACTGCTCAGCCACTGGTATGCATTCGTTCTATAAATTGTCAAGATTGATGACATTCTAGGATCCATCCATTATTAAACATAACTAATCATCTTTGCCCCCCCCCCCCCTTCCCTAAAAGAAAAAAGGGGAAGAAAACTATGGGAGTGAAAATCAAGGCCAGCTATTTAGTGCCACCGGCCGAGCCAACATGGAACGGCATTCACCCTCTCTCCGAGTTAGACCAGATTGGAATGGTAACACATGTACCGAGCATCTACTTTTATAGCAATGTAGGTCATAAGGATTGGCCTAACCCACCTGATAAGATCGTTGGCATTATCAAAGACTCGTTGAGTCGCATTTTAGTCCCATTTTACCCGCTAGCTGGCCGCTTGCGCAGAGTAGATCGAGGGGGGCGACTCGAGCTCGAGTGTAATGCCAAGGGTGTGGAGTTCAATGAAGCAGAGTCTAGCCAGCTGATGAGCGACTTTGGTGATTTCTCATCTTTTAAAGGTTTCGAAGATCTTTTTCCTCATGTGGATTATAGTAGGCCAATACAAGATCATCCGCTATACCTAGTGCAACTCACTTGGTTTCGATGTGGTGGCTTTGCACTTGGTACGGCAGTATCCCACATTGTCACTGATGGACTAGGTGCGACACATTTTCTATGCGAATGGGCTAGCCTTGCTCGCGGTGATCCATTGGAGACCGCACCATGCCTAGACCGTAGAGTTCTACGTGCTAGGGGAAAAATCCAAGTGAAGAAATCAGCCAATGTACTTGATCATAATGATTTCTTTCCTCCCCTTCCTGCATTGATGGGTGGAGGGGATAACTGCAAGGAGCAAAAGAAAGAGACTGTTGCAAAAATGTTAACATTGACAACGAGGCAAGTTGATATGCTTAAGATGGCTGCTAATAGGGAAACACAACGTGATCGTGGCAAGCGTCCGTATGGTCGTTTTGAAGCTGTCGCGGCTCATATATGGAGATGCGCATGCAAGGCTCGCGAGCTTGCTAGCGAGCAAATGACAGCCTTTTGTTTTTGCATAGATGCACGGAGGCTCTTGGATCCACCTTTACCACCCAGGTAACGAAGGCATTTTTCTTTAACGAAAAAACAAAAAGAAAATTGACAAATGGTTTGCAAGTTCGGCCGAATTTAATCTTGGCCTAATCAAAATAGGGTGACAAAATTTCAATCAAGTTGAGATCAAGTAAAGTATGTGGTAAATTTTTTATATGTTATTTCAGCTTATTAGAATTGTCGAATAAAATCAGTTATGATTCAAATTTGAATTGCTTTATATATCTTACATATGCATGGGTTGGACGTGATTTTGTTACGTTGTTTGGTTCAGAATTGAGATGATTGAGTGTAGGCAAGTTTTTTAAATACGAACACTCTCTCCCTTTCCACAGTTTTGATACTGCACGCTAACCACAGAAATCAATGCATGGTTACGTATGCAGTAGCGAAGCTATTGGTGGGTGGGATATATAGGGAACCGACCCTTCACAACCATTCACACGCAAGTTATTTTTGACTATAGCAAATTATAAAATATGTAAAATTGAATTGATTTGTGGTGTTTCATCCCCCCTGGATCACTTAATCTAATCTATGGCTGCCCTTCAGCATTAACTGTGACGTCGCTCTTGTTTGTATAAGCAGATACTTAGGCAATGCCATAGTTGATGTAGCAGCATCTTGCCAAGTTGGTGAGCTCATGTCAATGCGTCCAAGCAATGCATGTCAGAAAATAAGGGAAGCGAAGGAGAAGGTGACTGCAGACTACGTTTTGTCGATGATCGAGTACCTTGAGGCACAAAGAAGGTTTCCCAAGTCATGCCAAGATCAAGGTTCCAAAGTAAGCAATGAAGAAGGCTTTATGATGCCTGGAAATCCAAATGTCGTGGTTACAAGTTGGTTGAACCTCCCATGTCGCGGCGTTGATTTTGGATGGGGAAAGGAGATCCACATGGGCCCTGGAAACCATGATTTCGATGGAGATATGGTGATCTTGCCGGGTTACGTCAACGATGGATCGGTGGTGGTTGCCGTTGGCCTGCAAGTGACTCACATGGAGAAGTTCAGGAAATTCTTCCATGAGGACATCGAGGTCATAGCTTCAGGAAAACGGGTTTCCAACGTATAACATTTATTGGACGACATATCAGATGACCCAAAATCAAGCCAACTCAAAAATTGCCTGACCTAAATTGAACTGTCCTAAATACTTTTTTATCACATATCGACTCATTGAGTTAATTATAATTCCCCTAATTTTCGTCATATTAGCGTAAGGAAGAGCCCACGTGCTTCTACTATAAAACTAAAAAAAGGAACCCACGTGCTTCGTGCTTCTCTATTAAAACTTGCAATGATTTGGGGAACTACACATGGAGTGTCAATGCTTGTATTAAAAACAACAAAAAAAGCTTGGCATCCAGTGGATGGTCACAAACTGTTTTCCATAAGCAAAATGAGAAGTGCCTTACTAGTTATAAGATATTTATCAAGTGTCTTATTTTAACTTAAAAATTATATTGTTATATTTTTAAATTGAAAAAAAATGATATGGTTGAACAGTGGAAGCATATTATAACTTATACATTGTGTAAAATCACTTTCTTTTTTTTTATGCAGAATCTACCATATTTCTTAAATACGTGTGTTATATACTCTCGCAGATAGGGTTGATCCGATCATAGTGTCATTTAATATTTTGTCGGCATAGCCGACAAATATTTAAGCTTACCAATTCATAATTGAGTATAATTATAAAAAATTAGTAATTTTAAATCATAAAATATGTTAATTTAATTAGATTGACACAAGACAGTTAAAAGTGTCTTGCAGTAAGACATGTATCATCACTCGATTGATACATACGACGAAATCTAGGCCCATAACGCACTATTTCATGGCAAGTTTGAGAATTTGACATCTCAACTAACGCTTTGTATCCGCCACGACACTTAGGGCTTGTTCTTTTCATGAGTAAATTAGGTGGATAAAATAGTGAAGTAGGTTGAGGTGGGTTGAAATTGGTATTTTTTTTTAGGTGCGTTGAAATAGGTTGAAGTAGGTTGAACTGGGTTGAAGTTGGTATATTTTTTATGTGGTGGGTTCAAGTGCCTAAAATAATGAGAATATAATTAATGTGTGACAATTTATGAAGTATCAAAATTTTGTAGAATATTTGTTTATTCTTTTTTATTTTTTCATTTTTACATTTTTTATTTTTTTATTTTTTTATTTTTATTTTTTAAATTTTAAATTTTTTAATTTTTTAATTTTTTTTTTATTTTTTTTTTATTTTTTTTTTTATTTTTTTATTTTTTACTTTTTTTATTTTTTTATTTTTTTATTTCTTATTTCTTATTTTTCTATTTTTTATTTAGTATTTTTTGTATTTCTTATTTTTATATATTTTTTTTTTTTATTTTGGATTTATTATTTTTGGATCTTTTTTTCTTTTTTTTTAGTATTTTTTATTTTCTATTTTTTGTTTTTTTGAATTTTTCTATAGCTTTTGCTTGGAATAAAACTAAAAAGATAAAAAAAATTTAAAAATAAACACAAAAAATTAAAAAAATACAAAAATAAAAAATAAAAAATATAAAAATATAAAAAATGAAATATAAAAAATTAAAAATTTAAAAATTAAAAATTAAAAAAATAAAAAAAAATAATAAAAACCAAAAATACAAAAAATTTAAAATAAAAATTCAAAATTCAAAATTAAAAATTAAAAATGAAATACAAAAAATCAAAAATAAAATTAAAAAATCAAAAATCAAAAATGAAAAATAAAAAATACAAAATACAAAAATTAAATTTTAAAAATTTAAAATTTAAAAATTTAAAAAGAAAAACTAAAAAAATACAAAAATGAAACAATTTCAAAGTACGATAATTTACAAAAAAAAAAGTAGTAGAGTGAACTTTTTGGTGCAAGAATAATTAAATCTCACATAATACTTTACAAATTATTAAAATTATGAAGGAGTGGGTTAAAGTAGGTTGAGGTAGGTATTTTTTTTTTTTTCAAGTGGGTTGAAGTAGGTTGAAATAAGTTGAAGTGGATTGAAGTTGGTAAATTGCAATTGACCCACGAAAAGAACAGGCCAGGCCCTTAATCCCACCTCTTATAGACTGAAATTCAATACGATTTTCACTTTCAACCGTCATATATAATATGCTTAGAAGTTAGAAACCATTTGAATAGCAATTTTAATTACATGTCGTAGATCACCAAGAGGTGAATTACACATAATATATATAATTAATATTAAGTCTTATTTGAGACCGTCTCACGATAACCTGTATCGTGAAACTTCTCAAACACTCATTAGTCACAACATAAATTTAATGCCACGTAGGCGGTCTCAGAATGAATTTTCGTGAGGCCGTCTCGTATAAGCTAAGAATTTGTATATAATTAAAATTGAATAGCAGTTTGAATTATATGTTGTTCGCATGATGTTGATCTGTAAAATGTTGCCGACTAAGGGTGGGCAACAGACCAGGTATTATTGAGTTAAGCGGATTAGCTCATTTAAACTAAGGTCAATAAAGGGTCGGGTCAATTATAGATCAGGTCACTAGTGGGTCGGCTTATTAAAGCATATTAAGGGGTCAAACTGGGTTGGCCCATTAGCAATTCATTTCGTGACCTGTTACTTTTTCAACCTATTTGTCACGCTAATTTATATGTCACAATTAGTTAATCTTATTACCTATGCTTTGTACATAATAATAATTATTATACGTAATTTTTTTTTTGGCAAATTGGTTCCATTTTAGAACGGGCCAAAAACGCGCCGCCCATTATTACCAACACTTTATACAAAATATAACTATTATACACAGTTTTTTTCATGTAAGTTTGTTCCATTTTAAAATATACCAAAAGCGTGTCGTCGCCCATTGGACCACCCGACGCGACCCATTTATTTATATAAAAGTCCAACCCAACCCAAATTATTAACTAAACGGCCATGATCTGGCCTGACCTACCTTGTAAGCAGATCGATCCTAACCCGACCAATCTGATCCATTGCCTACCCTTATTGCCGACATAAAAGACATTCAGATTAAACAATGAAGTAGGGATACACACTCCGACACGATATGAAGTAGTGGCACACAATCCGATACGATATTCAAGTAGTGGTAGCTAAATGCTAAAATCCCAATTGCCACGGTTTTCATGTGGTCAAGCTTGCTAAGAATCTCACACTTTGACATAAAAGACATTCAGATTAATTGTGCATTCGTTGTAATACATTGTCAAGGTATCACACTCTAATATCCATCCATTCTCAAGCATAACTAATCATCGTTCTTCCCTTCCCATCTCCCTCAAGTAAACAGAGAGAGAGAAAACTATGGGGGTGGAAATCAAGGCCAGCTATTTAGTGCCACCGGCCGAGCCAACATGGACCGGCATTCACCCCCTCTCCGAGCTAGACCAAATTGGAATGGTAACATATGTACCCTTCCTGTACTTTTACAACAATGTAGGTTTCAAGAATTGGCCAATCGTTAGCACTCTCAAAGACTCGTTGAGTCGCGTCCTAGCCCCATTTTACCCCCTAGCTGGCCGCTTGCACAGAGTCAATGGGGGAGGGGGGCTAGAGCTCGAGTGCAATGCCAAGGGTGTGGAGTTCATTGAAGCAGAGTCTAGTCAGCTAATGAGCGACTTTGGTGATTTTTCTTCTTTTAAAGGCTTCGAAGATCTTTTTCCTCGTGTGGATTATAGTAAGCCAGTACAAGATCTTCCACTGTACCTAGTGCAGGTCACATGGTTTCGATGTGGTGGGTTTGCACTTGGTATGACAATATCCCACATTGTCGTCGATGGGCTAAGTCTAGGATATTTCCTACAGGAATGGGCTAGACTTGCTCGCGGTGATCCATTGGAGGCCTCACCATGCCTAGACCGTACAGTTCTACATGCTAGGGGCGAAACCATAGCAGAGAAATCACCCAATGTACTTCGTCACGTTGATTTCTTCCCTCCCCTTCCTACATTGATAGGCCTAGGGGATAACTCCGAGGAGCAAAACAAAGAGACAGTTGCTAAAACGTTAGCATTGACAAAGAGTCAAGTGCATGTGCTTATGACGGCAGCTAATAGAGAAATAGAACATGGTTGTTGCAAGCGTTCATATGGTCGTTTTGAGGCTATCGCGGCTCATTTATGGAGATGCGCATGCAAGGCACGCGAGCTTGCTACCGAGCAAATGACAACCCTCAGTTTTTGCATAGACACACGGAGGCTCTTGGATCCACCTTTGCCATCAAGGTAATGACAACCTTCAGTTTTTGCATATGGATGTTCTTTTAGTCATTTAGGGGTATTTGAGTGGTTGACTCAACTCAGTCTTGGTTCAGTTTTAAATTGCTGTATATATCTTGCATAGGGGTTGGACTTGATTTTGCTGTTTTAGACGATTAAGGGTGCAGCTAAGTTTTCTAGATCCAAACACTTCCCCTCCTTCCCCAACAGTTTTCCTATGTTAACCAGAAATTAATGCATGGGTCTGTACAATAAAAGCAGATACTTTGGCAATGCCATAGTTGATGTAGTTGCATATTGCCAAGTTGGGGAGCTCATGTCAATGCATCTAAACCATGCATGTCGAAAAATAAGGGAAGCAAAGGAGAAGGTGACCGGAAACTACGTGTGGTCGATGATTGAGTTCTTCGAGGCACAAAGAAGGTTGCCCAAGTCGCCATGCCAAGATCAAGGTGCCAAAGTAAGCATTGAAGAAAGCTTTGTGATGCCTGGAAATCCAAATGTCGTGGTTACAAGTTGGTTGAACCTCCCATTTCGCGGCCTTGATTTTGGATGGGGAAAGGAGATTCACATGGGCCCTGGAAACCATGATTTCGATGGCGATATGGTGATCTTGCCGGGTTACGTCAATGATGGATCGGTGGTGGTTGCCGTTGGCCTGCAAGTGACTCACATGGAGAAGTTCAGGAAATTCTTCTATGAGGACATTGAGACGTTAACTCACGGGAAGAAGTTCAAGAAACTCTCCTACGAGGACATCGAGGTCATAGCTCAAGCAAGGTTATAGATTCAAGAAAACGGGTTTCCAACACATAACTAATGTTTCAACAATTTGTTTCCCACTTCTTAATTCTGGTTACGTAGGATGTTATTGTGTTACATTGTCTTCGACTATGATGCTATGTCATAAATTTATCGCAAGTTTTATTACAGTTTATGGATATTTAAGGGAAAGGATATATCTTTCGCACATCGAAGTGGCGTATATTATTCAATGAGATATCATCAAGTCTCACCTCCTTAGCGGCTTAACATCTTTGCTACACCCCCTCTCTCTGTATCACGTTTGGATGTAGTTTAACCATCCCTAGCTAAAGCTAGATTGTTAGCGCGCTCTTTGAATCTTTTGAATCCTCCGAGTGAGGTAGACATTCAAGTTGATGAAAAGGGAGCTTGACCTAAAGTCATAGGGCCAAGGAAGAACATGATCAAAGATAGTGGTACGAAAACAAATGCAACTACTCATGAAGATCGAGTATTAGAGTGATGCATTGTAAGATTCACCTAGTCCAATTGAAATTGCTTTCGGCTTGGATTGAAGTGGAAAAATAAAATGCAAAGGGCATTTTGATCACTTCAAAACCTATAACTCTATTTGTTCAATGTTAATGGACTTCTACCAACACAGGTTGGTTCAAGTGGTTTTGACACTTGTTCCCCTTCAACAAGGTTTCAGGTTCGAATTTTGCGAATTGAAAAAATCTGTAATGGGAGAGTTCTATCTCTTATTGAGCCAACAGTAGCTTGACGGGATTCAAGACCCCAAAAAAAATGTTAATGGACTTCTATATTAATTCCAATTTTCATAGGTCTCAAAAATTATACCGTAAAGCTCATGGAACAAAATACGAATTCTTATATGGATCAGCGAAAGTGTATTATACCAACATCACATCATTGTGTTTATAAATTACTTTTTCTCCTAAATTTTAGACCATATTTTCAACATTAACCTATGATCAAGTAAACTTGCTCATCTCCCTTATCCCCTCACCTCGCGTTCAAGCTTTCTACCATTATATAATGTTTGTTTAGATGTAATCAATCTTGTAATGCAAACAAGTTTGTAATTATATTTTCATTACCTTGTGTGGTTGTATGAAAGTATTGTAATAAAAAAATTTCTTGTAATTATAATTACCACAAACTAAATAATAATGATTATATTGCAAAGTTAATTACATTACATTATAATTACATTACATCCAACCAAGCATCACATTAAAGTGCTCCCATGAATATAAAAGCCTTCAAGAATTACCTCATACAACAAATAATGAGAAAAAATAGCACGACGAATTGAGGCATCAAGCATATGAAGAATCCCTCAACAGGTACAACCTAGTAGTATTTTCACAGAAATAACTCTGGAAACACCTTCAAATTTTGTAAACGTGAGGCTCGTGAAAAATGGCCAAACAAAACTAATCATTCAAAGGGACAAAATAACAGGCTCTACAGTTTCATTACCACAAGATATTACAATTACAATTACAATTACTATTACAACTCCCACTACAACAAAGATGAAAATGCTCTACTTCTTCAGGAGTTTCATCCATTGATTACGACATTATAGGTTTGATTCATATTGCCTTCGTACTTCCTTGAAACCCACAAAGGACGGGCAAACCTTCCGCCAAATATTGTTACAACTCTTCAAAGGCAATCCAAGTTTGAGTTGAATACAAACATCATACAACAAAGTGTTTTCAAGGTGCGAAAAACCCTGGACAAAGGCCACGCTCTTATGTATTTCCACGGCATTTTTATCCCAAGTACCATTAAAGAATATCATGGTTGCACAAATGCCATCGAAAGAAAATTTGAGGTTTCAGAAAGTTTGTTAAAGCTTTTAGACATCTATGGCAGCAAAGGCAACTTGTCTATGACGCAATAGTTCATTCAAGTGCCTCGTTGAATTGTATTCTTTGGCATCAAAGAGCTCTTCAGAGTATGTTCGTTTTATAGCCGATGGTCTATTCTCTTCTGAATTATATGCACAGTAGCCATCACCTCTAAGCATAACTACGGCCTGCAGTCAATGGTTCTCGACTTGTAAGGAGCAATGGAAGAGAGTTGAGCAAATAACTCGAGGAACACGTGCATCGTCTAAAGCAAGGCATATCATCTCCTTAAAAGATCATGTTTTGACAAATTACTTGCTAGGAACACATTCATTCCCACATAACAACCATATTGGCCAAGCCACTCTATTGAGCCAAGCTGGGCTGAGCGAAGCCAAGCTTTAGAACCATAAACCCACCAACGCAACTTAGCTTGCTTTATGCATGTGCCCAAGCTGAGATGGGGTGCATATGTGATGTATGACGCTCTAAGGGCAATTCCTACAAAGGGGAATAATTGGTGGAGGACGCTCTATGAGCAATTTTCACACCAAGAAAATTCACTCAAGAACTTTCACTTTAATTCAATTTCGATTCTTACTCATAATCTGCCTTCTCGAATTACATAAAGGAGTTTATATAACCAAGAAGTTAACTAGTATTAGGAAATCTAAATAATAAGATATAAGCTAGAAAAGGATAAAAATATATAACCTAATATTATCCTAATAGACTAGGAAACTAAATCTTCACAAAATATTACTAAATATTCTTATTTTGGCTATCCTAAAATATGCTTGAAAATAACCTATAAAAATAATAAAAAAAAGAACAAAAGATCTCTAATATCAAAATATTCTAATTTTCTAAATTTTTTTACCCATTCTTTACTCTTGTCCTGCATCATTTTCCCTTGGTTGGAAAAAACTCATCCTCGAGTTTTGAAATGCAATAGAATTGAAGATGAAGAAGTCAAAATTGATTTGACTTGAATATAGATTTTTTTAATCTCACTTCTCATAATATTCTCCAATGGTAGTAACCATGTAAACATCGAATGACATTCAATCTTCTCAAAAAAGCCTTGTGGAATGAAAATAGTCAACATGTACAATAGCTCCTTAGGTCACTCTAGTCTCTCCTGGCATTCGACCCAAATCCGTCCATACTTGCACATCCTCTTCATTCGCTTGGATATCATCTTCGTCAACCTCTTTTAGAAAAGCTTCATCAGTAAGATCTAGAGTGGATGATTCCTTTTTAAGCGTCTCATCCACATAAGATTGAGAGTCAACCCAAGGACGATGACGATTTTCATTATCGAACAACACATTGCATGAAATATTGGTGTCTAAGACTTGGTGGGGTTTTGTCAGCTTGAATTCTTCTTTGCTAGACTCCTTTTCAAAGATTTTCTTATCTTCCTTTATGAATGCTCGCCTATAGTTTGCATCAGAGTAGGCAGGATGTTCCTCATCTAAATAACAATTCCACAGTCTTGTGTAACACCTTAAAGATGAAACTTCATAATCATTAGTGGGAATTCTCCAGGGTATCAAAGGAGCTAGGGATGTAAGGCTTACATCTACATATGACCTCACTAGCAAAGTTAAGATCTAACTGACAACAACCTTCATAAATATGACGACCTTGAAGCTTGTAAAAGGCATTAACAGCAGCCCTATGTGAGAAGAAATTTACTCGAGCATAAAAATCACCCATTGTTTGGAATCTAGCAATCTTTTTCACTTCCCCATAACGGGAGAAAATTTGGTATAAAAGATTTTTCATAACAGGGGGTTCTTTGTCATGGATGATGACAAATAAAGCTCGATGATGTTTTTCACACCAGGCGAGAGCAACAGCTTGTTAACAGTAGCTGCAAATAACAACAGGTGAACAAAAATGGCATTTGCTGAGAAGAATTTTGACAAGTAACCTAGTTGACAGAAACAGCAGTGGATGAGGGGGGGTTGGACAACGGTTGGTGATTGGCAGATTTGGGTGGTCGGCTTGGTGGTGGTTGTTGGGTGCATTGCATGTGGTCTAGGATTTGGGCGATAGGTTTTTTCCCGCTTTTTTACTAGAATCTGAAACAGAAGGAAAGAGGGCTGAATGAGAAAAGCAAACAAGAGGCAAGGCTAAGATCGAATAGCTCTGATACCAAATTGATATAGGATGCTCTAAGAGCAATTCCTACAAAGGAGAATAATTGGTGGAGGACGCTCTATGAGCAATTAATGATGCAGAATAGGAGTAAAGAATTGGTAAAAAGATTTAGAAAATTAGAACATTTTGATATTGGAGATCTTTTGTTTTTTTTATTATTATTTTCGTAGGTTATTTTCAAGCATATTTTAGGATAACCAAAATAAAGATATTTACTGATATTTTATTAAGATTTAGTTTCCTAGTCTATTAGGATAATATTAGGTTATATATTTTTATCCTTTTCTACCTTATATCTTATTATTTAGGTTTCCTAATACTAATTAATTTCTTAGTTATATAAACTCTTTTATGTAATTTGAGAAGGCAGATTATAAATAAGAATCGATATTGAATTAAAGTGAAAGTTCGTGAGTAAATTTTCTCGGTGTGAGAATTGCTCATAGAGCATCCTCCACCAATTATTCCCCTTTGAAGGAATTGCTCTTAGAGCTTCCTACATCAATATGTTTCCACTCCTAGATGTCTGTACTCTGTAGCACAAGGCCTTTCATTTTGTGAAGAGAACCCTGTAAAGTTCCAAACCAAACCTGACCGAACTCTTGGAATTCTGCCTATGGAAAACAAATCTAATGAAGGTAAAATTTGAAATAAACCCAAATGTTAGCTGAAGAAAAACAGATCCAAACTTGATATCCCACCCTGAATGGCCTAAAACAAAACCTCATCGGGGAACTGAAATGGGAAAACCTAATTAGACTTGAATTACACTTGACCGAGCTCCAACTGAGCATACCTAAAATTCCCCCAAGTAATATTGTCGGTAGTTTCTAAAGAAACCAATGTGAATGAATTCAAGCTCAAGATGAAAAATTGCAACATGATCTAGCCCAAAATTAACTTGACTTGAACTTGAATAAAATTATCTATTTGCCAAGTCCATCAAATGACCATATAGTGCCCTTCCAATTAAGTCCTTGACTTACAATTAACTTGCCCAGATGAGAATGAATGCAATCACTATATCTAGTATATTAGAGGAACTAGGACATATCTCATGTTGTGCCTGGGACCCTCTTATGGATGGCGAACCAACAGAACTGTTAATGTAGATATTAAGAGGGCATACCTCATGCATCCGGGGTCGCTGTACTGGAATTTGTTGTGTGCATAATGTAGCAGTCTTGACTACATTTTCTAGCTGATCTTTATTATAACTACCACCGAGAACAGGATCAACAAGTTGATTGAGGTCGTGTTGATCGAGCAAAGGTTTTGCCTGAGGAAAGGTTCAGTTATCGTACAAGAGTAAATTAAGGGGATGTGGTCATATAGAATACATTAATGACACATGCATGATTTCTAAAAAGGTGTGGTAGACGGGGAACAAACCCATAGAAGAAGACTTTGTTCTCTATTCAAAGCTAAACGTCCTGTTATAAGCTCCAAAAGCAGCACGCCGAAAGAATAGACATCAGTTTTCTCATCCACTATACCATCCATGAAGTACTCGGGGGCAAAATAACTGTCAATCAAACAAATGTAAAGATGAGAGAGGAAATTAATCGACAAACTCTAGACCAATCTAATTATACACATACCCAAAAGTGCCTTCAAATTTGGATATAGTGCAATAACTGCACTGCCTTGGCAACCACTTCGAAAGTCCAAAGTCGCATATCTGAGCAAAGAATAAGTAGATAAACTCAACCCATCCAAAACATCTTAATTGGCCTTGAATGAGAAACAGAGGAAGCTGAGGGCAAGGCTGATCATTTCTGGCTTTGAAGTCCAAGAGATACCTGGGGTTCATAGTTCTCTGTAAGCAATATGTTGTCAGCCTTGATGTCTCTGTGAATTATTCGCCTCTGGCAGTGGTCATGAAGATATAAGAGCCCATCAGCCGTCCCTAGTGCAATTCTATACCTAGTAGTCCAATCTATTGTTTTTTCCTTTGAAACTGCACATCAAGGAAGGAAAAATATATCAGAGCAAAAGAAATAGAAGACATTAAGGTCATAGCATCACAAGAAAATTGAAGAATTTTAAACGGACCGTAAAAAGACGATAGACTTCCATGAGAAGATAATTGTAAAACAAGATGCAATCCTCCTTCAACTCCATAGCCAATTAACTTGGCTGTATTAGGGTGATCGATATGGACGATAATTCCAAGCTCAGAAAGAAAGCTATTAACCTTTTCTTCATGTGTTCCTCTGGTAAGGCGCTTAATTGCAACTAGTTGGCCTCCTTTCAACACTCCCTTGTAAACTTCAGCTGCACCACCACTTCCAATCAACTTTTCTGCACAATAGATGGCAGAATATGTATAGACTATGAATATTTAGCTCTATAAAAGTAAGTTGCTCAGAAGTTCGCAAAAAATCTTTTCTATGCTCCCCCCAAAAATCCCTTAGAAAGTGATAACACCTGTTAGATATCTCAATCATGTTTAGGAAGTAGAAATATGAATAGCTACGTTACGAAGACTTTCATTTCACCTCATAAGCAGCACAAATACTCCAAGACAGATATAAAAGCCACCTAGACATTTGTTGGTAGTCAACGCTCCAATATTGGAACGTCCATATCATACATGGCCAAGTTTGAATGATTTACATGCAGAGAAAACTCTTGATCTCAACTCCAAGTTTTTGGGTAAAGACATAAAGTGCAAACCTGTGCTGAAATTTGTGGTTGCCTTTTGAAGTTCAGACAGAGAAAAGATCTTCCAAGACTTCATCTTGCGTAGATTATCATCAAAACGAGGGGATGGGAAATGATGTCTTCCATGTCTACCCACTTTGATTGATAACTTATGTACAGTAGGAAAAGTTGATAAGCATTTGACTGATTTCTTTTTCCACAGCTTGAAAACCTTTTTCCATCGTGAAAGTGGTTTTGAAGGAATACAAGAGCTATGAGCCTTTGTAGGCGACTCTGATGATGATTCATTGTCCAACTCTTTTTCTGAGTCTATACCTTTTCTACATGCTTCTAGTACCCCTTTAGGAGATTCCTCTTCATGCGTCTCCTTTTCTTTATCCCACAGCCTCAAGTCTGTGATCGAAAACCCATCACTCCACAATAGGATGTATAACATGCATTCAGGGTGCTTGAATTTGATAATTAATAATGAAGGATATACGTAGACTACCACGTGCAGAGACAGAAAGCAAAGAGCCTAATGTCTTAGATCTTACTGGAGCCTGACCTGACGACGGTTGTGCAGTGACCTTGCTAACCATGCTACAAATTTGGAGAACACATGTTAAAAAAGAGGAATGACAAGAGACATAATTTTAGGAGAAGAAAAGGCTTGCCATTATGAAAGGAAACTCTAACTGTGAAAACATCATAACTAGTTCAACATTCTACAAAGAAAACTAGGACAAAATTCGGCATGCTAACTAATGTAATAATGACCAGGCCACATACTCAAAAATTATTTTCTAGATGCAAAACTTGTTCATATTAGGCCTAAATTGAAGCGTCCAACCTCGAGGTGTCCCTACCCAGATTCATGTACGTTTATCAAACATGGGCACATCACTTTCAAGTGAAGAGCAAATGTAAAACAATGTTTAAGAGATATTTGCACATCAATAGTGGTTCATGGATATCTATAAAAAGGGGGTTGGCATTGAAAGGGATCTTTAAGTATATACGAAAGATCCCATATCACTAGCGGAACTGGAAATAAAAACCGAAAAAGAAAAAGAAATATTGAAACCAAAGGAAACTCCTGAAGTCATTGTCCAACTACCCTGTTCACCCAACAAACTTGCTTCTTTTCCCCTTCTTTTTCCCTTTTCTTTTCTTTTTTTTTGGGGGGGGGGGGGGGGCCGCGGGGGCTCAACATGTAGAAAATGACAATTAAAATCACTTGCAAATATCATGTGACGAGATAAGCAAATTAACAACCAACACATCAATAGCATCCTAGTGTGACAATCATTTACGAAAACAGTATACAGGGGTAAAAAAACACTAGTCAAAAGTGAATTATAAGAAGGTAATAAAAAGGCATTTCAGATTAATTGAAACTTCACAAGTCATGATATTTCATATTCAATTGTAGATCTAGAGTACCAGAATCATGTTTGTCCATCAAAAAACTAAGTAATAAGTTTTGGTTTTTGACAGTGATATTTTTACAATACTTCAAAATTTGCAAGCAGTCAAATGTCAAAGGGCAAACAAGTGGAGAAAGAGAGAGAATAATGATGTATAATATGATTCCAGAATGAAACACAAGACCCAAAAAGAAAAGTGTTGTTTTCACTTTTCGCAAGTCACAAGTATTAAAGCATACAAAAACTTTTCAAATTTTTCATAGAATCACAATCAAGATGTCACAAATACTAATTAAAACCAACTGACCATGACTGATCATATGTGCTAGTGCTACGAACAACCAATGTCCCATCAATACTAGGCAACAAGATCATATTTTCCATGTCCCTCCCTCTCTTCCACCCAAGGAAAGGCACACAAAATGACCCCCCACCCCCGAACTCTTACCGATGGTGAGGTTCAAGCAGTCCACATATAAGCAGTCTTACATTTGCAATGGCGAAGAGGGTGCAATTATGAGATACTAATAGAACCTCCCCTTATCATCTTCTCGGCCAATCACATTTTTCCCCCTTATACTCAACCTCTTGTTTTCACTTTTTAGGGATAATTCAAAACTAATAGTTAAATTTCAGCATATAATTGGCTACAAAGCAGGATATATAGTGCTTCTCAGAGTATGTAACATTGGAATGATCTTTCTTATTATGACTGAAGTATCTAAACTTAGTATCACAGATTCTATCAAAGAAAATGCGTAATGTGATGGGATCTCCTAATAAACCAACATTTACAAAAATTTCAAAACTTCCAGACAATCACATATCACATGCAAATTAAATCACCCTGCCTCATCCCCACCCACACACAAAAAAAAAGGACAGTCAGAAAACCACATAACAGTCAGAAAACCTTAAATAAAGATGTACAACAGAAAGGATATTAATTAACAAACAACATTATCTGGGATTCGAGAAAGGTCCGATGAAGCTAGCCCATTGAGATCCAACCTCTACAATTCAACACAAATTCAGCTAATTAGGCAACAATGTTGAATTTAACCCGCAATAGTTTGGGATGCCCACAAAATTTCCCAAATCAATTTGAAGAACAGCGAAATCATTCAACGAGGAAGACGAAAAATCATACCTGGGTGGATTATCTGCAGAATCCACCATTGAGAGAGAAAATATGACACGGAACGCCAAGAAGACAAGGGGAGAGAGGGAAATGAAAGGGCCTTTCGTGCTTTTAAAGAATTATAAATACGGAGCTTAAAAGTTAAAATTCAATAACAGAACTCTTTCTGACCCCCAAACTCGGCTGGTTTTTGTTTATGCAAAATAATAAATGTCTCACTATACGATATTTTTTAAATATTTTATTTATATTTAAAATATATATATTATACATATTAAATTAGAAGAAATGATATGATTGAAAAGGAAAAAGAAGTCAAAACTTATAAATTATGTAAAATAATTATTTTATATATAATCTTTCATATTTATAAAATTGCACATATAATACGCCTTTGCGGATGAGGTTGACCTGGTTAGGATGTTAATTTGCACTTGCTAGCATAATCAATGAGTACTAAAGCTTTATAATTCATAATAAGTTGTAATTATTAAAATTTGGTGATTTAAATCATAAAATATATCAATTTGAGTAAAAACAAGACATTTAAGAGTGTCTTGTAGCAAGCCACATATTATCACTGTTGGTTTATATATTATTGCGAGAGCGGGAAGAAACTAATCTATTGCTATTTGTCAACTATGGGGTCATTCTAAAAATTGGATTTCAACAATATAGTATACTATTAGGCCCCGTTCTTTTTATTGATATATTTCAATTTATCAATTTCAAGTCATTTAAATCTACTTCAAGAAGTTCAATTAACAAATATTAATTTTAACCTACTTCAACCCATTTTAACTCACTATTTTAATCCACTTCTAACCATCATATAAAAAATATACCAACTTCCACCCACTTCAACCTATTTCAATAAACTTCAACAAAAAAATACTCACTTCAACCAATTTCATCCATATCCTAATCCGTATTTCTCAATAAAAAGAACAGGTCCTACTAGAGTTTTAATACTTTTTTAAATCTAAGTATTATTTTTTTAATCTTAAAATTCATCTAATTCTTAAATCTCATAGTTTTCAACTAAGGGTAATTTATTCTTTAAACTTTTTGATGAAGCTAGAGACTATCACCAGTGGAGCCAAAGTTCAATAATTACAGTATACGGGAGTGTATTGCATTACACTCATGACAGCAAATTGTGACTATTGAGGTCATCCCCTGTCTTTTATTTGTATACATTTGTACGTTAATCTTTAGTTTAGATTGAATGTGTGCGCGTGTCTGACAGATACAGATGATATATAAAATGGCAAAAATCTTATAAAAAGATGTGCAAAGAAAATATATGTATTTTGTTTGAGGTGAAAATTTATTATCCCAATGTATTAAATTTAAAGAAAAATTGTTTGATTTAATAGTAGAAAAGTGTTACTATCAATAGTGTTACAATATCAAGTTTATTCTTGAACTTTCAATTATTAGTTTAAACTTTTGGTGAAGATAGTGTTTGAATATGATACATTGCTTTGCTTGATAGTGACACATGGGAGAGACATAAGGTTAGATTGATTGTTGCTAGGGATGACAATGGAATTCATACCCATTTAAAACCCGTAAAATCCGCCCCATTTAAAACCCAAATGGGTGATAAAAATGGGTTTTAAATGGGTATGAGACGGGTATTGGGAAACAATTATGGGTATGGGTACAGCCCTCACCCGCCCCATACACATACCCTATCCGTACCCGTTTTTATAATAAGATTAAAAAAATTATTTTTGATTAATAGTTTTTCGATTTAAGTCCAATCCAAACCGTTTGAACAAAAACATTAGTCAATAATGTATTTGATTTAATATTTCTAAATAATATATTCCTAAAATATCATAACTTTGCAAGCTTATAATGACAAAAAATATATATCGTACCTGGATATAGGTTTCATATGGGTATTAATTTTCTTTTTCCATGTGAACTCGAATAAAACCCGCAAACCCGCAAAATCCGATGGGTATGAGTATGGGTTTTTTTTTTCAATACCCGATGGGTACGGATACGGATACAGATATGAATACGATTTTCAAAAATGAGTACGGATAAGGGTACAACTCAACCCGTCCTGTACCCGTCCCATTATCATATCTAAATGTGTTGCAGGCAATCATTAGTAGGTAGGTAGGTATTGATTTTTATAAAACTTTTTGTCTTGTTATCCGTGCTGGTACTATTCATCTTATTTTATCTATGGTTATCTCTTAAAAGTAGTCAATTGGACAACTTGAGGTTAAAGATGTTTTTCTTCATGGCATTCTAACCGTGGATGTATATATGTGTCAGTCTCCTAACTTTGTCCATACTTGATTTCTCAATCATGTTTATAGGTTTTAAAATGTCATTTATGGTCTTAACTCTTAAGCAAGCACCAAATTGCTTGGTTTCCTTGTTTTGCTTTTGTCTTAGGGATTTGCTTGCGGCACTATTGATCCTTATATGTTTCTTTTTCAGATAGGTCTTCACACTATTCTTCGCCGTTTATCTGTTCACACTTACATTGGCTCTATCTTCCACCAAGTTGTTATGAAGGTTCTCGGGGATCAGCATTATTTTCTTGAAGTGCATGTTTCTCGTTCTCCTATATGGTTGTTTTCGTCTCATCATAGATGTACCATTGATTTGCTTGAAAATTTGCATGCATACATGCAAACTTGTTCATACTCCATTAGCTGCGAGCGGACTACCATATCCCTCTCAAGTTATAAGTTATTACTTGTTGATCTCACTGAGCATCGTGGTATTGTATGAACACTGCAATATTTAACTATTAGTCGATCTGATATTGCATCTATATTAGGCCAATTATAATACGACACCAAATAAATCTCACTCGTGAACACCTAAGCAATTCTTCTTATTGATTATTGTTTTTATAAAATCATCGTCGACCCATTAGTACAATACCATAGAAATTCACCAATGACTAAAATCACAAACTTTTATTATAGATTGGCAATAAGGGACAGGGCTTTCTCGCTTGTTTATTATAGTCATTAATGTTTAACTATATTTAATTGGATATTAAGCAAAAAAATTTCTTTTCTTTTTTTTTAAGTACGTTTAAGTAGAGATCAAAATCTAAACTTTTGTATATGACATATTTGATTCAACACTTAATAGTACATTGTCTTTCAAGCAAATCAATGTGACCTATGATTATTGTGATCCTAATTTTATTCTTAATTTCTTTTGATAGCATCCGCATGTATGTAGTAAGGGTCTAGTCTTTTTGTTGGAAAATATGAGTTGGGCAATGGGTAAAATTGGTTGAGATTGGTTGAAGTTAGTATTTTTTTTGTTGAAATGGGTTGAAGTTGAAAAAAGTTAATATATTCTTTTTATGTAATAGGTTGAAGTTGGTACTTTTTTTATTGAAGTGAGTTAAAGTTGGTTGAAATGAGTTGAAGTTGAAATATTTTTGTTGAAGTTGGTTGAAGTAGATTAAAGCTGGTTGAAGTTGATAAATTGGGATTTACCAAAGAAAAGGATAGGCCCTAATTTATGAGAATATATATATATATATATATATATATATATATATATATATATAGCTTCAAATCTTGTAAATTAGGTTGATATTTAATTATCCAACTTGAAGTTCTGAAAAATGAGCTTGACTCAAACATGATATAAAGCAATTCACTTTAAAATGTAACCGACGTTGAACAAAAACATTACTCAAGAAATTTGTTCACATCTTTTTGACATAAGTGGTCTAAGATTCTCACTTATAAAAAGTAACAAAAAATGGGAGAATCCACCTATCAAAAAGGTGAAATTGAATGCTGATGATACTTTTTTAAAGAGATGGAGTGTGGGGGATTTATTTTGTGGTTTGAGATGGGTTTAGCTAAGTAGACTGCCTTGCAAAGTAGATACCAAGTTGATATGAGACTAAATTGGCAAAAACTATCATGCGTAGACGGTCAAGGTTAATGATCTTATTGTTGAAATGGACGTTCTAGAGATTTGTTAAGCATAAACATGACAAGGTGACGATTTCAACCATTTTGTTGTTGTGATTAATGTTGTTAAGGATTTCAATCCATTACTATTTTCACCTCAGAACACGGAATTAGGGATGTTAACTCCTTAACTCACGTGCTGCTTTTATAGAAAGGATGTTAATAGATGCATTTGTTGGTTAATAAATTTTTTGGACTTTGTAATTGATATTGCTATTGCTTCCTAACTTTAAAAGTATACGTAGATTTATTCTGAAATTTTGGGGCCTTGATATAACACACGGGCAGTTTAAAAGTCCTTATGGAATATAAAGGATCCATTACTGATCACTCGTTGATAGACACATTAAATTATTGATGCCCATCTGAAGCCTTGATATATTTAGTATCTTTTATTAAGAGTACAAGAATACTTTTTTGACTTTTTGTCAACAGTACAATGATATCCATCCTAAAATACTTTCAACTATTATGCTTATAATGCATTTTATTTTTATTTGATTTTATCTTTTATACACATTTAATTGGAGTTGTATTACATTTTGATTTAAAAATTGTATAGATTGAATATTTTCATAATTCAAACAGTGAATCCTGAAATAATAAGCGGATCTTAGCTAGTTTTAAAATAATTTATCCTAGACGAAAAGATTAAAAAAGTTACTTCAATCAAATCTAGGGGGATTAATCTAACATGGGTCGAATGTCAACATTGACCCAGACACAACCACTCATTCATATCTACACAATGATTTTGTAAAAGTGAATGTCAGTGGTACTACTGCTTTGTTGAAAGAAGGTACAATTTGGCATTGTTGAACAAAAGTTCATTGTCGCCCAGCAGTTAGGATGTTTGGCTTTCACTCAGGAGATCTGGGTTTGATTTCCGGCAACGGAAGCTTTGTTTTCGTATTTTGTTGTCTTTTGTGGCCGCCTTACTTATCACGCAATGGTTGTAGACGGGAGAAGTGAGGAACGATAATGAGCATTGGTGGCCTGGCTTATGAGTGCACGTCTCACACCTGTTCCCTTCTTCTCTCACTTCCCAACTCTCAGAAAACGCAACCAAGTGGACAATTTCGATAGTATTGTAGGTGTTATTGTAACGCCCCGAAATTTTTGTTACTTATTGTGAATTACGTACAGTATGTAAATTATTTATATGTTGTGCTCATTTTATTTTAGGCACATGTGTGTGTTCGATGTTATTATGATTATTATATTTTGGGGAGTAGTTTTTAATTATGTATCACTTAGTAATGTTTTAAAAAAAAAGGTGAGTCAAAAAGGGATTGGAGGAGGAGTCAAAAAAAGAGGCAAAAAAAAGGAAAAAGAAAAAGAAAAGGGATGGGAGCACGTGGGTTTATCCAAAAAGGGGAGCGGGTTTTATTTTGTTTTGGTTTTCTTATTCAACACAACACACACACACACAACACAACACAACACAACACACACACACACACACGATAGAGAGAGGCAGAGAGGAAAGAGGGAGAAGAAGAAGAAGAAGAAGAAGAAGAAGAAGAAGGAGAAGAAGTAGTTTGGGGTTTTGATTTTGGATGCAAATTTAAGGTGAATAATTCTTATTTTCCTCAACTAAAAGTGATTAGGGTAAGATTAATTTGCTGATTTGTGTTCGAATTTGATATATCAATTTAAAATTGAAGCTTTGAATCTGAAGTTCTAGGATTTGATAGATTAGAACCATAATTCCACCCCCTAGAAACTCACCTCTATAAGTTATATGATTGATTGTGATTTTTTTGAAATAATTGGATGTTATGAATTGATGTTTATGTTCTGAATTCATCCACATACATGTTTTAATTAGAATTCTTGGGTTGATTGATTGTATTCAAAGAACAAAATGGAAGAAAACTAGATGGAATTTTCGGATTTGTGCAGAGCTCGTGTACTCTCTGATTTCCTGGGAATTATTGTCTTGCTGAAAAATTCTGAACTTTTTACTGTAGGTTACCCAGGATATTAGGCAACTTCTGGTAAATTTTCATGAATTTGATATGTGTATTTTATAAGTTATGGAATTTTATTTGAAGCTTCCCTGTTTTCAGTGTGTAAATTCAGATGGTGTTTGGAATTACTGTGAGCTATTGGGTTGGCTAAAACTTATGAAATTTTTACTGTAAACTTATGAGTATTAATGGAAAATTATTTTAAATTTTCATGAATTTTGGATGTGTATTTTATAATTTCTGAATTTTCGATTGGGACTGCCCTGTTTTGGATGCATGGTTTCGGTTACTGTTTTAATTAGTTTGAAGGATTTGTTTGGACAAAAATTATCAGAATATTAATTTAGATTTATTATGATATGGGGTGATTGCTGGTAAATTTTTGTGAATTTTGGTGGTGTATGCTAAAAGTTATGAAGTTTTGAGTTTAATTCGCAGATTTTTCATTATTTTGGCTGACTGTTTGAATTTATGGGAATGATTGGCCTGGAAAAAAATGATGAAATTAATATTTTAGAATCTATATGTTATTTTTCAATTTCCTGCAAATTTTGGTGAATATTGAATGTGTATGCTATGAGTTATGAATTTTTGAGCTAAAGTACCTTATTTAGTATAATTATGGATTATTTGTGTGTTTAATCCGTACTTTAGATATGAAAAGGTCATTGTTGAGCTTCTTAAGAATTCTGATTGTGTGATGAAGTATGGGAAACTTGTAAAAGTGTTTTGGGTGGAATTATGCCTTGTTTTGATTATGTTTTTGTACAAATTATGGAATTGAATTTATTTGAAAATAAAAATGTGATTATATGATTTCATTAAGTTATGTTTTTGGGGGAAAGAAATTCGTGTCTTGACTGAGGCTATTACAGAACGTTCTAGAGCTATGGCCATAGTAGTGACTGTCGTTATGTTCAGGTCGCCTGGTGGGAGAGGCTATAATCAATCCCCTAGGATATGAATGTCGATCTTGTGTATGTGTGTGAGCCATGTGGGTCCCTAGTGAGGAGGGTTTCGGCATAAACTTACTAGGATATGAATGCGATTCCATGGTTTGTGTTGTGGGCAGTTCGCGTCCTTCAGAGCGTTGGGTACCTGGTTGAGACCATATGTATGAGTTGCGGGTGATCCACCATTGGTTGGTACCATATGTTTGAGCCGTAGCTGGACCAGCAGGATGTGTTTGTCACCCCTATGTTGTGATGATTCTTTGCGTGAGTCATGAGTTGAATTCCCCTAAATTAAAAGTTTTGCATTCAGTTAAGAATATATGATGTGTTGTGAAATTGATTTTGGATTGAATTTGGACTTTAGTCATGATGTGGAAATCCTCTTGGGTTTAAATTGGGCTTTGGATTTGGATTTGAAGGTTCATTCAAAACATCTATGAACTTGTGATTGATTTTAAGATACATATTATGTGTTTATGTGAACTATTGTGATAAAGCTGATTTGATGTATATGCCAATTATGGTTATAGGCGGGCCGTTAGGTTGCTTAGCAGATTTTACTTTCTTTTGGACTCTAGTGAGGACCATGAGCCTAAAGGACATGATTGGTATGGGACAATCATGGTTAGTTCAGTGAATAAACTAACAGCAGATTTTGTTTAGGGATTTAAGTGAAAACGAGAGACCTTGAATCGTACCTGGTATGGGACAAGTACGACTAAGCTACTCTAATTGCTCGTTCTATGTCCTAATTGTCCATTCCATGACATAAAAATGTTGTGTGTATTTGTGAACCTATTAGATATGGAAGGTATGAATTTATTTTGGTTCTCGAAGCATATGAATGTTCTTATGTCACCTTGTACATGCCATATGATATGTTCTGTTCATATGTCATGAGTTACCTGTACTGTGTGATTATGTGTTAACCGGTTAATGTGCAAAGTGTAACAATGGGGAAGGTAAGGGTTATTCATTGGGCTCGAGGAGCTCATGATCTCACAATTTTTCAGGTTTTGGAAGCGAAAAGGGTTCGTAAAGGCATTAAGAAAGCTGGATCAGTTGTGAAAAACTTTTGAAGAACTTATTTGAAACTGTAGAGCTCATTGTATGTATATGCTATGGCTTATGTTAGTAGTTCTGAATGTATTTTGGTTCGGATATATGTAAGAATATTATGGTAATGTATGCTTTATAATAACCCTACCCAACCTCAGTTGAATTTCGATCAGAGCTTCCGCTGCTATCGACTATCAATAAGTTAATTAAGATGTTTAAATAGCCTTGTGGATGTTTCTTCTGGGACTTCCCGGCGGTGACGCGCCTGCCCCTTTCGGGCGGGGCGTTATAGCTATCATTCAGGATTCACACTTGAGTGGCTTACATTCATATGTTCAAACTATTTGCAAGGATTGTTTTTAATATATTTTCCCTTTAATTTGTTGGATTATCTTATTTTTAACAATGATAATGTTAATGAATTTGACTATTCAAATAGAATTCATCATAACAAGTCATTTGAATGTTTATGGATTATTATAATGAACATATATCGATAATGATCAATTTTAAGACGTTTGAAACTAACTAGATGTTCAGTTGTATACGTATGAAGTTAAAGTGTTAAACACAAGTGGCAATAATTATAAATACTTGTATAGATGGATATTTTTATGTACACTGGTGCACCTGTTTTGTTAAAAGAAGGTCAATTTGGCAATGTTAAACAAAAGTCCGTTGTCGTCCAGCGGTTAGGATATCTGGCTTTCACCCAGGAGACCCGGGTTCGATTCCCGGCAACGGAAGCTTTTTTTGGTGTTTGGTTTGTCGTTTGTGGCTGCCTTACTTAACGCACAATGGGTGCAGATGGGGAGAAGTGAGGAGTGACAATGAGCACTGGTGGCCTGGTTTATTAGTGCACGTCCCACAGCTCTTCCCTACCATGTGTTGTCATTCAGGATTCACACTTGAGTGCCTTACGTTCATATGTTCAAACATTACCATTTGCGAGAGCTGTTTTTAATCTATTTTCTCTTTAATATATTGGATTGTCTTATTTTCGTTCTCTTTCTTCATCTTCTTGTATTGTATGATCTTTTCATTAACCATTACAGTTTTTGTTCCAACCCAGAATTGCTAACTGAACCCAAATGACATTAACTAAAATCTCATTAGTTAATTAATTAACCCGACCTAAACTCGATCCATGCCACCTGAGAACGCGACATGCAGCAGATATCCGCCACCTACCGGTGGTGGAGGTCGAAATAATTTTTAGTTTCAGTTGTTTGCACAAAACTACTCCTACTTTCAGTTTCAGATAATGCTCTAGCTAGCTAATAACGTACTGATACAAACAAACAGGTTTGGCAATTGGCATAATCGCCTAATTGCTGTTAGAACTAGAGAAAGGTAATTGGCATAATCGCCTCCGAATGTAGAATGCATGGGCTAAAGAAATAATGTGCCTGATAGTTACATGTATATAAATATTTTATTTTCAAATCATTGCGGTACCTACTGGTTTAAAGTCATATGTGAGTACCGTGCTTATAATCACGATTATATTTGATTTATGACTGTATAGCTTTGAACTTCATAAAATTGACCGATATTTAAGTACCCATCTCTAATGATTAAAAAAGAATCTCAATAAAAACACAATGGGGGTGTTCGACAAACAGTTTTTTGAAGAGTTTTTTTGCCAAAAAAAGTTGTTTTGACCAAAATTAACTGTTTGACCAAGTAAAAAAGCTAATCTGGGTGTTTGGTGAAAGAGCTTTTTAGATTTAAAAAGTTAATTCCAAGAGCTTTTTGGAAGAGGTTTTTGAAGAATTAGATTTTTGTCTCACAACTTTATCAGAACCAGTTAATTTTACCAAACAGCTTTTCAACAAATAACTAATTCAAACAGCTAATATAAACAGCTAACTCAAATATCTAACAGCTAACAACTAATAAAACCAGTTAACAGCTAATAACTGTTTGCCAAACAGGACCAATGTAAGACTGTTTAATTCAAACGAAACTCATATGGAGCAAAAATATCACCAACAAACAGCGTTTTTGACATCTTCTTAGTGAAGTTTAAATTAAATAATTAACAGTAAATCACAAAATTATGAAATAAAAATAACTTAAATCAAATCGAGAGGGGGATGTCAACCTTAACCTACGCAAGGCCACCTATTTCATCAAGTCTATCTTCAGTTCTTTCTTGTTCCGTTCTTTGTAGATGCGAAGGCCAAATTGCCAATGGTGGTGTTTTCGTGTGACTCTCTGCTTGATATTAAAAACTTGGCTCAAACAAAACAATATCCGTTGTCGTCCAGCGGTTAGGATATCTGGCTTTCACCCAGGAGACCCGGGTTCGATTCCCGGCAACGGAATTTCTCTTTTGTTTCCCCTCTTCCTTTTTATCTTCTTAATATGATATTTTCATTAATTATCACTGTTTTTGTTCCAACCCAGAATTGCTCACTGAACCAAAATATAATCGAAGCTCACATTAGTTAATTAACTAGTATGGGCCCGTGCAAAAGCACGGTACATGTTTAAATAGATAATTTATAGATATATTATCAAAAAAATAAATTAATAGTTAGTGTAAACATAATTAATACTTTAATTTAGTGAAGAGAAGGAAAAACTCAATGAAAAAGTTAAACATACAACAATTTTCATGCATAAACAATATGATTAACAATTGAAAACTATATCATTGTAGAAGAAGTCTATATAAGTATGATGGAGACATCAGATAGTGAACTTGGTATAAAGCATGCTAAATGGGATGATAATAAGTTAATCTATGACGCTAATGATGAAGAATCCACCTCATTTTCTTGTATCTGAAACAAAAATCAAGATTTAGTGATAATTTGATTAACAATGATAGAAGTGAAGTTTATATATATCCATTATGTACCTGGTGTACCTAACATTAGTATGTCGTATGTAATAAACCTCTTCCTCCCAATTGACTGGCACAATAAGAGAGATATGAGCTTCTACTTCATGCCGGTGTAGACGCTCTAGAATGACCCATGTCAACAAAATATGGATACTAATCCAATTTTACATGATATACATTTTGTTTAATTAGTCCATAAAAAATTTAAAACCGACTTTTTTTGGACAATGTTTTTTTTATTATTACTATTTGATATTCAATGCCCACCACCCAAGAGAAGTTTTGGAAAGGCATTTCATAAGACGATGTGTTTATGTTAAAATCAAAAATTGAAAAAAATTGAAAAAACATACCTAACAATAATTAGTATACCTTTAAAACTATTAACTATAACTTTATTCATAGAGAATATAAGTTGGTGATAAAGTAAAATTACTAAATGGAGTGATCAGGGAAGAAGAAAACTATTTTGTAAACTGATTAATTAACGAACACAACAAACAATATTAAAAAAGCAATTAACAAAAGTATCCATAAGTAAATTGATACAATGAAAATTACAGCAATTTGTTCTTTCCACTCTTCTTGTAGACAACTATTTGAGATTGACATTTCTTTTGAAACTTGATTTTTATGCATTTCTACAGTTAAAAAAAAAACATTATAAGATATTACAGTCATAAGGTAAGTGAACCCCCTTAGAGTCGTAATAACGTCTATCATTATGACTCTAATCTTGAAGGTGACATCTATAATTGCTAGCTGAGCTTGACAACCTACTCCTTTTGTTTCCTCATTGTCATTTTAGTCTCATAGAAAATAGTCCAAGCCTCTGTCATAAGCACTGTGCACTTTCCAATTCCCTCAACCACTTGACAATTCGTCCTATTCAAACAGAAACCACACACTTAGATAAATTACTCTTGAAAACTATGCATTCCTAATCAGAACATAAGTGAACATAGACTCACCTTTTATAAACCTAATAACCAGAAGAGGAAGAGCGTAGCATTCAAAAGAAATCAGTCGTTTCCTGCATATGAAGTAGTGAACAAAATCAATATAAAAAAAAAGAAAAAAAAGAAAGAGAAACCCAACGAATGCTAGGTGAAAAAAAATGTTAGTGAAACCAAAAATCACACCGAGGAAATGAATTGATCAAATCTAACAACCATGCAAATGTCTTACATCCCTTTCTATTCGCTCTAGATAACAAACCAATTTTTTCCAAATCTACAATTATTCAAACAAATTATAGGGAAAATGGGCCTCATTCTAATTCAGATCAGGGGAAGAGAGGACAGAGAACATATGAAAGAAAGTTGAGCAACACAATGACAAGTGAAAACTGTTCTTGTCTCCAATATGCAAGACCAAGGCATTGAATTTGTGTTATTGTGACCCAATATCGTTCACCCCAATATAAAACATGGATAGATGATACGTACGCTATCTACCAAGCCTTCCATCAAATCAACTTCTTTTGTGACCTATAGTGAATAACATACAATGATTGATCACAAATTGGTGAAGCTCTTAGAAGTAGCAAAGGAAATTTAAGCAGTGGATTTAGTACCAGTACCTTAACCTTAGTAATCGGTACTTTAACTCAACAACTGTTAGTGGCTGGCTTGTTTTGATTCGTTGACTGTTGCACCCTTCTGTTTCCATAAACATCGTTGCCTTGTGTGGGCTGCCTTCACATGTCTTTTAAATTAGATCTCAAACGTGATACAAAAATTTTTAGTAGTTGGAAAGGGAATAAGCTTAAAAGTAGTTATTTGTTTCTTCTTTTGGATGGGTTTTTAAAGTACATCTTTGTTGATTCTGCATCAGCTAGCTGTTTTTATGGCATTTGCTCACAGTTAAAATTGCCTTTGGATTACTGGGTTTTTTCTTTTTTAAAATTATAGAAGCACTCAAAATGTATAACAGAATATGAAATTTATTTAAGTTGGAATGACAGTGAGTAGTTATGATATTCTCATATATATATCAACTTTGCTGCAAGCTGGATTAGAATCTTGTCAATATTTTAAACGACCCCCTCTTCCAAAAAAGGAACAAAAAAACCTTCATACACTAAAGTTATTCTCATTATGTTGTGTGCTCTTCCATCTGATTGCATTCAGGAAAGGCCAAGGGGCATCCAGTAGTACCAGTCAAATTGATGTTACGATTCTCAAATATTCATATTGTTGGGTTTTTCATATTTGTGCTTTATTCCAAATCCATATATCATCTTTGCCTTTGAGAATAAGGATTAGGTGCCTTTGAGAACCGAATTCAACTGCGCACCTAAAGACATTGAATCCTTTTCTCATATATGCAATAACATATGCAAAAACGATGAAGGAATAGAAAAAAAGCCAAGAAATCGAAGCAACATTGACAAACCCAAAAAGTGAAATAGGTTTGAAATTAACAAAACTCGTAGACTATAATTTCTCTATATTCTATAGTCATTGTAATTTTCTTTCTATATATTACATAGTTTCTGTACATTATATAGTCGTCACAAATTAACCAAAAAACAAAATCATAAATTTCTATCTTGTACGATATAATAATAAACCCTAATTTCTCCGCCTTCAAAGTTCTATCTTCAGTTTTGAACAGTGGGATTCTGATGCCAAAGGTTGAAATTAAATCGAGAAAATGAAAAGGCTCCAAAATTGAGTCCTTGAACTTCCGAAAATTGCCAAAGGGTAAAATTAAAATGCAAATATGCCACTAAATTGGAATCAATATGATCCAGCCATGGGGCAATCCCATCTCCTTACCGTAATATGTTTCCTCATCATCATAAGTCATTTAGAAGCTATCATAACCACATGTCTCACAATCACAAGATCAATCCAGAAAACAAATTT
>JACYFF010031955.1:12136600-12161186 GCA_017589665.1 Selenicereus undatus
AGCCTGTATATTTATGTCGAATGTCATCTATATGATGAGCCATTATATCATCATATAACTTGCATAAATGAGTTTGTGCTCGTTGCACAAATGGCAGACGTACACTTTCTTTTTTTTTCTTTTTAAAATTTTTTTTTCCATATACAGTATAGCCTCTAAAATTAGTCATTACTTCACAACATATATAAAATTTATCTATTATAAATAATGAAATATTAATTACATATATGAACATATTCATATTAATAAAACATAAATATAAATTAACAATTAACACGCATTCAACATGAATACATCAAAGCTATTAGCTAGCTCGTCATGTACGCACGAACACAAGAATAGCATGCATGAGGGGATTTCGATCCAATCTACATAAGAACATCTAATATGGGCAAAAATCAATAATATTTCTTTTTATTTCTCTCTTTTATTTATTTATTTTTTAAATGGAGATTCCCATCTTTACTTGGACTGTTTCTTTAAGCTGGTATAGAGCTGGATTCATTCTTTCACCAAAATTAGAAACCGTTTCCGTATTTCCCTAAAAAAACAGCAAATTTGAGCTGATGAGCAAATTAACAGATAATTTTCTTCCTATTTTTGAACAATTAAAGGCAAAAAAGCGCATATTAATTGGGACTTACCTGGGCAATATATTCTCCATTACGTAACAGACCCGGCTCAGATTCACCCTACCTTGCCAACATCCATCTGTCTCTGTCTTTCTCTCTCTTCTTCATTGTCTCCTCTCTCTCTCTCTCCTCCTATCTTTGGAGGAGTGAGATTCAATCCATATTAATAGAAACCTTCTCCCCTCTCATCTTCCTCTGATCGCCTCTGATCTCAGAAAAAGGAATGGGAAGAAGAGGAACCCAGAACTTGAACAACAGGAACAAGATCAACAAGAACCATAACAGAAACAAAGTGTTGGATTGTTACCATCATCATGGCAACCGCCTTTTATAGTACTACCAACACCAGTGCTGTTCACTCCTTCTTCGCCATCGATGACTTCAACTTCTCTCAGCCATTTCATCGAACACCTTCTGATAATTCCTTTTGTTGCCCTCCAACCCCCGACCCTTTCCGATCTGAGCCCGACTCAGAGCCGAAATCTGACCCCGGAACCGAACCAGATCTCGATAGCCCATGTGGGTCATCAATTGGGTTTGCGGCGGTTAATTCTGGATTGGCGTCATGCACCGAAGGGTTAGGGTTCGAGAGCTCCAACACGATGGTCTCCGATGATAATGCTTGCTGTGATTGCTGCGGCATTAATCGGATGATTAGTGAGGATGACTGTTACAAAAGGAGAGATAATAGAGAGAAGAGATCGCCGGCGCCGGAGAAGAAGGATTTTCCGCCGCCATTGTCGTCATTGAGCGAGAATGGTAGGCGGAATTTCATGTTGAAGCAAATGAGAAACAATGGACGGTTGGAGATTGTTAGGGTTTTGATCAACCGGCCGGAGATCCTCTGCACTTCCCGCCAAAACGGTCGGCTCAGACTGCATCTCGTCGTCGACGAAGAATGCGAATACGACGACGTAGAAGAAGAAACAAGGGAGGAGGTGGAAAATGAAGAAGAGGAAGAAGCAGAGGAGAGAGAAAATGAGGTGGAAGAGACGACGGAGATGGAGGTGGATGCCGCGGCGGAGGAGGATAGAGAGTGGAAGATTCCGGCTGTACGGCGGTGCTACCAGAGGGAAGTATCACAGGCGTGGGGCCAGCAGCAACACAGATATGTTACGACCATGTGATCTTACAGTGGGCGCGTCGCATAGGACCAGTTCCTCAATTTTGTCAATTTTGATGCTTGAATAAACGAGAATTAATAATCCGGTGAAGTTCACCGTGCGAAGAGAAGTGAGTACGAAACGACACGTTTAGCTGCTAATTTTGGCGGTAAGTGAGCAACGGAGAACGTAGCTCGTGGTTGTTTAACGGTCGAATTGACAACCGCTGCTGCGACCACCACCACCACCAAGTTGCCATTTCAGTGAAGTCAGGGGACGAAAAAAACATTTTTCTTGAATATTTTTTTTTCTCAATTAATTAAATTCTTTTATTATTCATTACTATTTATTATAATGTAGGCCATCGTATAATTATGCTATTCTATTGTACGCTAATTATTGAGCTTATTTGTTGTATATGACGATTAGCGCAATAAATACTGTTTTTGCAAGTGAATCAAAAGCTTGCATATTTTACGAGATTAAAATAGTTGTTTTTAAATTTATGTTAAATCATTACTGTGCGTGATAACATAGATCTCTCTATTCAATTTGTGTCTACCCTTTATATTTTATTTTATTAGATATATGTTTTTTTAAACACTTTTTAATTAAGGAAATTAATATTCTGTGAAATACTATTCAATAATACTCTAACACTGCCAAGTGACCCTCCCCTAAAAAAGAAAACTCTTAGTAACTAATGTTGATCTTTAGTCTACGTTATAGCATGTACTTGTAAAAGTCCGTCCCACCTGTATTACATTTTATTTATTTTTTTAGTGTATAATAGTCAATGTAGACAGAATTCATATGTGTATTTCAATTTTTAAGTAATCACTCTTAACAAACTTACTAATTAAACTAATTGACACTCAAAATGATATATTGGGCACAATGATTGATTAATTAGAACTTAAATCCACGTATTTTTAGTAACAACCCTCCAAAATATTATCAATTAGATTAGACGATGCCTAATTTTATAAAACAATATAAAACTCAAAAGTTGTCCTCAATACGATGTATTACTTATGTAATGTCGGAATCTGACAATGTCATATATATGAGATTGGTATGTTCTAACATTACATAAGTAAATGTCATTTTGTTTATCAACACTATGTACCCTATGTTATGTACCAAAGGCACATATGGATTGATGGAAAAACATGTGATTTCATATGTTTTTCTTTGAATTTTCCTTGTAGAAGATTTTGTTATATTGCCCATAGTTTATTTCTCTTAATTATCAGACATTAGTCATGCAATTTTACTTTTTAAAACAATATATAATGCATTAGTTGTGTTCGTATGTAAATTTGAACACATAACCGCCCGCCCCACCCCTCCTAACAAAGGCATGATTAATTTTAAGTCGTGCTATCCAAATTTCTAGCAACTTAATGCCTGGGAACATATGGGTCAAAAACAAGGGGAAATAAATGCATTACAACATCGGACCCCAGCCACAACCGCAAAAGGGGGAAAAATTCGTCGGCAGCAGGATTTGAACCTGCGCGGGCGGAGCCCAACAGATTTCAAGTCTGTCTCCTTAACCACTCGGACATACCGCCATTGCTATCTTGAATCTGCAGATCCGAATTCACTGTTCCACTTAAGGGATTATCGGCAGTAGTCGCCAATAAAGGAAAAGAAGACACTAGCCAACAAAGTTTAAGTGCTTGTTTTAAGTGTTAATCATCACAAGCAAAAGAAGTTATAGAGATATATAGAAATATAGATTTTGCTTTTCAGATTAATTTTGTATCTCTTTAGTAACAACAACACATTTAAGTGTGGGTCACGCTTTCAGGGGATTTGGGGACATTCAAATGTACGTAACTTTACCTCAACAGACATCTCTACTCGTAGAGAGGCTGATTCCAAGAGACCAACGTAAAAAGATTTTAAGGAAATATTTAAATTGCAACTAATGATAAACAGCAGATAATGAACTATGAAAAACTAAAAACATGTGGTAGTAACTTTATAAAAACATAAGAACAATAAATTAGAGGAAAATACCTTACCTTAACGATCAAAGATAGACTAATATTTGCTCTTATACGATGAGGGTACTATTAGCATACAAACGACATACTTCAAATAGGACAATATCATGTACCCTACAACAACATTTCCTACCATATAGAAGCCAAAGGCCAACCAGGAAGTTAGCCATCTACAATCCAGTACTTAATCCTATACAGATTGTTGACTCCTATCCTGAGGGATATCCTCTATTAGCCCTAAAAATTTCAAGTGTTGTTTAACTACCTCGTTCAAACTCTTCTTTGGTCATCCCATATCTCTTCTATATTCTGAAAGGTTAATCGTCTCACAGCTTCTCAAAGGAGCATCTGTAATGCCCCGCCTAAAGGGGGCAGGTGCGTCACCGCCGTGAATGTTCGATTAAAAACACTCACAAGGCTCTCTAAACTTCTTAACCTTAATAAACCTAATCATAAGTGATAGCAGCGGAAGCTTTTATAGAAATCTAACTGAAGTTCGGGAAGGTCAATCTAAAACTAAAACATACATTGCTTATATACTTAAACCATATACAAAATGTTTTTACACATGTCTCATCCCAAAATATACATCCATACTTGTACTTATAAACATAATCATAGCGTAAACATACAGCAAGGCCTGCATTCCCAACTAGGTTCGTCAAAATTATTTCACAATTGGCTAGCTTTCTTAATGCTCCTGTGGCCCTCCTCACTTTCAAAACCTGAAAAATGGTGAGGTCATGAGCTCCCCGAGCCCAGTGAATAATCATTACCTTCCCCATTGTTACACTTTGCACATTAACCGATTAACACATAAGCACGCATTACACGTATCTTACGACATCGAAACATAACATCTCATATATCATATAAGGGGCGATAAGAGGACACGCGTATGTTTTAAGAATAAAAAAGGCACTTATATCGTTTATCTCTGATATGTTCATGAATATCACAAACACACACACATTTCTGTTATGAGGTAGGCAATTAGATTAATTTAACCGCACCTGTCCCATACCAAGTACGTTTTAAGGACCCACATTTACACTTGAGTCCTCGAACAAGCTTTGCTGTTAGTTTATTTACTAAGCTAACCATGATTGTCCCATATCAATCATGTCTTTTGGGCTCCTAGTCCTCACTGGAGTCCAAAAGAAAGTAAAACCTGCTAAACGACCCAACGGTCCACCCATAACCACAATTGGCACACATATCAAAGCAATTTTATCACAAAAGTTCACATACTAGCCATAAGCACATAACATGTGTCTTACAACATGCTCATGAACCACATATGTGTTTCAAAATCAATTACAAGCTCATAGATGTTTTGAATGCACCTTCAAATCCAAAACCAAATCCGAGCAAAACCCAATTCCATATCATATCCAAAGTCCAAAAATCCAAGCCAAAACTAATTTCACAACACATCACACATTCTTAACTGAATACAAAACTTTTAGTTTAGGGGAAATCAACTCATGACTCACATAAAGAACTATCACAAACACAAGGGTCACAAACACATCCTGGTGGACCGGGCGATGCCCACTTAAGGTACCAACCAGGGACCCAACGCTCTAAAGTACGTAGATGCCCTCAAATCACAAATCGAGGAGTCACATTTACATCCTGGAGAACCAGGGACCCACGCAGCTCCCAAATAACACAAACTGAGGAGTCAATTGGCGGACCGGACATTGCCCACTCAAGGTACCAACCAATGACCCACACAGCTCCAAACACAAGAACAACTACTTATATGGCCATAGCTCTAGAACGCTCTGTAATAGCATCAGACAAGACACGAATCTCTTTCCCCAAAAACATAACTTAATGAAATCATATAATCACATTTTTATTTTCAAAGAAATTCAATTCCAGAATTTAAACAAAAACGTAATCGAAACAAAGCATAATTTCATTCAAATTACGTTTCACAAGTGTCCAATACTTCATCACACAATCAGAATTCTCAGGAAACTCAACAATGACCTTTTCATATCTAAGTACGAATTAAACATACAAACAATCCATAATTACACTAAACAAGGCACTTTAACCCACAAATTCATAACTCACCACATACACATCCAATATTCACCAAAATTTGTATAAAATTAAAAAATAACATATAGATTCTAACATATTAATTTCATGATTTTTTTCCAGGCCAATCATTCCCAGAAATTCAAACAGTCAGCCAGATAATGAAAAATCTGCGAATTAAACTCAAAAATTCATGACTTTTAGCATACACCACCAAAATTCACAAAAATTTATCATAAATCACCCCATATAATGATAAATATACCGTAATAATTTGATAATTTTTCTCCAAACAAATCCTCCAAAATAATTAAAACAGTAACCAAAAACCATGCATCCAACACAGGGCAGTCCCAATTGAAAATTCATAACTTCTATAATACATATCCAAAATTCATGAAAATTTACATAAATTTTCCAGTAGTCCTCATAAGCTTACAGTAAAATTTTAATAGTTTTTATTTATCCCAATAGCTCACAATAATTCAAACAGAATCTGAATTTCTGCACTCAACAACAGGGCAGGTTCACTCTAAAATTCATAACTTATAAAAAACACATCCAAAATTCATGAAAATTTACCAGAATTTTCCTAATATCTTGGGTAAATTACAAGAAAATTTTCAGAATATTCCAACAATCCCATAATTTCCAGAAATTCGAACAGTTTCTGAGTTCTACAAAACTCCGAAAATCCCATCCTATTTTTCTACCATCTTGTTCAACCAAATACAAGTAACCAATCCAAAATCCATAGTTTAGCATGTATTTGGACGAATTCATAGCATCGTCATCAATTGACAACACCCAATTAATCCAAAAATCACAAATAAACATATAATTTTTAAGAGTGGGTTTCTAACAATTGAATTTAGGGTTTTAATCTACTAAGCTTTGAAACATCAAATTCATAACTTCAATTGATTCTCAAATTCGAATCCTAAATCCACAAATTAATCTTGCCCTAATCAATTTTAGGTTGAGAAAGACAAGAATTACTCACCTTAATCTGCAAATCGAAACTAAAATCGAATTCCTCTTCTCCTTCTTCTTCTTCTCCTTTTCTTCTCTGCCGTGTGTGTGTGTGTTGAAAAAAAAGTGTTGAAGAAAAAATCAAACCCCCACCCCTTTTTAAAAATAGCCAACCGACTTTGACTCGGTCAACATTGACTTTGACCTTTTTTTTTTTGGAAAACCAAAATCTTAGCAGTACACGAACTCAACTAATTTGTTTCCCAAACATAATCATATGAACTTAAATCACATATATATATCAAAGTAAAACACTTAAAATACATAAATATAAAACACATATTCACATAGTAATCAAAATTTGTAACTGAAATTTTTGGGGCGTTACAGCATCCACACTCACTCTGTCTTTTCACATGACCAAACCAGCTAAGTTTAGTCTCTCTCATCTTATCTTCTATAGAGGATGCTTTAACTTTGTTTCTAATCACCTTATTCCTAATTCTATCCATTCTCGTTTCTAATCACCTCCTTCCTAATTCGATCCATTCTCATATAGCCACACATTCATCTAATCATCCTCATCTCTGTTACTATAAACCTCTGAACTTGAGTCATTTTATTGGCCAATACTCTAAGCCATATAATAATGCTGGTCTAATTATACTGTACGATAAATTTTGTCTTTTAATCTTATACACATGCTCTTATCACATCACGCCTGAAATATCCTTTCATTTTTGCCAACCCACTTTTATACGCCGGCTAATGTCCTCGTTAATATCCCCTTTCTATTGAATGATAAAACCTAAATATTTAAACTTCCCGACTTTAAGTATTGCCACCCCATCAATGATGACTTCTCCACTGCTCTCCGGTCTTCCATTGAAACTGACTTTTAGCTACTTGGTTTCGATATGCTTAATTTAAAACCTCTGAACTTTAGAGTATATTTCCGTCATTCCAACTTACTTTTAACTCCATCGTTAGTCTCATCAATAAGAACAATGCTATCTGCAAATAATATACTCCATCATAACTCATCTTAGATCTCTCTAGTGAGTTCATCCATAATTAAAGTGAAAGGAAATGGACTTAAAGCGAACCCATGATGGCGGTCAATATCAATGAAAAAGTCATTGGTATCCCTTCTGAAGACTCTAACACTCGCCTTTACTTTCTTGTACATATCCTGAATAACTCGGATATATGCAACCGACACTCTTTTTTTCTCCAAGCATCTCCATAGCACTTCCTACGGACCTCTAACATATGCTTTCTTCAGGTCTATAAACACCCATGTGGAGATGCTTCTTTCTTATCCCTGCGCAAATTTCATGAGCCCTCTAAGGAGTTAGATTGTCTTTGTGGTCGATATGCGTGGCATACAATCAAACTAGTTCTCTAATATTGAAATATCCTTCCGTAACCTTTTCTCACTCATTGTTTCCCATAATTTCATAGTGTAGCTGAGAAACTTTATACCGCAATATTTATTACAAGCATGAATATCACCCTTGTTCTTGTATTATGGAATGACAGTACTAAACCTCAATTCGCGGGATGTCTTTGTAGTCATAAAAATAACATTAAAAAGCCCTTCCACACTTCCATTGGTATCTAATCTGGACCCTTACCCTTGGTGTTAGTCATCTTTCTTAGGGTCTCTTAATCCCATCATCGTTGATAGGGTTGCAAAATCGTTAGTTTTGTTGCCTCTCACCAGCCCCTTGTTCCCTTCTCCGAGAACTCTCCAGCACTTCACCGTTGAATAGCTTAGAAAAGTACATTTACCATATTTCCTTTATTTCTGTCACCTCTACTAAGACCTTACCGTCTTCATCTTTGATACACCTTACGCTGCCCAAGTCTCTAGTTCTTCTTTCCCTAACCCTTGCTAGCTTACAGACCTCCTTTTGCCCTTCCTTAGTCTCAAGTCTCTGATATAACCTAGGCGATATTCTTAATTAGCTACAACAACAACTTTATTAGCTCCATTTTTTGTTGATTTGTGTCTAACTTTATTAACCTCATTCTCTTCATCTAGCTCATTATTAATGAGAGCAGCATAAGCATCGTTTTACTTTTTGGCTTTTTCCTTTACCTTCTCGTTCCGCCACCAGACTCCTATTATTCTGCTACTACCTCTCATAGATGTAGCTAAGATTTCCCTAACGGACGTTCGAATGCATTCTACTATCTCTTACCACATTATATCCGCATGTTCTACTTGATTTCAGCTCTCTTCCATTATAATCCTTTCCGATAACTTTATTGCATTCTCTTTAATAAGATTCCACCATTTAATTGTGGGGTCTCCAACACTACTCTTCTTCCACTTTGAACTTTTAATCTCTACATTCATCACTAGTAACTTGTGTTGAGATTTTAAATTTGTATCTTTCGAGTAGCACCCCCCCTCAAAAAAAAAGGAGATTTTAAATTTGTGAAGCCTAGAATATGCGCGATTTTTTTTATGTGAAACAATCTTCCTGTCTTTCTTTTTCTTTTCTTTTTTTTTGAGTTCCAACTTTCTACATCGATTACTTTTATAATATTTTTTAAGGAAAAATTGACGCCAATAATCTGAACTATCAGAGGTATCGACGTGAATAATCTGACTTGTGAAAATTACAGCAAACAGTCTAACGTTTGGCCTTATTTTTTTGTAATAATCTGATCTCAGAAAATTCATATCAGAGAACAACCGAGTCAAACCTACCTAAACTCTTTGCTAATATACTTACAAAAAATAGGGTCAAAGATCAGATTGTTCATTGTAATTTTCTCAGGTCCAATCAACACACACTAGTACTCAAAACAGTCTAACCTTTGACCTTATTTTTTGTAATAATCTGATCTCAGAAAATTCATATAAGAGAACAACCAAGTCAAGCCTACCTAAACTCTTTGTTAATATACTTACAAAAAATAGGGTCAAAGATTAGATTGTTCATTGTAATTTTCTCAGGTCAGCTTATTCGTATTGATACTACCAATTGTTCAGATTATCGATTTTAATTTCCCTTTTTATAAATTATCTTTAAGGTCGGATAACTTCAAACGAATTAAACTCTCGTGAGTTTATTATTTTGATTATATTACTAGGATTATTACAATACAATTTGTGCAGACCGTAGTGTTATCTAAGAGACGATAGATCTAGAGGAAATTAATATGAAATAGGAGTATAATGCATTGAAAATTAAAAATAATACTAGAGTCTTCGTGGCATAAGATTTTTTTGTTTGTTTTTTGCGGCAGCTCCAATGATTGTTCTACTTGGTCGCAATACTTGCAGTGACAAGGTCACGTTCATTTAGATTTTCTCACAAACTATGGAAGTGGAATCCATCCTGTGTTATTGCTGGGTCCTGCGCTTAGTAAAATTGATCCCAAGGCCATATCCTCCTATTAAAACCTGACCTCAAATCCCAAAGCGTAACCCACCCGGGGGGGGGGGGTTACCAAATGTGTAAGTTAATAAAATATTTTCACTTGTGTTCAAAGGATCGCAACACTGGCATCCATGTTGTGTTAAAATTCTACATAAAATCTACCTGGAAAAACTTTTGGGAAGATAAAACCGTGAGGGCATGTTCATGATTCATGAAATCTATAGTCAAATACAAATACTACATCTACAAGCTTTCTTTACAAGATCTAACACTGGTTTGCCGAATCTCCTGCAACTGTACAGCGGCTAGATGATATCGAATGTTCTTGCATGGAATTATGACAGAGGCATTGCATGGTTTAGGATATGAGGCGGCCACTTCCCTCTGTGAATGCGAGTGCTGGGAAATCCTGGTAGCTGGAGGAGTAAGCCAAATGACATCTCCAAAACATAATAAGCACAGCCAGCGCTCTTAACTAGCCAGGACTCACTGGTATAAGGGAAATTTTTCATGTTCCTTGCAGCTTTTCAGTCTGGCTTGGTATACTCAAGCAGCATATGTGGTGATCTGTAGATCTTAACCAGTGTCCAATAAAGGATCTCTTCAACTTCAAGCTCACCTTCGGCTCTAGCAGCATAGATGTTCTCACATATTGCCAACAACCTGTATGGAGAACATGACATGATATCGATAATATGGTCTTTTTTCCATTGAAATGATAAATGATTTTCATACCTGTAGTTTGATTGCAGAAGTACAACAACAACAAAGAAAATCACTGTAGAACCTTCTGCAAGAAGGTTTTGGTAATTTGATTGTGTGTGTGACCTTATACTTTTCGTGCATCTTTAGGAATCTGTTAGTAATTACGCATGCAAGGCTAAGGCTGCCTATATTTGGATCCCCCACACCTCAACGGGACCCATACTAGGTGGTGTTGTTGTCGTTATTGTTGTTGTGTGACCTTATAGAGATGCTTTCATTAACATAAAAGGCAATAGCTAGTTTGATAGTATACATGGCACCTAGTGGGAGAGCGAAATCTACCTCCTTAGTGGGGATAAGATGAAAAGTGGGAGGGTTTAGGGATTTAAAAAAATAAAAAGAAATAATTATATAAATAATTATATATGGTAGCTATATGGTAGCCCAAGTCTATAGATCCAAAGGAATACCATACAACTTGCCTATCTAGAGTCAACCCTACACATATTGGACATTGAGCTACCCGTAACAGGCCTAGGAATTAGGACTAAGCGACTTTCCGAAATTTGGCGGTTTTAATCTAAAATGAATGGTCAAGTATCGATGAGTGTCTACCATATGTACATGAGGGGTAAATGATCAGACCAATTAAGCAATTGATAGTCATATAAAATAAAGCTAAATTGCTACTGACACTATGACTCCAAAATTGCTCATCTTGCATCATCGAGTTAGCTTACCGCCTTACCCCCACATGAGAGCCAAACCTTCAAAGTTTTGAAAGGAAATTTACCTGTCACAAGAAGGGAGATTCTCAAAGGGTATTCTCATCCTCAAATCAGCACACTGAAGTCTGAAAAAACGGCCAACCGCTAAAACAAAGGTGATGTAAAGACCCCAGATGCTGAAATGGCTTAAAGTGTCGCCAAGAATACCTTCTGTAACCATGACAAATATATGATGAATGTGGAGTGATATTAGAAAACCAATTATTTCATCTTTTTGAACCACTACGATAAGCAACTAGAATGAAGATTTCATGACTTACGCGGAGTCTCTTCACAAACCACAACAGCAATGGGGCCTGCATGCCTATCATGATCATTCAATCCAAGTGGCTTGATGTCATGAAAAGACCACCATCCTGGTTTGCCTTGATTAAATGTCAGATTTGCACTCACCATTTCCACCTGTTCTCATCATGTGTGTTCACTTATCAGCAAAAATGGACAGGTCCCACGTATGCATGAGCAATAAGAGGTAGAAGAAGACACGGAAAGATTTGATGTATGCAGCCCTACCCCTGACAAGCAAAGAGACAATTTGTGAAAGAACCCTGAAGCACAATACTGAAATTTTGACATACCTCCTCTTCAAGAAGCCGTACATCACCAGAGCCAGTTACGCGAAAGAATCTTGGATAGATGTTGTAGATTCCAAAACTGCTAGCAGTGCCATTAAGAACCTCCACCACTTTCTCTACTTTCAGAGAATAACGATCTTCAACAACTAGTTCATATTTTACAACTTCCTTTCCTCTTGGCCGATCCCTTGTGAAATGCCAAGAGAATATAACATTCATACTACTACCTAGAGACTCGATAAGTCTAACCTGGACAACAGGTGGTACAAGCCACAAGGAAATAGCATCTGCTTGGCAGCATATCAATTGAATGTCTTTCGCATCATATGGGGTCAAATACCCATGAGGATCTAGATGAGCATGTCGACCAACATCCCATGGGAGTGTTTCACACAAAGTGGTCTCAAACAGAGTAAGCCTTCCACCAGTGGTCTTTATCTCCACTTGGACACTAGCATCTTTGATTGGATTCGCAATATTTGTTGGGTTTCCACTGCTGTACATCTAGTGAGACAAGAGAAACTTAAACTCTACCAAGACCAAAATTAGATGAAAAAAATAATTTGTTTAATGGAGACATGCAAGTTCTTGCAAAGAAAAATCGGTAGCATTGTAATAGTGAGAATATGATCCTCACCCAAAGAAAGGTAAGTACTGTCAGATCAAATGCTCTTAAATGGGAAGCATCTACTATATCATCTACATCCTAAATGTGAGCAAAATTCTTCATTTACCTGGTGTAGATCCTACCAAGGCAAGATCTAAAATTCAAATATATGCAATGAAGGACAAATAGAGGTAGGACATAACAGTTGGAGACACAGGCAATGAAGGACAAATAAAGGTAGGACATAACAGTTGGAGACACAGGCAATGAAGGACAAATAGAGGTAAATTATACAGTATCAAAGACATAAGAAGTAGCGCCTAATAAGTCAAAACAGATCAAACTAAGATGGTACAACCGAAGAAAAAGGAAACTGAGGAAATAAGACATAGGAAAACAGGCATATGAAGTTCTTCATTTATCAGTCTTAAGAGTTCACTTCTTTTAAGGCAAATAAATCCATCCAAGAAAGTATCACTGAATTATTCTCCGATCAATAGTGATGCAAGATACAATGCAGCTGCTATTTTGTATCGACTTTGTAGGTATGGGTTCCGATTGGACTTACCAGCATGGGAGCCCATATAACACATATGAGCACAAGGAATAAACAGACACCGTTGCAGAATTTAGTCATCATGGTTTGCCTTGCTCCTTGCTTGTGGCATGCTCTATTCAATTCCACATCACATTTGACGAGAAACAAGCTTGCATGAATATCCTCCAGCTAGGAACACACTCTGTGTTAGATTCATGTCCATATTTGCAACTCAAATCAACATCCGGCAACAAAACAGTATCAATGCAAAATTTATTTATTCAAATAAACAGGCAGTGAAATGATACCTATTAATGTAAAGGGGGCAAGTCCTTAAGCAAGTTCAGATAGTGTGAGCATACCTACCTTCAACCAGTCATACATGGTCAGTGATGTAGTTGTACACGACCAATCAAGAACACATCGCAGTTCGTGGAGGAACGGCAATGCACGGTATAGTCTGAAGGCAAGATAATAAACTCTTGAAACACTACTCGTCAAAAATTGCTGATACAAAGTGCCTCTATTAGGAATACCATATCGGATTTGTACGGCCTGAAGTGCCAGAGAAATTGCCTTAGTGAGATATATAGCACGGAGTGCAAATACTCCGGCATGTTGCTCCGAAGGCTCCATGGACCAAGCATACATAGAAGCAGCAAATGTGAAAAGACCAAGGTTGAAAATATAGAATACAACTTTTCCCGTAGCAAATATGCAGAGATATATAACGCGATCAAGAACAATCAAGAAAAATATTATCTGCAGAGGAGGAAACATTTTCATTAGCAGGCAGAAGTGAATCAATAAAGTAATGCATTAAGGCCTTTTCTGAGAAGAGGCAATTAAACTTACCATCAAGATGAAGACAAACTCCTTAGGGAACTGGTCCTCAAGCTGATAAACTTCAAGGAACTCACTATGATTTTTTATAACAGATTGATAGAAAATAGCAACCAAGAAGAAAACAACGAGATCAGCACAAAATACATAAGCATACAAATCAATTTCACGCTTTCCTCCCCAAATCACAGAGAGTACAGGAAATGGGAAACCAACTTCATCAAACATCCCACTGTGCTGAGCTTCTAGAAAATCCTCAGCTACATCGGCTGCTGGTGTGCGCGAATGATGCCATCCTAATGGGGTGCCTTCCACTGTCGGGGAAGCATATAGCACCTCAAGAACAACCAAAACTAAACTTGCGTTTTCTGGAACTTGTTCTAGGCCTTGAACTCGAATTCTGCCAGCACTTTGACGATTTTGGTTGTTAGTTTTGCATCTCTGTGCATAAATTCGTTTAAGCAATTTGTTCAATCGGTACTCCAATCTTTCTATTTGAATACCATCCTCGGGCCAATGTTCAACTCTCATAGACAGCTGCACGAAGTAGGGAGGCATTTCTGCACCCTCAGTTAGTGACTTCCAAAACCTATAGAGACCCCTGATTGTATATTTGGATACATTCATCAATGATGATAGTAGCCTGTTGACCATCAGAAAGCAATTAGAACTGTCCCTACATTCTTTTGCATCTGAATTTCTCTTTCTGAATGAACCATATTCTCTGACAATGGATTCACTATCCCTTGCAGTTATCGAGGACTGTAGGAGTGTGAATAAGTAGACCAGAAAGAAAGGCCAATTGCTAGTTACAAGTGAAGATGTTACTTTATAGTTAGGGAATCCTAATTCCTGAAGAAAGCTAGATCGTAAGTTGAACCCAACGTGCTGGATTGTTATCTGATACAAATATTGCACCAAGATACAGACCTCTGTGTAAATTAGCATAATGACCCAGAACATGTAGCTCGGCCCAGTATGTACACAAAGAGCATACAAGAAAAGAGCAGCGAGGTAAACCATTGAAAGTAGACTGAAGTTCCAAAGATATGTCAAGACAAAGCAACAATAACAAACAACATCATTATGTGATCGCATCTGAGCCCAAAGGTAATGCAAAAGCATACTTATACGTGCATGTAAAGTGTCCGTATTCCCAGGATCAGAATGCAAAGAAAACGTCAGGTCCAAGCCTTTGCACTTCATGTTCTGAGACTCTATCTCATCATAGACACCATCCTCCTCATAATTCTCTTCTGAAATCATATCGTCAACATCAATGTTCAAGAAATTTACAAGATTGTTCACTGCTAGATTACCAAGAGATTGTACCTGAGAAACAGCTGATTTTAAAGGGTTGTCCCTTTCTTGAATTTTCTCCTCCTGTTTTTCATCTAAATCCTCAATTTCTCCACCACCATCTTCTTTATGTTCCCTAATTTCGCGAAAAGAGTCTTTGAAATTGTTCCGCATCTCAGTTGATGGACTTCTTGTATGCACAGCAGCAGATTCACTGAAATTGTTCCGCATCTCAGTTGATGGACTTCTCATATGCACACCAGCAGATTCACTGAAATTGTTCCGCATCTCAGTTGACAGACTTCTCGTATGCACACCAACAGATTCAATTGCCTCAATATTCGACGAGACAAAACTGCTAGTAGGATTTACTTCTGTATATAAGGCAGTAGTATCTTTTTGTGGTTCCAGTGGTGACATTCTCCTCCATCCAAGACCTTCACTTCGCGACAAGGCATCCCCAGAGTCCTCCGTGCTGATTGTACTGTACAACTGCCATTGCAAGTTGAGCATCTCTGCCTTTATTTTCTCAACCTGCAAATTACGTTGATAGTTCAGTTCTTCAGCTCGCCTTATGCGTAGGAGCTGTTGAGTCTTCCAAGCAGCTTTCTTTTCCTGCTCACGTAGTGCAGCTCGAATATGTTCTGCCTCGAGATACTGTGATACATAATCGAATTCCTTAGATGCAAACATACAAGACTGTAAAGATATCAGTGCAAAGATGATGATCTCCACAAGTGCTGATCTCGATGTAATCCGGAACCCATAGTCGTACTTATAAAAACCAATTATCTCATATATGTAATCTGATGTCTCATGTTTTCCCTGAGCAGCAGTCCCCGGAAATGGAGATTGATAAGCAAGAGAGAGAACAATAACAGCAAAATTGTAAATTCGCAGATATCTAAAAATTTGATTCTTTCTCTTCAGGATTTCAAGCCTCATTCGGAAAAATATGAGAGCAAAACCCAGATATCCTAGATGAAGAACATCATACTCAAGGGTGCCGGTCACTAGAATTAAGAAGAGAACAAAATCGAGCAGGTGGCAGTAACTTTCGAGCCTCAAGTAGTCAAGACACGTCCATATGCACTTTGTTTCAAAAGAGAGATCACTCAGTACACATTTGTTCTTGCTTATGGACATTATCTGTTGATATAAGTGCGAAACCGAAAGACTGGAGAACTGGTCAGCACGTAGCTTGAAACAAGAAAGCATGAAAACAGCCCAATAGCTAATAAGCATTTTATGATCATCAACTACAACTCCTGCAGAAAATTAAAAAATTGGCTGAGCAAAATAACTGATTGGAACATATATAAAGCAAACAATCCTTCAGTCCAAAATGCCTTTGAAGACTAGGAGAATGTCAGTCCTTGACTAAACATTAACGAAAGTGGAAAACTAGAGAGAAACTAACAAATCTTGTGTCTGATTGTCAGACCCAAATGATCCGAAATCTGACCCAACATAGATTGAAAATAATACAACCAATTTTGACCCAACCTAAACCAAACAAACTCAAACTTTGCTCGACTAGTGTGGATGTATTTTCTTGACAAGCTTATTTGACAAACCAATAGCAACTTGAACCTGACTTTTCAACCTAGAATGACTTGATACAAATATTCCATTAGCCCATTCTAATCGATCTAAATTAACTTGACAAACAAACAACCTGTTTGACAAGTCTAAGTACTAGTGCTATTCTATGTGTTTTGATTCCCTTTTCCCAGGGGATAAAGATCTAGGGTAACAGAGATCACATCTTCATCCAATTGGACAGTCTTGAGTTCACTCTGTTCACTATAGTTATACTCCAATGCCTTGAAACATGAAAATGTGAAGAATCCTATAGAAGAGATTCTTGCAAGAAACCATAATTACTAAAGATCATCTTCAGTCTACAAAGCCTACATTTAGATGTAGGGTTCCAAACAGCAAATGGTAAGTACATCTTGACACTGTCAAGGGTATTGCCTAAAAATTCTTTAACATTACAGGTGAATTTATTACTAGCTTCCAAAAAGATGTTCAAAAGATTTAAGCAACCACTTCAGTGTTAGCATGTGAAGAACATCTAGAAACACAGACAGACATTTATGTATGTAACATAAGTAACTCTGTAGGGTTCCTTAGCAAACATCGACAAGATTTGTGGATGAATCTTTGTATCTTTTTGTCCTAATCAGTTGGAATCTTTCCCCCCCTTCTTTTTTAATAAAAAACCCAATAAAATCAGCAACGGTATAACAAAACAGACAAGAAGAAAAAGATGGAGAGGTTACCAAGCCAGCATTTCAGGCAGTAGTCAAAGTAGACTTCTGAGTTTCTCCAGCAGTCATGGCAGGATGTCCCAGCCTCCCATGTGTCTTGTCCCTTCGATGAAATGATATGTGTACAAACGGCCAAGTACTCAAGGATGAGAACCAAGGCAGATGAGCAGACAAACATAAGCCAAAACTTTTGGATAAACTGCCGGCTTAATATAATGCATGCAGCAAGGGCTGCTATGTAGAGCAATGATACAGCATTCAGGACAGCAAAACTGCAAAGGAGTAATGCAATCATGTTTATCTCAAGGCCAAACAAGTTGAACATGTTCTCTATCCAAAACTTCAAATACAATTTAAGCAAAGTCTTCTGCGTCTTAAGTCTCTCCTTTCTCAGAAATACAATCTGATCTCTGTTCCACTTTTGGGTACCTGCTGAACTTTCTGAGATATACCCGCCAGCATGGCTTGCATCCTCTGAGCCATTCTCTTGTTCACTAGAGTCCAGAGACACTAATAAGCTGTCCTCGGCTTTTTGTCTATGGCATACTGACTCACCATTTGTTGGCCGTTTAGTTCCTGCATTGTGAATTTCAGCCGTTGTTTGATTAGCTGGTCCAAACAAAGTGAAAACTTCCTCCCATTTTCCTCCACTTCCTAGGTCTCCCGGCAACTTCTCTACCCATTGAAAGACAATGTACTGAAGCATACAAGCAATTATAACCAAAATTTTCCCCCTGAAGCCCGATGCCATACCCCAAAAACCGGGCTCAAACAACTGCAAACCAAGGAACTGGGACAGGTAATAGAGCTTTTGACCAGGAAACATTCCTGTCTGAGCACCCCACATTTGAAAAAGATAGTCAAACAACAGTAGAATTCCTGAATAAACTGAAAAAAATTTTGAAGGGCCTTGACAAGATTTCAGCAGTGTCGAACTAATAACCAAGCCAAGAAGATAAATTAAACCAAATGCCCCTACAGGGGACAAAGATGCATAGAACAAAGAGATGGCCAACATCTTCTCATTGTGCAAAATTAGAAGGCGTGTCATGACAGACCATTTTGCATAATCTGGTGGATCATCATTATCTGAATCTAAGTCCTTGCTTTGCCTTCTTTCGTAGCTATGTAATTGCATCACTACTAGCACAACTAAGGAATTCCAAACGTTTATGAAAGCTGAAGCTTCTGACTTAAAACCAAATGCCAGATAAAGATCCACAACGTTGGACAACCAAGACTGGAGGCTTCGGGATACACTCAAGCCATATATGAAAAGAAAAACAGTGACAGAATAAGCTTTCAAAGGATACCAAAGGGGCCTTCTTGTTCTGCCCATCAGTTGCCTTCCAGTCAACCAGAAGAGAAGGCCAAAGAGATAACCAAAGGATATATAGTTGGGAGATACAAGGTACACTGCCACGAGTATAGTAAGAAATGCAATATAGGTGCCAAATGAATGATATATCGACAGAATCTTCTGATGAATAGCACTGAGAAACTCTGCAATCCTCATCTCTGCAAAAACATTTAGGAAAATATCAAGCCCTCCTCATTTAATCTCACTTAAGTTAGTATACATCATAATGAAATGTTGGCCAGTTTACTCAAGATCACCTAATAACCATGTCAACTAATCATGCTTTTCATGCTTTCACTCCACAGCAAAATTTTTTATAAGGATATTTTTCCTTTTTTCTTTTTTCTTTTTCAGGTACTGTGAAATGTGATGAGCTATTCATCATCTAGTCATTGTTCTTTTAGGCTTTTGTGAAACAATCTATTAATCAGTTTTGTAGAGCTCGAGGGAAAACAAATACACATGCAAACATGTGCACCCCCCCCCCCCTCCAAAAAAAAACCCCACAAAAGAAAGAAATTGCACGCACACTCCCTAAACTGATAAGGACTCCAATCATGACTCTGACTTGCTATTCTCATATTATCTGGCCAGAAGATTTAGAGCCAAAAGTGAATGCTTATGCTAATGAGAAATATATATCTATATCCTGAAAAGGCAAAGGAATTTCTTTTTAGTACATGACTGAGAAATATGAAGAACAGAATTGGGATATAGGTAATACACATAGCTAAGTAACCAAAGAAATAGCAAACAGAAGTATGCAAGATAACAAGATGTGTTTACATTACCCCTCCCCACCCCCCCAAAAAAAGGTAGTATGAAGTATTCTTTTAACCCTCATATTTTCGAAATAATGTTTACCCTTCGCCTTTGTACGAAATAATTTGAACACCCATATTGTTAACATGGTAGCTGATTATCTGTTCACGAGATTGTAGCATGTTAGCAATAAGGGGTTCAAAATTATTTCATACAAAATGAAGGATGGTAAAAGATATTTGTATTTCACAAGTGTGATGGTTATTAAAAATATTTGACAACACCTCAGGGTATGTATGAATACCTCAAGGTAAAATCAGTTACTAACGACGTTCATTTCTAAACGTTTTGCCAGAATTGTGAAGTTTCTCAACCATTTACAGCACAATCTGCATTAGTATCTTGTATGTTTTATGCTTACATGTCTTTACTTGTAAGTTGTTTCAAGTCATAAGCAACAGTTTAAAAAGGATGAAACAGTTACTTGTTACAAGGTATATGTGAATACCTGCATGTAAATGTAGATAGCTCCAAAACAAAGGAAACTACAAAAGTAAAAGTTAAGCTATTCTTATCTGAGATTGTACCATGAGACGATGAATTTGGTCCAATCCCTCCCATCTTGGAAATATAAACTGACAAAAGAACTGACTTCTTTAGACCGGCTTTTAAAATGCTGAATCCAAAAGGAAGGCAAGGAGTATGCTGCAAGATTGCTGAAAATGAAAAGAGCATTTCAAATCCATGATTGTGTATTGCGCAAAAGCAAGCAAGAACCACTATCTTCACGAAATCCCCATTACAAGCACTATCAAGCAGACCTGCAGCTCACAATAGCAACATATAATTGTTGGAAGAGGAGAAGCGAATTGTGTCAAACAAGTTTCAGAGATTCTTATGTGAAACCAATTGAACAGTAATAGATACCTAATTGCAAAAGTATATTCCTAGGCCATGATCCTTCTTGCTTCAGCATCTTTGACAACATATTGAGCTGAAGAACATACAATAAAGCGAAATGTGTTTCACATAAAAGAATCAGGGCTTGCCTCATTCTTTTATCAACCGGGGACTTCAGCAGATACATCATGAAGAATATAACTGAGATAAGAAATAAGAATTTCCGGTAGTGAGGATGAAGGCTATTACCAAGAAGACTCAAAATTTGAAGGATAGAAAAGGAGTGTATGATTCGACATACTATACAAGGCATGGATGAAACCAGGCTTCATAGATATCACCAAAATGAGAGTAAGTACTATAGCTCGAGAACACTTGGTGAACAGCCATACAATTGTGGCAACAATTAACACTTTTGTCTCTTCTTTCTCTGACATACATAAGAGAAGTCCGATTCATTAGTATGAAGATGTAACCATACAATTCATGACCAGGATGACTTGAGATTTTACATGAAATAAGAAAATAATCGAAAAGGAAAGGAAAGAAATTCAAATGACGACATTGAGACAAGGTGTGTTTAGAATGCATTTTGGTAAGAAAATGCCAGCAATGAATAATCAAAAACAGCGACCTTAGACTCAAAGCATAAGATCTCCATAGCTCACCTTCCGTGGCAGAATCAGCAGGCAGAGATTGCTGATTTCCATCAGATAAAAAACAGAAAACAGAGCTGTTCACAAGGTTGCCTAAAGCAACGAGAATACCAAGACAGAATTGTGCAAACAGATAAAGACCAGGGATGGAATACTGCCATAAACCAATAGTCTCCCAAATCTCCATGTCCTGTTGAAAAGTAGAGTGGTAATGGCAATGGAGTTTTAAGACACCTATAACATATTAAACTAGAAAACTTTACCTTCTGCGCTTTCTTATTGAAATATGTGAGTGCTACATTGAAGATATATGTGCTGATGGCCCAAAAAAGAATGAAGACGAGAAGCAAGCCATTCAACCGGTGTAAGTGAAACAAGGAAGGGAATGCATATAAAATGTAGCCAACATACGCAAGTAAGCCAAACGCATAGAAACTCGCGAACTGGATACTCCAATATGAAAGTGCAAGCAGAGAGATCTGCCATATCCACAATAGCAAGTTTTAGGTGCATAATTCAGTGGAAGCAATCACTACTACACTCACAAATACTAAAAAGGAAATAACGTTGTGACTTTCTGATGAAGCACTACAAGAATTGATTATGTGTAGTACAAGGTAGTCAAAGGTTTCTAATTTAGGCAAGACTCTGAGCGATGATTTGGATTTGAATTTCTCCTACAATAGCAATTCTACTTTACTTTAGTTCCCATGTTTTTTTTTTAAAAAGAAAGGGAAAAAAAGAAGAATTGTTTGTGCATTAGCCATTAGTGGATTAGCCTTGAAATCAACTCTCTCGCAGCCTCAATCACATCGAGTCCATAATATTCTGCCATGTTTTAACACAGCCATCATACTCGTATTACAGTACAACTCAGATTGAGCATATGGTAACATGCACCCCGTGTAACTAGTCATGAAGATATTATGTCGAGAAAGTAGAGGTTACAAAGGCAGAGAAAAAAGCCACATATATCAATCTCAATCGTACCGGAAATCCATATGTGAAGAAGTTGATGGTAAAGGTCTTAAAAGCAGCTCCTTTAGACAGAAGACTGCTATGCCTTACTTGAGATCTGCAACAAATTGAAAGTAAACTAATTAGGTTACATGGAGATTCTGTTAGAAGTCCAGATCCTGGGAAAATACTCTAAACTGCATAAATGCCCTCAAAACAACAGAGTTCAATGGTCTTATGAAAGGTAGCAGATCACGTGACAAATATTACAACAGGTAACATACCTTGATTGGTGAATAGGAAAGAAATGATTGGATGGAAGAAGGGGCTCAGTCAAGCTTTTTTCTTTTATCGCCATCATGACATCCATTTCAGCTAGATCACATCTACTGTATGCAAGCTGGAGAAAAAAGAAAGGAACATGAAGGGAAGTAATTTCGCAAGTGTTATGTAGACTTCCGCAAGTTATTAATCAGAATTCAGTTTAAGTCATAGAACTCTGCCGTAAGAGAAAAAGTCATCCTCACCAGAATGTAAAACAGCAGCACAGAAATGCCAGAACAAGATTCTGACAAAGCAGACTGGGAAGAAATTTTGTAAAACCCAATAAACTCAGCAAGCCAATTGAACGCATCAGAGAACTCCAAGGGAAGTTGATAGATATACAACAAAACAATGTTCACACCAGCATAAGGCAAAAGGTAACTCCACCACCTTTTTGAGAAAAACAAATGAATCAGCACAGAAAGTGATATATCGACCAGTTGAGATATGATCATCTAACAAGTCACAAGTCACAAAACTCGAAATCTTACCAGAAGAGACCTAGAAAGTTGCTAGTCAGAGACCAATCTATTAGCCCAATGCAGCTGCCTATGAAATAAGGCAAGGAAATCCAAGAGGGGTGACAGATTCCTGCAGTAAGCTGTATAGCAGGAAGAAGCAAGCAGCATGTTTCGCGTAGTTTAGAACCTGTCACACCGTCAGACAAATGCTGGATATCACATTATTATTTTCCAGAAAAATGAGAGGATTTCCGCAGAATGCTAAGGGCAGGCGTAACGCAGTGGCAAGCACTATATGAAGATAACTAAGAAACGGCAACCTAATTGTTGTTTAGTGAGCCAAAAGCTTTCGACATCCCAAGAAGAAGAGGCGATAATCTCTGCTAAAGATTATTGCTTCCAATAACAACTTTGGGGCGGGGGGGGGGGGGGTACTGCATAAATTATTGCACATTCATCCTTTCTGCCAAAGGAAGAACAGGGTTGAAGGCCCGTGACCCAACAAAGAAGAAAAATACAGTCTATGCAAATATGAATTATATGGCCCAATGCTTCCTCACCAGTCATTACAGATATATGATGCTGCTGAATCATCTGGTATATCTAGAAACTTGAAAGCATGTGCATGAATGAAATAAAACAGTCATCAGTTAGACGAACCTATATGTTCAAATTCAGAAGTCAAGGTCCTTAAGGAATATTCTCTCCCATCAAAGCTGAATTTACTGCCATAAATATCAAACAGGGCAATCAGAGCAACAGCTACGTGTACGACCATAAAGGCAATAGCAGATGGAGCCTCAGAGTGAATTCTGCCCAAAAAAAAAAAAGTAGAGGAAAAAATGGAATCAAGAGATAAGAGCAGAGCAGCATTTAAATTCTGAAATAATTATGCTTAATTTGACTAGTATTTACCTTATAAGACCCATTATCTGTGCCCATTGAGCGTCCTCTACTGTCCATTTATCTCCTTGAATGGCCAGAATGATATGAAATGCAGCATAAGAAAGTAAGACGAGAAAAGCAAACACAAGAAGAAACCTTGATGGCAATGCTTGCCGCCTTGAACGGATGCCTGATCAAAGGAAAAAGAAATAAAGAAAATCAATAACCATGCTCATCAATGTATGTAAGCTCGAGCCAAGATGACATCCATAGCATACTCAAACCATAATCTACTACCAAAATTCATTGGTACCAACGAACTAAAACAGATTCAACCTTCCCCCCCCCCCTCTTTCCCCAATTCACATAAAACCAAGATATATAAAAGGTGGCTGATGTCAGTGAATAAGGTGAATTTTTAGCTATCTTATGGGAATGTTGGAATGCTAGGAATCAATTCACATTTAAAAGCAGC
>JACYFF010031955.1:12161196-12208530 GCA_017589665.1 Selenicereus undatus
CAACACTACACCCTTCCCTTCTCGATGGAAAGCCCTTACTTGGCTGTGTCTTTTTGGTCCAAAATGTGCAGAGGAAGCAGGCTCGACGAACTTGGTGACAGTGATCTCTGATACAGAAGCTCCAGTAAGAAGGAAATTGACAGCAACTTTATAGGTCTCCCAGTGCAAGACGTTAGCTGGATGGAATCATTATATGCACAACACCAGCTCCCAGAAGGAAAATGTAACAGCCCACGACCACCCGCCATTGAGGTATTGTCCGCTTTGGGCAGGCGGGACGCTACCACCATCCCTGCCCTCACGGTTTTGTCCTCAAAAGGCACCTCAATGGGTTGAGGTATCCCCACGCTTATAAGGCGTGGTTTGTTCTCCTCAACTACCGATGTGGGATACCTTCATCCAGGACGCTTCTTAGCCCTTGGATCTACAGTGAAATACCATGTAGAATTGTCCAAAGAATTAATAGATTCCACGCAACCACCAAAGAACAAAACAGTCTTGGACACAAAGGATATAGTAGCATTCCGGGTATACTAGTTTTTGGAAGTTTCTAGGGTATAAATAGCCCCTCTATTGCTGTTTTTCTACATATTTGATAATATAATAAAATTGAGTTATTATGTTTGAGTACATCTCCATCACATAACCACTAGAATTGTTGCATTTCACGAAATAAATGAAAAAATGAAGATGGGTTTCGTTGGAAAGATCAGTGAAGTGCTAATCTTAATAGGAAACATTAAGACATGAGCCTACAACTGCATCTTTCATTGAATCTGACTAATTCATATAATCAGGGTTTTATGCAGAAAAGGAAAGAAAATTCCCAAGAAAATGGATATCTAGTGTCTAGACTGAAATTCGGTTACTAAGGACATGGGTTCATCCATAGTTCTGCATCATCAATTACGAAATTGATTTGCATACTTTAGTTGCTTTTAAACCAAACCAACCTCAGCATTAATTGATATCCTTATAGTTTCCAAAATTTCCAAGTAAACTGTCCATACATTTCATCCTCGCTAGAATGTACCTAACTAATTTGTGTTCTTCATTAAGAAAAAAAACACACACACAAACACACAATCTCAGACAGCACATCATGATCAAAAGATTAAGAAGGAATAAGAAACGAACAAAGAAATAGGTAATTGTAACTCACTAATCTCAGGGGCTCCATATTGAAGGTAGAGAAATGCTATCAGATTCACTAAAGATATCAAGCTCCAGCTAAGCAAACCAGCTGCATGAAGCAATGTAAAAACGTATAAGTTAATACAGGAAGCTAAACATGAAGGAGGCGAAAATAAGTAGCATAGAAGAACATGGCAGATAGTAGTATAAAATGTAACATGAAACTGAAGTTCCTTGGACGGGGTAGGATCTTTGTTACAAGCACCAGCAATAATTGATCATCTCTCATGTTGACTTGATTTTTTCCCTCTAGTTTTTTCCCTCTAATACATAGCAGGGTTGCTCCCTAACTTTTAATGGAAAGAACAGTCGAGCCAAATTAATTCATGTAGAACCTGCTTAATTCAGGTATGCAAAATTTTCTGCGGCAACAACCAATGCATCTTTCTGTAGATCAATGTATTTGTATGCATACTTAGAGTAACTGCACTAGGATTATGAGCCAAAAAGTCTCTAGGAAATCAATGCAACACAGGTTGTACAATATGAAAATACACGTGTGTATATGGGCCAGAATCATCTGCTATTCCCTCCTATTACTATTAAGGTCATAAACTGCAGACATGTGTGCATCTTTAACTTTAATATATGTTGATGTTCCTCTGCTTCTTGATCAATGAAGTAATAGACAGTCAACTGTTCTTGGTTCCTAAGGGAACTCCTCTCTACAATTTAAGGGCAAGGGGGTTCTCTAAGGACTGGAATTCAACTATCGGTTCCAATGAAAACCTCTTCGCATGTCATAAGACATGATAATCAACTAACCTAACTTCATGGCACTATGTTCACAATGTTACCTGAAAAACAAGTTAAGTACATAACTTGATACCAAATACAGAGAAATTGAATATCAAATTGTGCATAAAGAATTAAGTTGCTGTGTGGTTTCCAGAGGATTCACAACCAATTGCAAAAACAAATAGGATCTTCCATCCACCTTGGACGGGCTAAAGAGAAAAGTATAAAAGACTTATAATATGCTCCTTGGAAAACACAGCACTTTTAAGGCACGATCTTATTCAAAAGAATTTGATGGTAAGAAGATACTATTAGTCCACTTCATGAACCCACTAAATCTAGGTAGCCTCATAACTAGAACCTCAACAGAATCAAATGGCTTAAATCTCATAACCAATTTTCCTCCAAAGCTGATCGTTTTACATGCTTTACATTTGCGAAGCAACTGCGAGTTTATATTACAGCAATCAATCAGATATACATTAACTCCAATAGCAAGTAATGCAGCACCTTTGGCTTTCAGTAAACTTTCAGCTATTCAGAATCTACATGACATTATTTTCATAATAGTTAAGAAGAAGACCACTTCAGCAGATGTTTCCATCATCCTCAGCGATCAATCTGACGGATTTGAGCTAAGAATGTACCAAATGCCAAATGATTAACCTCGTTTCTACTTGAAGGTTTCAACCTATGCATGTCAGTCAATCTAGGACAACAGAAGTAACCTGAATGATCATCATATTCACCTAATTTCCCTTATTTTCACTATATTAAGTTGCATTCTATTAGACCGTACTTTCTTATTTGGCTCTTCCTATACTTTCAATGGCCCTTCAATGACACTCATTAAGCAATTCATCCGTCTAATTTGCTGGGATGTGCAGTGATCCTTGAAGGACTGCACCCCACACAGCAGGGCAGGTGGTATGCACTGAACTCTTCAACACTATGATTCCCTACAGGGAGTCCATTTTGCCAAACATGCGTGCCCCTTTAAATAAAAATGGCCATAGTTCTTCTCCCCTCCTGTCCAGAACAGCAGGACATTATACTTATATGCATGCCTAACAAAATCCAACCATTTAAATGCAAAATTGCTATTAGCAACCCATGTACTCAAGCAGCATAAAATGACTTCATCAAAACAATCAAAAGCAGCTTCTTATCTCTAGTAACTGCCGAGCTACACATAATGCAAACACAAAAAAGAGGCCAACCATTTTACATCCTGAGGAGAAGCAATGCCACATCTAACACAGAAATGGGAGTCCTTTACTCTGCTCATTCATATGTTCATAATATTAAAAGGGCAGAACCCACACATCACCAAATGAAATTAACAATATTTGTTTGATCGAAGTATGAAGCGTACTATATCTCCATAGAAGTTTGTACAGTACCTATCAGTAGCACCAAAGGCAATATGAATCCACTCAGTAATTTCCCCATTGACTTACTTCATAATACTTGGCTACATAAACGTAGATTTCTTCAGCGCAATGTTGATTTTCGGACAGAAACAAGAACCCCCGGGAGAGAGAAAGGGGATTTTTAGTTTACGAGCATTGCCAAATTTATACCCGCCAAAAAAACCTCAGTTTCTAATTACCCCTTTCCCTAATTCATCAATGCAATAAGGGCACTGCAAATTTGTGACAAAATCCTGAAATGAAAGCCCTAATCGAGGAACACAAACTCTTTCCAGAAATAGACAATCCAAAGCACAAATGAGAATCTAAGCAGCAAACCTCCGGTTATTTCTCCCCGTTGATCATATCATGCATCATTTGATTCATTTCACGTTCACTAATGCTGGGAGCAAGTAAAAGGTGGCCTGTAATTAATTATTAATTGGATTTTTGGAATATAATTATTAATTGGATTTTTGGCTCAAGATAGGAAGTTGTGGTGGGAAATGATTAAGATCATAGAGTAAGATTTTAGATTGCAAAAAGTCGACCTCGTAGTTGGCTTTTGGTTGCAGTGTCAGCGTGCTGGTGGTGGTGTTCGTTTCGTTTTATCGTTGTTGTTTGCAGGTAGTACTTTTTATGAGGAAGAGGCACCATTTGCTTATCTCTGGTTGTTAAAGTATGTTACCATCATCTGATTTACTGTTCTTATGTTACATAACTACAACGACTTGTCTTTTTAATGTTACCATTAAGTGTTTACTAATGTCTTTTCTTCAAAGACTTTTTCAAAAATTCATTTTATGTGAGTTTCTCGGAATCGGCCTCTCTACGGACATGAATATCAATAGGGATAAGGTTGCCTACAGTTGGATCTCCCTAAACCCTGTGAAAGCGAGACTCACACTGGGAGGCGGTGTTGTTGTTGTGGGCTTTAAACAAACAAGTCATATATATAAACTCAAATGAGATTTCAATTCAAAATAAATTGACAATGGATGGAGTAACTCACAAACTTATATACATGTTCAAACTCTTTAATTTTATCAATGTGTAACAACGGTAGCTTTCATATTTTTTCCAATTTATCAATGTGGGATAATACTCACTTTCATACACTAACACGCTTCCTCACATGTGGACTACTAACAAGACTCAAAACATGCATGCGATTTTAATCAAACTGGGACAGTGGCTAATGAAGATTGAGTAATTTGCTCTGATACCATGTTAAATGTTATATCAGTTGGGCTTTCAACAAACGAGTCATGTATATAAGTTCAAATAAAGTTCAAACCCAAAATCAATTGACAAGGGTGGGGTAACTCATAAGCTTCTATACATATTCAAACCGTTTAATTTTATTAATGTGAGACAATACCACTTTCATATTATTTTCATTTTATCAATGTAATATAACACCCACTAGCTTTCATACTCCAACATATAACAACTTGAACTTTGAGAGTGACACGTCGAACCTTGAAATTATTTATTTTCAATAGTGTATGAGTCATTTTAGATTATATTTTTCACACAATTTGAATTTCAAAATTATTGTAGACAATTTGAATTTCACATGCTTGTTTTGTTTTAGACATAATATCATTTGAAATAAATACTCTAAAAGTTTAGAATACTAAGCCTATTTACTAAGGTCGAATTATTAGTTTCCACCGTTCCAAAGTTTGAATTATTATATATCAAAAATACTTATTATTTTGTTAGAATGCTCCTGACAAGGGATAAGGGGGAAAAAAAAGGAAAATCAAATAAAGAAGATAGTTGCTCCTTCTTGGTTAGCACCCGAAAGAAATAAAGACATTATAAATAAAGAAAATAGATAATATGAGTTTTTTTTTTTTTTTGGGGGGGGGGGGGGGGGCGCGCGGGCCCCCCCGAGAGGGTTTTGGGTTAGATCCTGGGCATCACGTTCAGATCATGGCATTGAGTTCTTATTAATCATCCCTCAACATAGCCATATATTAACAATGGAAATCAGCCACACATATACATATTAGTAGTATTGTTTATTCCTTATCAGTTGCTTCAGCTAATGAAGATAAGATTGCTACTTCTTAAATTATTTATCAGTATAAAGGTTACAGTTATCACAATTTAAACGGGTGATTGGGTAATGTATTGAACAATTTATACCATAAAAAGGAGCCCAATAATAAGAGGTGACGTTTAGGAAGACTTTTCAATCAAATCTTGTACACTTTTATTTGGAATACAACATGAACTTCTCCTATATATATAGTATTTGTCGTAAACTTTAGGTTTAGAAGAACTCACAAATGTACGCAGTTAGGCAATTTCATGAATGTCATTTCAAAATAGCATTTTTTTATTTCCCCCTTTTTTTAACATCAAGTTTATTTATTTATTTATTTAGGTAAAATGACAAAAGATGCAAAGAACAGTTAGAATAGAAGTGGGAAATAATGCAATATTCGATAAAATTTGCCCTCCAAAAAATTAGAAATCAAAATCAAACAGAGCGAAGGAGCGACAGTGACGGTTAGATCTCAGACTCAGAGGAGAGAGAAACCCAGAGACAACGACTGGACACCCAAATGAAATTGATCGACGATGATATGATACGAGATGGGACATCACCATAACCACCATCATCCGCCATTTCAGCACCACCAGCAGGACCAACAGCTCTTCAACCACCAGCACAGCAACAGCCACCACGACGACCACCACCATCAGCAGCAGCCAAAACTACCCAAGAGAATCATAATCGTTCGTCACGGCCAAAGCCAAGGCAACGTCGACGATAGGGCTTACTCCACCACCCCGGATCACAAAATCCCTCTTACCTCCGATGGCGTTTCGCAGGCCCGAAACGCCGGCGTTTGTATCCACCGTCTCATCGAATCGTCCTCCACCGGGCCATGGCGGGTCTTCTTCTACGTGTCGCCGTACGACCGTGCCCGATCCACGCTCCGAGAGATCGGAAGGGCGTTTTCGAGGCGAAGGATCATTGGGGTTAGGGAAGAATGTAGGATTAGGGAGCAGGATTTTGGGAATTTTCAGGTTGAGGAGAGAATGAAGCTGATTAAAGAGACTCGGATCAGATTCGGGAGGTTCTTTTATCGCTTTCCTGAAGGAGAATCTGCTGCTGATGTTTATGATCGTGTTTCGAGTTAGTTCTTCTCCTCTATCGACTTGAATTTTTCTGGGTTTAGTTTGTCATTTTGTTTTCTACTCGTTGTTTGCTTGATTGTTTATGCTATTTGGGGTTGTTGTGTTCTGTGAACTGGCCAAGATTTCTGACTTCTGGGTATTTTTATCTGATTGGGAAGTCAGTTGGGTTTCCTGGATTTTCACTAGGAAAATGCTCAAAGTACAATGAACATGCTAGTTGTAGGAAATGATGGACTGAATGAGAATTAGCTGTTGCTCAATGGTCGGTCGTAATAGTTGGGGTTGATCTTTGTTTTTTAACGGTTTTTTGAGTTTTAGGCATGACGGGATTTCTTTGTAAGCAGAAACTTCTCAGTTGGTAAGGATAGTAGTAGGAAACCAGTGGTTGGATCTCCAGAAGTTCTTTGATCGGCTTTGAACTGGTGGGGACATGGGCTGATTTTTCTACAGGTTTTACTTAAAAAGTATGTTTAGCTTCTTGCTTTTAGTTTAGTTAGTTATTCACTTTATTGCCCAGCACCTTCCTTTTTTTCTATCATTTTCTTCTTAGCTAGCTCTGCGTTTTTGAGTGAAAGGCAGAGCTTCCGTGGATGGTGAAGTTGTGTGAATAAGATTTGGGCATTGTATTGAGTCTTTCATCGGGGAAAGGTTAAATGAATAATTTGTGCTGAAAATGAAAGCTAATTGAATGCTAGAATCTAGTTTATTGAAAAATATTTTGCCGAGCTAAAAGGGTACAATATACTTATGGAGGTAGCCACTTGTATTTTTGTTTACACAACCTACACGTTATTCCAATGGCCATATCAAGATGTTCATTGGGTGAACAAATTTGTGCACTTCTTTGGAAGAAGAAAAATCCTTTTCTACGTCCACATTCTTCATTTTTGTCTCAATGGGAGATGATTGACATTAGGTAAAATGAAATGCCTCAAAGGGAAGATTGTTGATAATGTGAAGGCTAATGAACTGGAAGAATGTGCAGTTGCTTGTGTAAGTATCTGAGTCGGTGCTTTCATTTGTAGGCTTTGCACTTACTAGTGAATCTGGTTCACATGCCAACGTTTAAGTGCATAAGATCCTTTCATGTTGGCAATTTAGACGACTTGTATTTACACGTTGCTTTCTTAATGACTAGAGCGAGTATTTTTCTGCTGTAAGAGTCGAGTCTTTGGCCCTAAAGGAGTAGACATAGAAGCTAAAAGTGTGGTCGATTTTCTCTTGTCCATACTCCTGGTACATTAAGAAGTGTTCCTAGTGTCGAGATCCGTCAAGAAACTAATATTTGTTTAGAACTTGCCCTTCAAGGGGTTCCTCACTCTCCCTTTTATGTCAGCTTCTGATGCCTCCTTGGCTTGTATTCTTCTTTGAGTGTGCGGTGATTCCATTCTTCTCCTTCTAGATAATTCATCGTGCTCCTCTGATAATCTTTCTCCTTTTCTCTGTTGATTGGGAATCATTTGGTACATAGTAGGTTAATACGTGAATGTCAACTTTCTGTTTTCCAGAGTTGAAGTCAGATACTTTTTTCTCTGAATCATAATCTATGGGTTGTAAATGAATAAATATCCCTTTTTTATGCTAAATGCCTCATTCTTGATAATGTGAAGGCTAATGAATTGAAAGAATGCGCAGTTGCTTGTGTAAGTGACTGAGTTGGTGCTTTCATTTGTGGGCCTTGCATTTACTAGTGAATCTAGTTTACATGCCAACATTTGAGTGCATAAGATTTTTCCATGTAGCAATTTGGAGGAGTTGTATTTACATTTTACACCTTGCTTTCTTAATGAATACTATGAGTATTTTTTCTGCTGGAAGAGTCGAATTTTTCGGCCTTAAAGGATTAAACTGAGAGGCTACAAGTGTGGTTGATTTTCTCCTGCCTGTACTGCTGTTACATTAAGAAGTGCTCCTAGTATTGAGATCCCTGCAGAAACTAATATTGTTTAGAATTCGCTCTTTACCGGGTTCCTCACTCCTGTTACCTCTACTCGAGTTGCCTCCTAGGCTTGTCTTCTTTGAGTGTGCAGTGATTCCCTTCTACTACTAGATAGTCGATAACCCTCCCTTTGATAATTCTTCTTCTTTTCTATGTTCATTGAGAATCACTTAGTATATAATAGGTAAATAGGGGCTTGTTAACTTTCTGTTTTCTAGAGGTGAAGTCAGAGACCACTGAATCATAGTCTATGGGCAGTAGATGAACAAATATCCCTTTTCAATGCTAAAGGCCCAATTGTTCTTATCCTTTTTACGCGGGATAGAAAATTGGAGAGTTCTCACTGGCTTGCACTTCTCAAATGGCTGAGGGCGGCTTTTTGTGGGCCTTTGCTGTTGCTATGATCTACTATTCAGAAGGGTTGAGTCAAGGCTTTAGAAGTTATGTGAATTCTAAAGCAGGCTATCAGTGCAAAAATAATCTTCATATGAAGTATTGCAAATCTCCTGTGATGATGAATGGGTTTGTTTTCAGTAAAGTAAGAGATCTGGTTAAAAGCATTTTGAATAGGAACAGCAATTTACCTTGGATTTTCCTTCAATCCTGATCAAGGACTTTTAGCCACTGTTTAGTGCACCCTCCTCAAAAAGCTGACAGGCCTAGACCTCTCAACATCATTGATAAGGACCGACCACTTTGTAGAGAAAGCTAATAAATGTAGTGTTAATTTTTCTCAAAAGCACCTGTCTTATAAAAAATGTGCAAATTGGCCTATAGTGCTCCCACTAACAATACTCAATAATGTTGGAAAGATATAAATCAATATTAAAGCCATTTTGGCTTTGGTGCGTCCTGCATACCCAACTCATTGACGACATTTGACGCCTCCTCCTACGAGTATTCCTCCTATAGTTTGACGATATCCTCAAGACCCATAGAACACTGTAAGAGATCCCATCAAGAAAAAGCCTTGAAGGTTGATCTTCATGATAAAGCTTCATCTTTAATGATGATGCCTCAACATGATTTTTGCATTCACTTTGATGCTGTGAATGGCATTGAACTTTCTCATGCTATTGGCCACTCTGAAAAATTCTGGTGTTGCTACACCTTCAATCCAGTGTCATCTAGCGCTCCAAAGACGTCAGTACTCTAAAAAACCAAGGAGAGTTTTTTCTTAACTGGAAGTTTTTAACTCTATCAGCCAAGATCAGGGCTTGCCCCTGCTCCTTGTCATCCTGTAATTTGACCCTCTACACCAAGTTGACCATCTTGGTACCCAAATGGCCGAGGACTTAGCCAAAATGATACTATGGGTAAGAAATGCTGAGGTACTTAACAAAAAGATTTCACGAGGTCATGAAATCCTTCCATCTTGGGCAACATGTTTATAAATTTGAAAGGCCTTTCTGTTGCAGAAACCACCTCAATATTAGGAAAATCAGTAAGTATTCTTTAGGAGAACGGCTTGATGAACCCTGTGCATGATACAACTGCATGTGATTCTGTGTTTAAAAAAGCGCGCCCAGGGTGCGCCTAGGCTCACAAAAGCCCGAAGCCCACCCTCTTGCGCCTTGGAATGGGTCAAGCTCAGCCTATTTGTAAAGCCCGCGCTTTTTTGGGCTTTTCTGGGCTTCAGACTGAGGCCTAAAGCCCACAAAGCCCGCATTTTATAGATCACAACAGACCATTTGGGAAAAAAAAGAAAAAAACCTTTAAGGGGCCTCGACCTCTCTTTTTGTTTGTGGAAGCCTTTCAATCAAGATGTTACTAAAAGTAAACAAAGTATATTGCTACTACTGAACATGAGTTTGGAGCTAGAAACCCTAACCGTGGCGACAACAATCTAGTAAATGTTTTGTTCTTCTGTCTTCTTTCAGACTTCCTTCTCCATCCTTCTCCTCAGTTATTGGACAACCATGGAAGGTTTTTCTTTGTTTCCTTTTGTTTTTTTGTAGCTTCAAGGAGGTCGAAAATGGTGCCTCCCCCAATGCTACAATCTTACTGAGCCCTTACTTTTTTTTGTGCTTCTTAATCTTTCTCCCTTTCTCTCTCGCTCTCTTCCTTCCTGGCATGTTGGCAGCATGTGTTATGCTTTTGGGGTTAAATTTATAGTAATCTAATTGAGCTGTGTTTAATGCTTTATTTGTGTTTTGTCGTGTTTAATTGATTCTCTTTTTTTTTTGCCGGTGAAAATCATTTATTTGATGCCATTATCTAGTTGATTTTAGAAGAAATATGATTTTGGAATGATTTTTAAGTATTTTTTTAGTAAAAGTGCACCCCGCATCTAAAAAGCCCACGCCTTCGCCTCAAAGCGCGCGCCCGGGGCCCTAGGACCCTTTGCGCTTTTTTGCCCCTCGGGCTTTTTTAATCTAAGATTTGATTTCTCCAGTCAATTGATAAGAGAAAACCAACTTATAATTTTAGACACTCCAATAGAAACCTAGATTGTGGCGTATAAAAGCAAATGAAAGTTGAAATGAAGGGACTGGAGTTACTTGTGTCTAGAATAAATTTCTTTCGGATGGGGTTTTTTTGCCGACTTCACTTGTCAAGCTTGAACTTGTCCTGGTGATCCTCTCCCCTATGAGACCAAGATTCCAATAACATATTGTGTACACGTCTGCCTTGACTGAATTGGATGCACTGATCCTTTTCATGCCTTCTACTTTGCAATAATTTCTAGAGCAGACGAGCCCTCCTCTCTGTTTATACTATATTTAAGGATTGTCAACTAACAAAATGGAACTGGCCTGACAGCAGTTCTCTTGTTGATCCATTTAAGAGCGAGCATTGGCCTGTTGGGGTTAGGAACAGTCTTATTCTTATTCCATTCATATTTGTCAGCTCTTGGGGTAATGCTGCCTGCATCCTGATTGCCCCAGCCCCAGACTCTATTTATGCGAGATTAACCCTGTGCAGCTCTGCGTGTTGTATATTTATGATTGTAGTATGTTGGCCACCTTGGTTCATCTTCCTGAAGTGGACATGCAAATTAGGCAACTTCTTCAGCTCTTTGAGAGACTTGCCAATTTTTTGTTTTAAGTGTATTACATGCTTTGGCGTTTGAGTTCTGGGAATGTCGCATACTAAATCATCTTCAACCAGTCTCAATAGAAGGCTTTCTTTTTCAGAGTTCCTGACAAACTGTGGGGTCACACTGCGTGGTGGTGGCCACTGGTGGGGGTTTCTTTTCATGACTTTTTTGGCGATGAATGTTCCCCCTTTTCAGCTGCATGTTCCTTCATGCAATTATTTGCAGTTTCCATTGTCTCATGTAATATGTCAAACTTTTATGCTAATTTTGTAGGACTGATCTCTAAAAAATAAAATTTGAAAACTGCAGGTTTTATGGAATCATTATGGAGAGACATAGACATGAATAGACTCCATCAAGACCCTGCTGATGACCTAAATCTCATCATTGTAACACATGGGTTGACCTCACGTGTATTCTTGATGAAATGGTTCAAGTGGACGGTGGAACAATTTGAGAACCTCTACAATCCTCGAAACTGCGAGTATCGAGTAATGGAATTGGGCGTTGGCGGAGAGTATAGCCTGGCCATCCACCACTCAGAGGAACAGATGCTAGAGTGGGGGCTCTCTCCTGAGATGATATCTGACCAGAAGTGGAGGGCCCGCGCGAGAAGGGGAGAGTGGAATGAAACTTGCCCGTGGTATTTTGATGCCTTCTTTGACCAGCTAGCAGATTCAGATGACGGTGTAGAAGATGAATGCAATCATGCTTTGGAAGATGGCTCGAGTTGTTCTACAGAAGATGACCACAACAATTGTATAGGTGTAGGTGATGCTGGCAACAATGATCTGGAAGGAAGCTCCAGTAATGGTGTGGTAGATGGCCCTAGCTGTTCTAAGGAAGATAGTGAAACTGACCCTGTGGGACCACGGCAGTGGTGTGGGACAAAATGGCTCCAACAGGTGCGTGGAAAATTTTTACAATAATGGAGTGGAAGTTGTCTCCATTTTCTGTTGTTGCGGGGTTAAATATTGCCCTTCTGGCACAGCCTACTACCATGCCCGAGTGAGAGATTAAGTCATTCGGTTGGAAAAAGAGAACTGCTACGGCATGCATTGGTTCTACAGTGCTGTGGAGATGGATGACTGATGAATATATACTGTAGACAATTCATTATACTTTGTACAGGCAGGTGTTTTATTGGTTGAAAGTTCTTCTGGTTAACTTCTGCTTTCATTAAATGTTACTATCTTTTTCTTTTTTGGGCCAAGTAGCCGTGAATTTTGTAAAATATCATACTTCACCATGTACAATTGCACCATTGTATTATAGGCAATTGCAGCATTCGAGAAGTCTGCGATTTCTATCAGTAAGGACCTGTTTTTTGTTCTTGTAGACAATTGAAGGCAATGTTTTTGGTTCTTCACTTCTTCTTATAGATTGAAGGCAATGGGATTTATTGATGTCGATTTCATTTAGGTGTATTCTGATATACTAAAAAATAACATATACAGCTTTTTCCGATGGTTGACATGATCTTGTGACCTGCTGAGCTCTTACTAATTGTGAACAGTCTTCTGCTTGAGTGTTAAGCATGCGTTGTTTTTCGGGATTTGATGTCCTTGACAAATGCTAAGCATTTGTTGCTGTTTGGGATTTTGTGTTCTTGACTGTGTGTCTAGGGGACAACTGGACAAGGCTCGAGCACGGTCATGGCTCCCTGCAGTCTTGCTTATACTCTGAGCGAACACAAGGACTTGAATGTTCAAGAAGTGAAAATGTCGACAGGTTGAATTTTAACGGTCAAAAGTATGCACTAGGAAGAGTCAAAATGAAATACATATTATTATGGGCCTATACCTCCAAAGTACAGATTATTAACAGCCAAAGCCCCATAAATATGGAACGTTAGGCAGACCCATTAAGAATAACTGTTGGCCCTTCTTTGAGTTCACTCAATCTTAAGCAACATCCCCCGGGGGGGTCAACATGTTTACAATTATAATCCAAAACATGCGTAGTGCTCTTTTCTTTTTCATTTTATCATGAGACTTCCTCACATCAACTGGCAGGTAAAATTGAGTATCATAATTCATTATTTCTGCAATGAACGCTCTTCTCTTGAGAGCCCCATCTTCAAGATCCACAAGTTGAACATGACATTGATTGGTTTATGTAAGACTTCAGCAACCACTAGTTTTTCCAAGGTTATGGATCAAATTAGATACAAACTGTCCAGGACGGCAAAACCAGCTGCAACCCCACCTTCATTTGATGAAGATACTTTTGTGCGCATCAAGTAACCGCTTTGCTCATTCATTATAATCTTGTCTTTGTTTCTGCACATTTCCGTATGTTAATGTCAGAAGACATAATTTGTCACAGAAGCACGCAGATGTGTCTTCACACTTCACATTTTTAACTTTTACATCCCAAAAAAAAAAAGAAAAGGAACCCTGAACCTTTATTGACCATCCAGACTATCCTCCGCAAGCAGGTTCTTGAAGTTGGATTGCTTTCAGATGGGGTCAGAATGGATTGACAGAATGCACAGGTTGCAAAAAATAAAGTTTAGGTTTGTCGGTATATTCAATCAGCTCATCAAGAAAGTGCAATTAGTATTGGTCAAACAAGACTTTTGTCATGTTTTATTTGAGTTGAATCAAATTGGTTTTGGTTAAATAATAAGTTTTCCTTCAGATATAGGGTTAGGGTCTGCTTTTTGAGTTGGTCTGGTTGGAAGGTGTAGTTAGCACTGTACAGTCCACCCACAAAATCCAATCCCCCCACCCCCCTAGAACACTGCTTTGCGTAGACACTGAAATGAGCAATCCAAATTGCAAATACCTTAAATAAGCACCATATATCCCTAATTCTGATACCGCCTGATCTTTGTGACAAATTCCTTCTCGTACTAGTAGTGCTGGGAAAACAGTAGGAAAAATTCTCTGCATGAGGATGTATGCTGCTTCTTCTTCTGTTCCTCCCTTTTGTATTCTGAGCAAGGCATCCCTCACATCATTACCATAAATGTTGTTTCCTATTAAAAAAGATAATCCAGTGTTAATATTCGCACTCCATCTTCAATAAGTAATGCATCTGAAGTTAATAGCAATACCTCCGCCTTCTCTTTGTGGTTTCATCACATACAACTCTGGTTTTTCTATAGCATCTGAAATGACTTTGGAATCATCTAAACTCCACAGGCCAGCAAAGCATTTCCGAAGTTTGGCAATCTCCTCTTTATTATCAAGAAATCTGTTGTGGAGCCAAAAACCAGACTCAATCACTCCAGAGCCTAGGGAAAGGGTATCATATCATTATAAATGTTTTACCTATACGATAACAACAAATATTTTCATAGGTCGAACAACCATCCTAGTATGCCATAGATCTAGAGTCTAGCCAAGACAATCGGCTGGAAGCCAGGCACGGGTCATCAAATTGACTGGTGGACAGTTCTAATAAGATAAGGTGATCATAGTTCAGTTGAGTTCAGGATCATCAGGTCATATTTTCGGTTCGTTGTCATTCTCCTGGATAAGTTTGTAAAGAAAATACTACTAATATTCTAGCAGACCCAAAGTTGGGTCAACTTGTGTTCAGGTCAATGTCCACCATATTTCAGCTTATTCAGTTATGTGATCTTGGTAAATGGTCAACTTTGCCAGATATACGTAAATCTGACATGGAAACTTTTGGAAGCAAGCACAACTGTTCTTCGGCGGAATGGTTGACAAAGAAGTTCCAGTGCAAAAATAACACTCTAGTCATAATCATGAGGACCTCCATTGTTTTATCCAGTATTTCATAATTTCTCTGCTGCGGAACAAAAATACCTCCCCCCCCCCCCCAAAAAAAAAGAAAAACCCAAACAAGGCGCAAAAGACACAGTTATTACCTCTCAAGTACATTAGGTTTTGCAAGCTCTTGTTGAATCTTTTTGGTACCTGCTAAATGATAGGCAATCGAAGGGCACTTTACAGCGGAAGACTGTTCCATCACTAGCCTAGCTCTCCATTCCTGCACAGCATTATCTTAGATAAAATAGTAACAGAAGTAAAGCTGTCATAAAGTTTGTAATGTTCTATAAAAATAGAATCAACAGAAGATTTAGCAGAACTAAGAGTCCAAAGCACCATAATTCAATAAAATTTAGCCCCGAAACATTCCATGTTAATCTGTCAACATGCTCGCTGTTATAAGCCCAGTGGTCATATAATGAAGTCGACCATACTATGTCAATGGTAATAAACTGCAACACGATCACTAACCGACTCAGAAGGATAGTCAGTAGGAGCATAACCAGCTCGAAAATACACTACTGCAACTGCTTCCTCGCCACTGCAAGTGTCAACAGATAAAGTTAAAATGAATGCATAGCCACAGGAACCCCCCCCCCCCAACAAAAAAAGAAAAAAAGAAAAAGAGAGAAGAGCAAGAAAAAACCAAAATATAAATAACTGTGGGGGCATTCTAATTGGAAAAAGAAAAAGGAGTAGAACATTCATTGCATTACTTACAGAACAAGTGTCCCATCAGGCAGCAACTTGGCCTCTGCTTCAATTTCTGCTAATGTTTTCCTAATGGATGTAACACCATGTGTATTGTACAATTAAGGAAAACATAAATACAAGAAGCTCTCCATCGAACAAGTACTATTATGTTAAAAGGTGATATGCAACATTAAATGCATTCATAGTTACTATTTACCATACAACATGCAGCGACACTTTTCTAGAATCATATATGCCATGTTGAATAATTCTACATCATATTTATTGTTCTATACAGCATCAACAACAATGTTGTGCATCCGCTAAAACAGAAAAAGGATATCTCTCCCTCAAAACAGCAGAAAGCCAATGTTGATCATAGATATTGCGTTCTTCAGGTTGAACCACAACTAGAACTACAGCCCTGCAAAGATTTAGCTTCAAAGCTGTAAATTGAACAAGAATACAGGAAAAAAAGGCCAGACACAGAGGCTATCAATCAAATCTGACCTTGGGTTGTTGAACTCTTTCCAAGCTTCAGCCAAAGCTTTTGCAAATTGACGAACAGCAATGTTTTCGGGCACCATTTTACTGTTTAATCCAAGGTGAGATCCGTATTGATCAAGCAAGTTCCTAGATCACATGAGTCCAAAATCGTAAGTACATAATAGCTAAGTGGGGCTGACTTGTAGTTGAATAAAGGGAATGCTATCAGTTTCAAGCCTTTGCAAATTGACAAACAGAAAAGTTTTCGGGCACCATTTTACTGTTTAATCCAAGATGAGATCCGTATTGATCAAGCAAGTTCCTAGATCACATGAGTCCAAAATTGTAAGAACATAATAGCTCAGTGGGGCTGACTTGTAGTTGAATAAAGGGAATGCTATCAGTTTCATGATGGGGAATGAACACAAATAGATTGTATTTTTTACTTAATCCCGATAAATCTTAAATGAAGTTCAGATATTTGTAGTTTACAGTGAAAAACTAGTTATTCATAAGCTTACCTATGAAGTTCACTGACAAGACAACTAAGCCCAGGAAATGAAGATGAGATTGTGTTGAACTCTATTTGGAGAAGCAACTTAGTTTGTGCATCAAGCATGTAATCTGAGCGATGCAGACCCAAGCGTATGTCCTGTATAAGTATTTAAACCACATTACCGCGAAAAGCATCACAAAGCATTTAAATTTTCCTCTTGCTAATCAGAACAAAATTGACTTCCACGTTCAGGTAATTCACATTAATCCTGATACTATTCAAGAAAGTATCATCAGAATTTAAACACACAGAAGAGGAGAAACACACTAACCTCCTTTTTATTCATGTCTATCATCTTAGAGTGTATATCTAACAGTCTTGAGGTGAACTCATCGACCTTTTTAGTCCTGCAATATGAAAGAAGGGAAGGAGATTGAATTTTTCTTATGAAGTCTGCTAAAAGAAATTGACATAGTAATAGGAAACGATAGGGGAGGAAGAACTGAAAAAATAGATATCAAGAAAAGTTTTCGCATGAAAATTAAGAGACATACCAGTACAAGAATGCTGAAAACCAAAAAAACAATAGCATGATTACTTTAATTATCAGCTGAGTTCTCCTCCTCATTTTGAGGTTCAATAAGCTTTCAAGTTTCATCTTTAGGCACTTTCAATGCGATTGAAACATACTATGAAAAAGAGATTTGAAGGGTGGGTTTTGGTGCAGGAGAGGCTCATTTAAATAGCCTGGGCCTAAACTCGGATTCACACCATTGCCTGGCCCTTTTGTTCTATGAGTAACATAAGTCATTTATTCAGTGTGATTCAGACTCTTCAAAGGCTTTCATTGCCCACACATATTACAGTGGATTAATGGAAGGCTACCCTCTTCAAGTATTCTCTGGCTAGTTCCTGTCTCCACTTCCTTTACCAGCGCCCCACCCCATCCCCCCACCAAAAAAAAAAAAAGAAAGGATTCTTACACCATTACCCACGAACACTTATATCCCCATATGCATTTAGGTCTAAGGCAATTGACATGCTAAGATCCAGGCATGGAAGCATTAAATTAGACGAAAAGACAAAATATTATTATTAAGTAGTAAAACATGTGCTTGTTCTGTGATTCATGATCCTAATAAGTAAGCTCATACCACTACCGGATCGCAAAGAGGGGAAAAAATGACAGTAGAAGGCCATCTCCCAGAGCAGGGTTGGTTGAAGGGGGGTAGTAGGTATCATGAACCAAAATTTTGACAATGCACTGCAAAGGGCTGGGCAGGAACCGAAAGAAACAACCTTGACAGTGAGTCCTGAAGAAACCTTGCATCCAAGCTTACTCGATCAAATAGTTCATTGAAAATAGGGGCCAACTCACATGCTTGCCTCCAGTGGCTTACAGGGAATGGCACAGGCAACAGCGAAACTGGAGCATGAACCATCCCAACTCCTGGAACTGTCCCGGATCTCTGCAGGTTGAACCACATATCAACTATATGTACTTGAGCTCCCACATGGGAACCGAGGTTCAACATCCAATTGCAAAAGTCAATATAATTTAGCAAAATTCTCATTTTGTGGACCTTATTTTCTAGAATTAAGAATAGAAATTAGCATGATGAGAGTGTTCCTGTATATTTCCAACTGTGTTCCTAAACAATACCCAAAAGCAATTTCTAAATCAAAGCATCAAACTCAAATCAGTAACTGGGCATTTTAGAATTGATCAGTACATTCAGATGAACATTCTTTTCATAGAATAAACCACACAACTTTCTACGAAGTTCACTTAGAAGTAAACAGTTTGTACAATGAAGGCAATTTCTGATCAAATTCTGAACTTTATTTTCCTAAATGCATGCCAAAACCCAAAAGCAACTAAATTACGGTCAATTCGGCATCTGGGCAACTTCATATCAAATGCGGAACTTCTTTGTTTCAAAATTTTTCAAACAACAAACAAGAAAACAGCAAACCTGCACTGCTCTATCTCCAACAACAAGCCCATGTAGAGAAGACCAAACCAAGGCATCGTAAACCAACGTTTGAAGCAATTTCGGATCAATACTATGAGGATCAAACATGGGCCGTCCTGAAATCTCTCGCTTGGTCTCAATTGATTCAACTTTGCTGCAATTCAGAGGAGATGGAATTGGGGATTGAGACATGGTTGCGCTGCGCAAAATTGGGGGACGGAAATTAATGGGAAAGGGGGTGGGATTATGGAGGGATTTTGATTTTGATTTGAGATTCGAATTAGAGAGTGATGTGGAAGAACACAGGATCTGATTGGGAGCTGAGAGTGTGGAGCATCCAATCCCCATCCCTCAAACCGAATAAAGTAACGTCCCTTACTCACCTCCACGGGTGATGTATCTAGACACATGAAAGGCAAATTATTACGTACAATTGAGTGGACAATTCAATTGTCCAATCAAGCTCACCAACAGTAATTTTGAGTCTTCCAATTACTGAGCTTTGATCCGTTTTTTTTAAAAAAAAATTCATGCTACTCAACTTTTTAGAATCGCGATTTTCATTCTCCCCATTGTTCGATTACTCTTTATTGCTTCGATTACTTTAGTGTTCAGCAATTATTGAATGGTTGTGTTTGATCTTAATGTCACTATTGATGTTGAATCTTCATCAAATGGAATTGTTCGTCAAGTTTGATAGTGTTTTTTCGATCTCTATTTTTGTTTTCGAGATTGGAAGTTGTGTTCATTAATTTTGCGTTTTGATGAGTTAATTTCGAGATTTTCAAACTGCATTGCATTCATTCCATGTAAATTTTGGTTTGTGACATACGAAAAACAATAGCTCATTATTATGAGTTATATGTTCACTAAATATGGTCGTTGGCTTACTAGTGGTATACATTTAGCTTACTATAAAAAATATATTGCTCTGTGCTACAGAGCATTTTTTTGCTCACTAAAAGAAATGTTTGGCTCACTAGGATTGACCTGCGTGCTCACCGATGTTGCATTATAACTCACCACAAATGTTATGGTTGCTTTTCCAGATGATATTTTCATTGTTGCTATTTACATATGAGAAACAACAGTTCACTAATATGAAGTTATATGCTCACTAAATATAGACGTTGACTCACTAAAGAAATACATTTAGCTTACTTGTATTGAGCTTGTATTCAGCAATCATAAATCAGTTCTCTGCTCACCAAATGTGATCACTATAATTAATCTTGTGCTTAACAGGGAAAACAATAGCTCACTATCAGTATAGCTCACTATAAAAAATCTATTGCCTTGCACTACATTTTATAGCTCACCAAATATCTATCATGGCTCATTAAATAAATGGCATAGCTCACTACAAAGAATAGTATAGATAGCCAACAAATAATATTATAAAGTTCTTAAGTTATGTTATGGCTCAATCATTTTTTACTATGACATAAGGGTGTTTGTATTATATTTTGTGAGTATAATAGAAATGTAGTGAATTAATTAAATATAGTCCAACTCACCAAATATATGCTATAGTTCACTAAATGTATGCCATAACTCACTAAATATATGTCATAACTCACTAAAAAATGTAGACAACTAGAATATAGTTTAGTGAGTTTAAGATGAACAATAACATTTTTTTTAGTGCAATAGCACATTTTAATAAGTTATATAGTACTTTTACTAAGTGAAACCTAGGGTACATAAGATGTATTGGCTTGATCTATCCACTCACTAAAAGTATGTATTAACTCACTAAAATTGTGTCTCAACTCACTAAGTATTGTAGTGAGCTATACATTTTTAGTGAGGTGAAATTCGATTGTACAACTTCTTCTGTACAACCGGATGTGTGATATAAGAACTCAGTAAATAAATATCATAGCCCACTACTAAAAAAATATAGAAAACTAGAATACAATTTAGTGAGTTTCCGATTCACAATAACATTTTTTTTAGTACAATAGCACATATAATAAACTATATAGTATTTTAACTAAGTGAAACTTCAATACATAAGATACATTAGTTTCGATATGTCTGCTCATTAAAAGTACGTATTAGCTCATCAAAATTGTGTCTCAGCTCACTAAAATATTTTAGTGAGCTATATATTATTTTTAATGAGCGAAATACGATACACAGTAGCATATTTTAGTGAGCTATACAGTATTTTTAGTGAGTCGAAATTTGACAGTTTTCTTTGTGGGTCCGGTTGTACAATTGCATTTGTACAACCGGGTGGACGATATAACAACTGCATGATTAAAAGCTAAACACACTTAAAGTTAGAGTTGGGTAACAGATCTGTTCGGATTAACCTATTTAACAAACGAATCATTGGATCAATTTTGCGTTTGCCTTGCATATATAGTTTAGATATACTCAAAATTGAAAAATAACATGTTTTCAAGCTGAACGGTTATCGTGCCTGTTTCGGGTTGAAATCAATCCGGTTCGGATCGGGTTATTGTGTTGGGTCAGACTTTTCCATCTCTACTTAAGTATTCAATCTAGACGTCCTGTATTCCCATTCACTTGTTTCTCCACACGTGTGTTTGTAGTACACCATCTTATTGATTTGTGTTAGATGCTCTATTCCACGAGCTTTTTTTTTTATGTTCTTTTCTTAAAATTTTTGCGTAAGTGATTTTCATTTGAATTTTCTACGTTATTACCTTCGATTATGTTTCAAATTTGAATTGGAGTAGCCAATATAGAGGATTATGGAGGTGATATCATTACTCAAATTCATAATCAACCCAATTCAATTTTGAAATCGTTTGTAGGTTCGAATGGGAACCTAGATGAATCGGAATTAGGAAGGGAATGAGAGGGTAGCTTTGCCAATGCCAATTTATAGGCAAAAACAATGTGATGTTCATACACAATGTTTAGATAATTTCAAATAGTGATAGTTATTATAAATCGCTGATGCTTTTCTTTGAATGACTTGGCTCGATACACTTTTGTGAACATAAGTGTTTGCAAATAGTACGTTAGCCTTTTGTGAACAGTGAGTTAAGTTTTCCAGAAATTCATTAAAATTTCAAGAGATTCTTAACTTGACGAAAGCTATGCCGATGAGAATTTATAGGCAGAAATGATGTGAGGTTTATAAAACTAGTTTAGATAATTTAAAATAGTAATAGTCATTATCAATCGTTGATGCTTTTCCTCGAATGTCTTAACCTGAAACACTTTTGTAAAAATAGGTTAAATTTTTATGAGCAATACATTAACATTTTGTCATTTTGTGAACAGTGGGTTAAGTTTTTGAAAAATGTCTTCACTTGAAATAGTTTTGCGGACAATAGATTAAGTTTTTGTGAACAATAGGTTATCCTTTCATGAATAATGGGTTAAGGTTTTGTGGACAACGAGTGAATTTTATATAAACAATTGAACTTTTCATTTTTTATTGATAATAATATTCAGCTTATTTTTTTAAACAATTTTAGCCTTTAATTTTTAACGTTAGTATTTGGCTTAATTCTGTGAACAAAATTATCTATCTTTATGAGCAATACGTATCTATTTTATGAGCAATATGTTAAGATTTTGTGAACAAAACATGTCTATTTTATGAACAATACGTGTCTATTGTTCCACTGAAATGAAGGATTCAATTTTTTTTAAAGTTGAACTTTATTTGAACCAATTGATCGTCTACTTTCTCAAACTAAAATCTATGTTGATAAGTGATTAGTATCTTACAAACGAAGTTCGCCGGAGGAAATTCATTAGGCTACAAGGTTGAAGTTGTCGATTGAGTATTTGTGATCATTGTAAAACTTGAACATTCTTTCACCTTTGTCATGAGATTTAAATTCATACTCGGTGTTTTTAGCCCATTTATACAGTGATACTCTTTACGTGATTATAGAGATGTCAACTATTGATATATGTTTTGGGGGGGGGGGGGGGGGGGGGGGAAGTAATTTACCATTCATGAACAACATGAACTATCAAGTGGAAAATTGATATGATGAATTTAACATTTATACTGACAACAATATTTAGTGTGAATTTCGCCTGCTTGGTAGATCTTCAAGAGATTTGGCAGCATGAGTAGAGAAGTCGATTTGAAACAATTTCACACTAACCTTCGTCCAAATATGAAGATATTGATTAATTTATATCGAGTCTTGGTCTAGTTGCTAATGTTACGTGAATGGTATTGATTAGTTTGTATTGAGTCTTAGGCTGTGTTTGGACTTTCGAAAATTTGGTGAAAAGAAAAAACTTTGGAAAAGTTATTTTTTTTTCTTGTGTTTGGTTTAGAGAAAATCACAAAGAAAAAAAAAAGGAGCAAAATTAGGTGGAAAAATTGTTCGAAACAAGTGATAAAATTTTCCTCATAAAATTGTGAGGAAAGTTTGAGGAAAATTCTCAACCTCCTCCAACCTCGCATTACTTAGATGACATTAACATGATTCAAGTAGTTCATTAATATTCAAATTTCTCATCCAAATTCTTATATTTTTTCCTCAATTCAAACAAGAGAAAAAACTCATTTTTTCCCCACTTTTTTTTTCCTTCACATTTTTTTCCTTCAAATTTTGTTTCCACCAAATTTTATGTGGACCAAACGGAACCTTAATGTCCCAGTTGCTAAAGTTGTTTCGTTCATAATCGAGTCAACCCTTCTTTCACAATTTACAATGAAGAAAGAAAATGAGAGATTCTCTATATGAGTATAATTATTATTATTTAATGCTAACATTAATTCTTAAAACAACATATTTCAGTGATTTTGTTTTACGACAAATTAAGTTGTTTTTTATCCAGAAAAAAGTTTTTAAAAAATACTCAATATTGCTTCAAAGTTCTTAAAAATCACCAAATTCAAATATGGTTTAAAAAATCACTGAACTTTGATATTGTGGCAAATAATCACCAGACTTTGTGTTATACACCATGCCTTGCTCAATAAAGAAATTTCTAGTTACGTTTATTTTCTAACTGTAAATAATTCCAAAAGTTTTGAGGCGTAGTAAATTTTTGTAGTTTCTGTCATTTAAACTCACATGAAGCTCTATTAATAAATACTTGAATAAATCAAATTAGCACTATGGTAATGTTTGGTTGGACGTAAGAATCCCTATAATGCAAACAAGTCGGTAATCGTGTTTTCATTATCTTGTTTGGATGGAAGGGAGTGCTGCAAATAACAATTACCTTGTAATGATGACTACTGTAAACTATGTAATCATGATTGCATTACAAAGTTGATTACATTACATTACATTCCGGAAAGTTTAAAAAAATCAGAGGTTAATGCAACAGGCGCTGCAGCAAGCCAGCAACAGATACAAGTACACAACATATGAAAATAAGGATTATGATGGCAGTCTTTATTTTATTTTGAAACCTATAATGTTTTCATTGTGACAGGTTGTGAAAAGGTTGAAGAATCTCATTGGACTCCAGTTTGGACCATTTATGATGGATGTATGTAGGGCTGTCAAACAGGTCGGGTCGGGTCGACCCATTTAATAAACGGGTCAATTTCGTGTCGGCCTTGAAAATAGCTTAGATATGCTCAAAACTGAAAAATAACAAGTTTTCACACTAAATGGTCAAATCGTGTCGACTTCGGGTCGGAATCGGTTCGGTTTAGGTCGGGTTCGTGTTTCTCTCAATAAATTCGGGTTGAGTTCGGGTCGGATTATCGGATCGGGTCAGACTTTGACAGCCCTAGATGTATGCTTTATACCTTGCAAAGGCCCCAAGGCATCCCACCACAAAATTGTGAACGGTCATCACCATCAATTACACTCGTTATTTTCTAAGAAAAGAACAATTAATATTCCATATGATATGTATATCTATTTTCCATGCTCATTTTAAGATATATGTGAAAATATCTCATATAGATATTCACAACTTCACGACTTCATTTTAAGAGGACTCAACAGTTTTTCCAAGAAATTTGAAATGTCTAATTACTTAGGGATAAAAACTTAATCCTTGTTGACCTTAGAGAAGACCTTGGAATTATACAAATTATTACTAAGATTAAAAATAATAATAATAAGAAACACAATACCTTGAGTCTAGGACCTCCGTATACCGTATTCCTCCAAAAGCTAATTACTATTTTGCAGTAGTTTTCACATATAGTTATTGGCATTTTGTTTACTTCTTTGTACGAATGAAGTGCTAAAGTCAATGCAAGTAAGACTGGAACACATGAACTCAATGATACCCAGTCTCACAGGTATAACATTGATAGCCAAAGTTGCCACTCCTATGCTACAGGCATGACAGGGTAGTCCGAATTAATTGTGGTATGTACTTACTTCACATTTTACCAACGAGATAAGAGTTCAAATCACATTAACAGGTATTGAAGGGATTCCTTTTCCCTTCCCCCGCTAGGGTGTCCCCAATAATCCCTATGACAAATGGTGCCCTTGGCCTTATATTAAGCCAACTTCCAAGGGCAGTTGTAATATAAGAGGCACGTACGTTGAGAGCTACTAGAAGTATCATAATTTCTTGTGAACATGTTATAAATAAACATTAGTAAATCATTCGTAACATATAGTAGCCATTCAGTTTTGAATAACAGAGAACAAATACTAGGAATTATCAACCTTAAAGACAATTTACTACCTCTCACTGTGCTTGTCTCCCGCATTGGCATTGCCCAAATGTGAACTTGAACCCACCTTGAGAATTGATCTCAAAGGTCTCAACCTCCTATCCTTGTCTCTCTCCAGCCCCCATGACTGCCTATCAGCCATTGTCTTCCTCCTCTTGTTGCTCAAACATATGACTTCTGGTTCATCTTTTATGCTAACCACCTTCTTTGGACCCACCATCATCTCCACCTTCACCATCCCTTCTTTGTCTTTAAGCAACGGAGAAGCAACCTCTTCGATATCAATGGAAGCTTCGCTCTCATAATCCTCAAGTCTCTTTGGTGACCCACGAGACTCAGAATAGTGGGTGATCGAGCACCAATCAAGGGCGGAGCCAGGATTCAAAGCAAGGGGGGGCGAGATTAATAATACACATAATATAAAATTTAATAGTTCTAAAAATGAAGTACATGGCTAATACATTTAAAAAAGTTATCCTCAATGAGATTTCATGTTTTGAAAATAAAGCATGATATCATCATTTGATAGACTTTTAAAAAGATTCAAAGAAAAAAATACACAGAAGGCATCACAAAGAGTTGAACCCATGACCTTCCAAATGGAACAATAGACAACCAACCAATTTGCTATGCACTCCTTTGTGAAATATTTAAGAACTAATTAACATATATCTATTTTTTGTTTACACTAGAATATCCCACATTTAATTTTTTTTTCCCCAAAAAGCTGGGGGTCAATTGACCCCCCTTGCCCCTTAGTGGCTCCGCCACTGGCACCAATTAACCCCAGGCTTCCGGGTTTGCTCGCGTGGGACTGGAGGACCAAGGGTCACGGGCTTGAGGGCTTGGGCGGCGAGGGTTCTCATGATGAAGTAGAACAACTTATGGCAAATACCAATAGGTTGAAGCTGGCTCTCATCTTGGTCCATAGTTAGTTAAGGTGAAATGAGAGGTGTGTTTTCTAATAAGAGGACGTTAATGGGAAATGATTGAGCCACCTTGAGGAAGGTTGAGTGCAAGCAACGCAAGGTAATGGGAGAGATTCTTTTCTTTGGATGAGAATTTGAACTAGTTTTGGTCAGGAAATTTGTTGGTTCTTTGTGGAATGGGCAAAGAGGCATCCAAGGTGAAACCATCATTGGCTTTGGTTTAGGCAATTTAGTTTGGTTTGATTGTCTAAGATACTTCCATTGTGGGCAAAGCAACAGCTTGGTCGTTCTTTCGCACAAAAGATGGAGAACAGAGACCCAGAAAAGGGAAATACATTGTGAACCTTTGAAACTTTAATCGACATTTGAACATAACAAACGTGAATTCCATGTGCTCCAAAACTTCAGATCCTTCACTTTTAGCAGAGTAAACCTGACAAGACTAGCAGGTACAACCGACGACTCAAAATGCGATTTTAGTCACGATTTCGGTTTCGATCGTGATACGGCAAAATTGTTCTAATACAGCAATTGCATTCCATATTGCAACTATCGCTGAATGAAAACACGGTTCGCTAAACTCTAAAACCTTTCCAATGTGGCCATTTCATTGTGGTTTAGCCACATTTTGAATGCCCGGACGACACAACTTTGACTATAGTAACGCAAAATCAGGCAACATAATTTTGACGCAAATAATAAAGCACAAAGACCCAAGTTTTAGTTGATTAGTGTTGATCATTCCTAGTAAAACTAATCTTATATTCGAGAGTTGAATTGAATGACACAAACTTGTACCCAATCTCACACCAAGAGAAATCAATTTGCAACAACTTCCATTGTGAGTCCCATTTTTGCGGGATTTAAGGAGATCCAGATAGAGACAACCTTCACACATTAGTACTTGTAGAGAAACCGTTTCTAATAGACTCACATAAAAGAAACCAACTTAATGTGGACCAAACCCCAAATTAATCAAACTTCAAGAAAAAATCCAAAATTATTATCCTTTGCAAGACAAGTTTATGGAATCGAAATTCGAACAACTAACGCAAAATCAAGCAAAATTGCAACCGAACCCTTCCAAACAACGCGTTTGTCAAAGCGCTGCTGATTACATCATCGCAGGCCAGCCGGATAAATTGACAACCAAAATAGCCCATTAAAATTCAACACAAATATCTTGGCTCAGAGTCAACACGTATGACCCACTTATCACTCCAAATTGATAATCACCTGGTTCATATTCCAATATTTATGCATATGGGTCGACAGGTGCCAAAACCCAATATCCATGGGTCAATATCATTGGCCATGACAATGTCATACAAAAACCTAATCTCAGTAGAACCACATGTGAATTGTGTGATACATTTATATAAAAAAAATAATAAAACACAGAATCTAGTTCCAACTAACAAAACTGAAGACCAGCAGCAATTTTGGCCTGAAACTGTACATTTCCACTGAGTCGAAACCAGCAAAACCTACAGAGAGATTCGTCCACAGAGGCGCCAATATGCTCCGGGGTGAAAGAGGGACTTCTCAAATACCCATATGTCACGTACAAGCACCTGATCAAACATTAACCGCAGCAGTAAACATTTCGCCTAAGAAAGGGCGAGAGGCTTGGGGGAAATAAATATATACAAATGTCAGCTGCATTTTCAGATAAAGTTAAAATTGCAAGCAGAAATCAGCAATTGCACCTAAGAAGGTAGTATTAACTTTGTAGTAAACCTATGGGGCATTTAAATTGGCATTCTGAAAAGTGGGTAAATTTCAATGTCAAACTCTTGAATTCCGATCAATAAACAACAGAACTTGTAAAAGACACAAGAACAGCATTGTCAGTAAAATATGACACGGGGTCTAGATGATAAAAATAGCGTATATGCATTATTGGGCAGGTAAGATTAAAAATTCATTCAAATATATGGCTCAGAATGCGTTGACTTTTAATATATGGATGTGCATAACAAAATGCACTAGATCTGGTAGATAAAACTTCCAACAATACAAGAAGGGCAGCCCGGTGCACACGCATCCCGCATTCACGCAGGATCCACAAAATGCACTAGATCTGGTAGTAAAATACAAGAATGTACAGAAATATAATATGTTCAGATAATACATACTAGACTGTATATAATATACAAAATACAGGTTATCTGCGTGATGATTATGTTCAACCTAAGAAAAGAGGGAACATTCAGCTTTTGGATATGATAGAGATCAAACAAATGAGTAAAATGCTTTAGTTCACCTATACACACATTGACTCATGCCTAATATGGAAACGGATTGAATAGGAATAGGACATATTAGGATTTAGGGAAGCAAATCAAGGAATTTATAATGAAGATTCCGACAATAATAACAAGCAGAACAGCTGGCTTTTAATTCAGTGCTAGTCCATGAGAGACAGAAACGAAAAATTTCATGCGAAAAAATTCCCAATAGAGGAACATGGACAGAGGTATATAAACAGCTGAACACCAGGGACCTTTTAAACTTTCAGAGAAGACATGAATTTGTTGCTGTCAGACTAGGATCTTTATCCACATCTTTATCCACCTCGGTCCACAAAGCATAGACACCAGAGCATTAGGAACATCCTATGATCCTACCATGCTCTTAAGTACACTTTACATGGATGGCTTTTGCCATTTTGGCAAATTCTTCTAAGAAATGTATTCAATGTAGAAAAGAAAGCAGGCATATCTTAACAGATGCTTCCATAATACAACCACAAAGCACTACAATACGTCCAATGTATCCATGTCATTTGTCCAAGTCTTATTACAACAATTATAAGGCAGAAAACAAGATGAAGACTTGTCCAAATCAGCCAACAGACTTGAAAACATACCTCTTTGTTTTTATCACCAGCAACAACAGCACCATTAGAATTGTAAGCCTCAAACTTCTGCACGGAAACAACATAACTAATTGATTTTTTCTCGCCAACATAAAATAGGAGGAAAAATAAATCCAATAATCTCATACAAATTTTGCATATTCATTAGACATGCACTATAAAATTCAGATTTATACATAAATAACAAAATTGGATCAAAAGTCATCAGGATGTTTAACCGACCAACACCAAGAATACAAGAGATGTCAGATGCTCACCATTCTTAAAATCGCCAGCAAATGTTAGTTGACTGGCTTCAGTCTCTTTCTCACATCACACGATATATAAAAACAGAAACTGCTATGAACAGCAAGTGACAGATTCTACCCGACAGCTATTCAGAGCAACACCAATTTACAGATTTAGCTATGCTCTAGTTCACAGTTCCGATATTTGCTTCACTGCTGATTTCTCTTATTTACAATAAGTTATCCCATTAATATATGAGTTAAATGTGTGTTTCATTTCCATTTTCAGAATTAGTTGATAATGGGGCTTGATTTACAATTCACACAAGTGGTGAGATTCAAAGCCAACACCAGAATACAACTTCCATATCACCGATGCTGTGCACAGATAAAGAAGCGAGCCATGTTGATATCAAAGTTGCAAAATGGCAGCAAAGCAGTAGAGATGAGGGAAAAGGAGGGGATGTTCCTGTAGCTCGTTCTACATATTCTCAGACATAAAAATATCACTTTGAAGGGCCTCGATGACCGCACCTAGCTTGTCAAAGCAGTTAATATACTTCAAGAATTGGAAAAACATACAACAAAATAAATAAGAAGTCCAAATCAAGGCAGGAAAACAGGGATAATAGAAGAGATCACCAGCCTAGACTTTATTCTAGTAAGGGCCTGAAGCCTACAATATATTGGGATCCTTGTTTTTTGTATGGTTTCCAGCAGCATTGAACAGTATCCCTGAGGCTATTGCTTGTGGCAAAAATACTGAGTGGTTATATATGACAAACAAAAGCTTAGATGATCGTTATCCAAATCCCACGAACCTTAATCTTCTCCCCCCCCCCCCCCCAAAAAAGAAAAACAATAACATTCTAGGAGATTACGACAGGAAAAATGTCATCCAAACAAACATTGATGAATGAACTAAGTTACTTGGACTCTTCATTCACCTCAAGTACCCAATAGCGTATTTCAGTATTTGACACTTGGGATGGCACTTGACCATTGATTTGGGACAAAAACACACAATTTTTTTTTTGGAGAAAAAACTGCCAAATTGCCAAGTCTAACACAAAACTCACGTGACATTATCATGGGCACAGCCAAGTCAGAGCAATGCAGTGAATGAGAACCGAGTTTAATATACATTTCATTTCCATAATGGGCATCACGATGAAGCTAACCAGATTTTAAGTAGGACTTTCAGCACGCAAACGAAAACATACCTGTTTTGTTAGAAAGTCAAGGGTCAGCTGTATGAATACCTTATTAATGTCACTACGATCAACACCAATCTGGAAGAAAGCAAATTAGGAGAGTAATCTTCAAAGAGTTAAAAACTATAAAAGAACCCTTCCATTCCAGAAAAGAATTCAAAACCAATTAAAGAAACAGAGCTAGTTTATTAAGATTTTTCAAAAATTATACCGAGTTAATCAAGAAAGAAAAGAACTATGTGAGCTAAAACCTTACCAGTCGAGCTCGCAGTGTTCTGATTTTGACAGCTGGTTCAACCAATTCCCAATAGACCGTGCTCCACATTGATTCCCTTTGTTTAATGTCATTCTTCAGGGCCTTCATGTACTCAAATTTGTCAACTGTAAAACAAGAAGGAAATCTCTATGGGAAGAATGCGATAGATGACCAGAAGCTTACTGAAAAAAGGTTTTCTGTAACTAATTTCCTTAATGACGTTTTATCGCCATGTGCCAATAATGTATTTATCTGCACAGGAACGAAATCCCAAGAACAGCTTCAGGATGCAGTACAACAACCACATGGATATCGGAACAATGTGGAATTGAGTAATTCAATATACAGCAATCCATAATCCAGTAGAATGAGTTCAAAGTTTTAAAAGAAATTTTCTGATCTATTTTCTACAGACAAATGACAGAGTTTGGCTTTTGTATATAGTTCTTTTCCATTCAGCATGGACTAAGTAAATTAACACAATGATTATAACACTTGAGGTAACTAGAGCAATAAAAAAGGCCATTTTCACTTTTTTTTTTGGGGGGGGGGGGGGAATGGAGCGTACCTCTTTGTATAAATCAAAGGCCTCCTTATAGAACTTCTGCTTTGAATACCCAGTTTTTCTCAATTTGGCAACAGCATAGGCATTTTTAAGCTGCAAAACAAAAAGAAACATTGGAACATATATTTTTATTTTTATTTTTTTGGGGTAAGTAATTAAGAGGCATATTAAATGGACACCAAAGGAGTGTCACCCATTTACAAAAGGGGAAAAATACAAAAACATCATGCCCTTAAGCTCTAATCTATAATGCAATCGACAAAAGAAAAAAAATTTAAATTTTTGTTACCACTAAGCTCGACACTTCAACTATACAACCTCAAAAATAGAGCTTAAAATCTTGAAATGACAAAACTTTGTCCTCAAAAATACGACAATTTCTCTCCTTCCAAATAGCCCACCAAATAACCAAAGGAACCATGTTCCAAACCCCAAGGACCCACCTCTTCTTCATCCTTCTTCTCCAAGCCACCACCACATCTCTCACATTAGAAGGTTGAACCCAACTAATCCCCATAAGAGAGAGAGCCAAATCCTAAAGCAAAGAAACCCGCCGACAATGTACAAGGAGATGTTCCATGATTTCTTCCTCCTCCAAACAAATGAAGCATCCACTTGGACCTCTAAAATTTCTTCTTTTAAGCATGTCATCCATAGGGATCTTGCCTATGGTGGCTGCCTAAGCAAAAAAACACACTTTTATGAGAGTTTTAGACTTCCAAATGGATTTAGTAGCAAAATCGCAACCATCCAAAGTATCAAAATGTGTGGAACAAAAACTCTTAACGCTAAAGGATCCCTTAGATTTTAGTGGCCACACAATCTCATCCTTGCCTCGGGACGGAACCTCTTTGTCAGCAAGTATGGCTAACAAATTACAAATACTGTCCTCTTCCCAATCATCAAGATTCCTCACAAAAGACAAGTTCTAATGGCTAATATCACCATTCCAAGAAACAACTTCTTCTACCGTGGCATACTTCAAACGAGCCATCCTAAAACGATCGAGAAAAAGATTCTTTAAAGGTCGACCCCCACACCAAACATCATGCCAAAATAACACCCTTGAGCCATCCTTCACCTCAAAATGCACTACACATTTGAAACACTCAAGACCTGCTAAGATAGATTTCCAACAACCAACACCGTGAAAATAAGAACTCTTCTTACTCCACCAACCCAACTCATTAATCCCATATTTTGCCTTGATCACGTTTTTCCACATAGCATCATCCTCATTTGCAAACCTCCACAACCATTTGGTCTTCAAAGAATCATTCATAACACGAAGAGGTCTTATGCCAAGTCCTTGCTCTTGTTTAAGGCGACATACTTCGTTCCAATTAACCCAATGAAGGCTATTACCATTATCATTAGAATTCCAAAGAAAATCTCGGACGATTTTCTCTAACCGACTAGCAATGCTAGCAGGGATGGTGAATAAAGACATGAAGTAGATAGGTAGACTACACAAAGTACTTTTCAAAAGGGTCAATCTACTCCCTCTAGACACAAGCTTAGACTTCCAGCCTCCAATCTCTATGGAACCTCAACAACTGGGTCCCAAACAGCTATGCTCTTATAAGGAGCACCAAGAGGAAGACCAAGGTAAGAAGAAAGCAGATAATCAACTCCACACCCAAAGAAACGGGCCAAAACATGAACATTAGGCACCTCGCCAATGGATAACTATTGTTACGCAAATACTCAATTCTGGATACAAGACTGGCAGCATAAAATGCAAGCCTAAACTTTTGCAAATAGAATAAGAAATACTATCAGCGTCAAAGAGGTTCAGTTTCTCAAACGCCTGAAGTCCAGCACACAAAGGGCAAGGTCTAATCCATGATCCACACAGAAAAGAACTATTATAGACAGGATTTGAATATGTTTAAGGAAATGCAGTACTCCACCTCTAAGATAATGTCCTCCTTGGTCCTTCTCCAGCCACTTCTAGTGAACCATCTAAATAGCACAAAATGGGGTTTAGACATAAGAATACAGTCAAGAAAACAAAATCAAGGAACTTACAATTATTTGATGCAATGAAGCATGCATCACCAAATAGAAGCCAAAGTAGCAGAAATCTCATTGAGAGCTCTCAGCCAAATCAGGCATCATATTGCAAGATACTGTATCCATTATCTCAACAACAGAATCACCATTACCAATTGCAGGCTTCCCTAAGACTATCATCCCAAAGTTGCAATCAATATTCACACCGCTGCCCATAAATATTCACCGAGGAAGAAGGCGAAGTTTGCTTGCACTGTTTTCTGATAACTCTAAATCATTATCACTCCTTCGTAATCCATAAACTCAAAACAGATGAAGAGACATATGGCACAAGAAGAATTAGTTGTTTGATCTTCTTATATGTCAAACTCACCAGTGTTAAGAAATCTTTAATTTCGCCCCAGTTACAACACTAAAAAAATTCCCAACTTCCATGGAAGAAAATATCTTGTCATGGCTCTCCCATCCTTCTGCATTGTTCCTTTCTGAATTCTCCTATCTTTCTGCCAAAGCTTCAGGGCCCCATTTGCAGAACTAGTTGTTTAACTAATATTTAGCTAAAGATTAGTGTGTTAGTTGTGTCACTAGCAAATGAAGTGCCAGTTGCCACATGTGTGTCAGTGATTACTTGTGCAGCTAATAGGATAAACTGTCGTGTTAGTCAATAATGTATCCAATGACATATTGCCTCTTACATTTATTTAGTTGAATATCTTTTTATGGATGGGTGATAACATCAAATTCATCAATTTAATGGAATTCGTTTTTTGTTAGAACGATGCAAAACTATTTCCTTTTTTGTTGGGGGAGGGGGGTGGAGCATGAAGGATGCTGAACTATTTCTTGTTCATGAAGTATATTAATTGCCGTAGTTGAAATTACTCCATATTGGCTCCTGAAAGAATTCTAATTTTCAAGACTACATAATATATTGCCCTTTTGTCCTTGTTTTTACTCACAAGGTTCGGAACAATCGCTTTCTTAATAGGATAAAGGTACCTAACTAACAATGTTTTAGATAAAGATAACATGCTAACTAGGAGGAAGAGGTTAGATGATCAAAAGTATTCTAAGCAGCCAAGAGAATTGGGACAAATTATTATAATGGCCAACTACAACGAAAATATAAATAAATCAATAACATCCTAAGTTTCAAACGTTACCAAAAAATGATAAAAATGGGTAATGAAAATTTCTTACCTTTGCCAAAATGGGATTCGCTGTCGAGGTGCATACGGTTCATAGACAAAGCCAGGACTGAGCATACTTACTTGCGTAGCTCCCTGCATATAAAATGATGCAGCCAACTGTATTAGCTTCCCTCAGTATTTTCTTGCAATTCTGACAAAGACAATGAAATGGGAAAATATTCTCTTACGTCAGAAGATGATATAGATATTATTTGCACAAGGAGTTTTAAGTTCAATACTCAAAATAACAGACAGGAGGTACAGAACTTGGTATTTATCCTGTACAACTAAAGTAGACATTAATCTCCCAAGAATTAGGACGAACAGGCAACAGGCAAGATAATTAATCACACAATGAAGATTATGCAGGGCAAGCTCATATTATCTTAGAGCAAAAGTAATGAAGATATTATGTTGGGTATCCTCTCAAAGGTAATACCATCAGAAGATACACCGTCAAGAGGTGGGGGGGGGGGGGGGGGGAAAGTAAAATAGTGTACATGCAACAATACCCTTACCTTTTGGTTTGTGTGCAAAAACTGAATACCATCTCCCCTCAAACCTCCCACCTCACTCCCCTATGTATCCTTCACGGTGCACCAAATAATACATTTTTGTAAAATAGCATACACAAGTATTTTTTGCATATGAACGGGGAAGGAGAAAAGGGAGGGGAAGAGATGATGTGAAAGAGAATGACACCCAATTGAGTACATTTTTAATTGTACTTGATCCTATTTCATGGACCAACTACAATTAACGACAGTGCTGCATATTCTGGTAGGACCCATAGCGCTAAAGCATACAACAATTCTATCCCACTAACGAAGTTTCATGTTTCTAGACTGACAGTCCTGCAGCTTTTAAGTATGATTAAACATAGAATTCTCAGATGTGCTTATCTTTCCTTTCCCAAAAAATGGTTCGGCGACATATAGATGCACTTTGGAGTTATTATTGAGGTAGCACTGGAAAAAGCATCAACCCCCTGAGCGGCATGTGAGGCTGTCAAGAGACATAAGTATTTCAAACCCAAATATGAGACCGGAGGCATTTTCAAAAGAACCATTCTATCATTGATCATAAATCATGAGCCTCTCAAAGATAAAAGGAGTATAATATCAAGTTCTATGTTACATGAACTAGATTGTACATCAACTACTCTCTGGACATTCTCAATCATAAGTGCTAAATTGAATCCAACTGTTTATATCCATGTTCAATTGTGGAATCAACCATTAGTACTTTAAAAACACAAGAGGTTCAGTTGATCAGCTTACCATTCACAATCGGATGCCAAATCTGAATGAAGATCTTAGGGGACAAAATAGCAAGCATTCCTTATTACTTTATTTTATTCTATTTTTCCTTTAGGATAAGTGGACAACTCATATAGCAGCTGTTCTAACAATTATCATATCAAAAATTGTCATGTACCATGAAATTGCAAGTAGACAGTGTTCCCTCTGTGCACAAGAAGCAATCAGACGAAATGGCAGACGCCTTAGTTTCTAAGAAAAAGACAAGAAGTTGGAAGTGGAACAATTTGCTCTAATTCAAAATGAAGGCCCAATAGAACTTTTCTATGATATAAAGAGAAGCTCTAATGCTTACAGAAATTATACAAACACAGAAAAGATACTGCTCTAGTTTACAGTGCCACTCATTAGTAAACATTAGAAGGAAAAAAAAAAAAACACGGGATGTCAACTCAATGCTGCTAAAACAGCAGACGCACATAATCTTTTAAGAGGAAAATTACATTAACAACCAAAAAAGAAAGGATGCAAGGAAAGCATCTACTAAGATCTGATTACATTTGAAAAGAATTCCAACAAAACTGGCTATTTCCCATCGTAACACCAAAAATCCTCAACCCAAAAATAGTCCTCAACCACTTATCTTTAATATGCTCAAGATACAACTCCTTACCATCAAAGACTGTCGTTCCGCTCTCTCCAAATAATTTTTTTTATTTAAAATATGGCATAAGGGACTAGCAACTAACCCCGATGACCTGCTGTTTAACTGTTCTTCCAAAGGGACCTTCCCAAGCCCAAAAATGTTGTCTAAGAGAATTCACCAAAACAAGGAAAAGCTCAATTAATTAAAGCAAATAACCCCAATGAGCTCTAGTGAATGGAATGCGAAAATAAGTGGTCAATATTCTCCAGGTCCCCTTCACAGATTTAACAGTTCATGCATACAATGACACACTAACAAAGAAACAAAGGACTCCTTACCAAAAACAAAGGAAAAAAAATATATTAACTTAGACTTTTGACATGGAAAGAGAACAAACTGCAACCCTTTAGCCAAAAAAAGAGACTGTTTCAAGCCTATGGGACCACTGCCTTTCGAACCACAAACAGCTTCTGTTGATATTTATTCTGACCCCTCCCCTCACCCCCCCAAACAAAAGAGGGGGGGGGGCATCCAAAAGCTTGCCAATAAGGAATTGAGATTGATAATCAAATGAGAATTTAGGATGAAGATTTTGTTGAGATGAGCGACTGTCATCGCCTTGGTAAACATTGTTGAAGTTCCACAAAAGATAAAAAACCAGTTGTTGGCTGAAAACCATACCATTTGCCGAACCTGAGGAGGAGCTTTTGCATGTGTTGTGACTGATCTAGTATCAGATCCAAAGATTGCCAGCTCAGAAACCTGAAATTGAGTATGTATTATCATGCAGGACCGTAGCCTAAAAGGCATAAAAGTACGTCCAGAAGTAAGATCACTCCTAGTGGAATAATGCAAAATATTGAGACACACATGATGTTCATACCATGGTGGAACGGAGGATCTTTGTGCTTCCATGGATACATGGAGATTTATTGCTCTGATATAAGTAGGAAACCAAGCTGCGACAGCTAATCTCAGGCTCTATTTCCAAGGAGAAAGCACCATGTAAGTGTTTAAACAATGTTGGTAGTACCATATCAGGAGCTTAAGTGTTGAAAGGGTCAAACATCGAGAGGTAGGCCAAGAATTCATACATTTGCTCCATAGTAAGAAAAGTGCATTCTTCTTTCAGCGTTGAAATTCCCAAACTCATTAGTCATTTAGAGTCTTTGCATATTTTCTGTTCAATGACATGCCTCACAGCAAATCTTTGTTTTTTTTATTTATTTGGTTCTTGACATTCAACTCCAAATGAATAAAGTACAACATTACCGACCTATGTGGAATGTAGATCCTATCTGGGTAGGGTATGGGAGATCCACATGAAGGTAAACCTACGCCTACAAACCTTAGAGGCTCAGGCTGATTTTGAAATCCCACATAAATTTTGCAGAAGCCGACTAAAATGGATGAAGTGAAGGTACATGAGCACAGCACCAAACTGTTTATACTAGATTGCACATATGGAAAACAGGGAGAATCTTCATGAATTATTCGGCCATAAATGGCTCCAAGCATAGATGGATCACAGTTAAAGCAGGACCAACCCCCTTCGCCACAACCCGAACTCTTTTTTGAGTTATTAGATTACAATGTGTAACCCCCATTACCCACAAAGCATGAGGGGTGAAGCATTTGCCACTTCATTTATTTTACTACACACGACCGCATGGAATCCTCAAATTGCTACACAATCTCTTCTCCACTTTCGAAACAAACATAATTTCTGTTGAAGACGAAATTTTGATTTAGGAGATAACAGTAATTCCCATATACTTAAATTAGGCAGAAATCTCAATCCACTCATCAAAATGAATGTCAAACAACAAAACCAAATCCAGGTAATTAAACTGTTCATTGAATTACCAACGATCAAAAAGATGCCGGATACAAGTTCAATAGAATGACAAGATCATAACAGATGGGAAAAAGAAGTAATTACCACTAATAATGGCATTAGAATAACTTCTCGAGCTCGATAGCCTGCAAATACAGTTGCACCAAAGTGAGAAATTAGGTTACAAAAAGAAACAAGGAGAATCATACCGGGCAATTAGATCTTACGCATAAGAATATCGTTGAACTTGGACAAGTCTGGAAAGATTTCGAGCAGCATTTGATCGTAAAAGCGCCATTTTCGATCAGATCGACAAACTCAGCGAAAGAGCGAGAGAGCGACCTGGGGTTTTGGGATTGGGAGGGTTTAACGGGGAATTATCTGCTAGTTCGCTGCTCTACGAGGCTCGATAGTTGATACTTGTCGTTTGGGCCGTTTTGGTTTGGGCTAACATTAATTTGTGTTCGTTTCAGCGGCCCATTCACAATAATCACTGTGAAACTGTATTTATTGTGTAACCTTTTTTTTTAAATTCTTCTTAAAATTTTTGAGTTTTTGATTGTTGGTTATTTAAAGATGAGTTGTTGCTAATGTATTATAAGCTTTTTCATTAACAAAACTTAAACATGAGATTTTCTTTAAAGAAATATGCGTAGAATCATACTTTAAAATCAAAACAGAAGTATTTTAAGAGTCATATCATTTTTTTTTTCCGAAGGTAAATATTTGTTATATTTATACATAAGAACAATGACCCCTTTTTTGGGGGGGCAGGGGGGGGGGGCGAGATTTATCAACTCTCAATCACTACTTTCAAAAGACTAATGTTCAAAGATACGACAATGTATTACTCCAAACATCATATAATAATCTCTTTGGAACATCCAGTGTAATAGAAATGCTTGGGGTTAAGGAAAGGAAGAAAACATCTAAGATGTCACTTCGACAGAAACGAGCACTGAAATACAGATATACAATGACCAGGTGCTGTTATACAACGGGTAAGTCATGTTTATCTGACCTTCATCAAAACATAACCTACTAACATCAAAAATCATCGACGATACATATCAAATGCAATTATTACTTCAATTTACAACGAATAGCCTATAACTGTCTCGAGAGAATTCCTTCTGTAACAACTTTCTCATACAGCAACAGAGGTGTGTATATTCAGAACTTTCTAATAAATAAATAAATAATACAAAAGTAGTTTGATTCGAATTGCAAAACTTAATGCTCGTGAATTGGATCGGCAGCACCAGTTGGGGAGGCTGGTTCATATGTCACAAAGCCTCGTCCACCAAACACAGGTCTCATAAATTTGTCATCAAATTTCCTCCAAACATGGTGCACAGTTCTATGGGGGTATCTCATCAGCAAAGCCAACCCTGTTGGCCTACGAGCAGGGCTATCATGGGGCTGAGCGTTGTCACCACTCTGAGGGGGGTTGTTGTCAGCGTTAGCACTGGCATTCGCATCAGCATCAGCATCAGCATTGGCATTGCCATTCTCGTTGGATTCCAGGAAAGGGATGTTCAGATATTCGAGGCTGGGTATGTTGGATAATTCTGAAAGTGAAGCTGCTGCCCTTTGAAATCCCAATATCGCCCCAATCAAGTGCTTGGTTACCGAACCAAATAACTGTTGGAAAGAAAATATATACTCAGACATATGCTAGTTTAAATTTGGTGGGGGGGGGGGGGGGGCGGGTTGATGGGGTAAGAACAAATTTCTCAACAATTTGCTATAGAAAAACTCGAGAAACTTTTTAACTCTTCCTTTTAAACTTGCGGGGGGCAAAAGCGTTATGATGGACGTCTATCATTGGTCAAGAGTGGGGAGTAAGATAGCCAATGCCTAAGTCCTATAGCCTATGTTACCTGCAATATTCCAATAACCCACAAAATTCCTAGCCAAGTCCAATGAGGGATCAAGTACACCTAAATACCTAATTGACACTTGTAGTCAAGTACGGTAAATAAAGTTTTGAACTCAAGGAAGATGCAGCGCACTTCCATCCCTGTGGTACAAAATGAATTCCTCCAATAGTGACCAAGAATCCAAGATAGACAAGTTTATCTACCTATATGCAGACAAGAAGTTCATTTTGAACATCGTACTCTGCCGGCACCGATCGTTAAAACAAAAACAGAAACTCACTGGCCATTAGTTCCCCTCAGCAACGTATTTTCAGCATTTATACAGTTAAGAGAAATTGTGCCAGCCATAAACAAACAGTATCTTCTCAAACAGGTCTTTCAACAGAATAGAAAGGAATTTGAGCTGTTATCTGAACATTCAAATGTGTGTTTGATTGACGTCATTAGGCAGAAGTATCAGCTGAGGGACAACTCAGCAAAACTACTTCGAGTACAGTAACTTCACATTTAAATGGGACAGCAGTTGCAACTTGCAAACTAGGCTTACGGTCTATTTGGATGGGGAGTTGGGAGGAGTAAAGGGGAGTAAGGGAGAGTGAGTACTCCCCTATACTCTTGTTTGGAAGTAAGAAAAGGAGGGTAAAGAGGAGTAAATAAGAGTTACTCTTACTCCCCTTCACTCTTCTTAACCGTCCATTTTCTTACTCTCCAAAATGGAGAGTAAGGAGGGGTAAGTAGGTGAATTTTACATATTTATCCCCCACAAAATCTAATGTAATATTTTTTAATCTATTTAGTGAGGGCATATGTGTCAATTCGTTTACTTACTCTTATTTACTCTCCTATTCTTCCAAACAAGGGTTAATCCTTACTCTTCATAAACTCCCAAACAAGGGTAGACAACTCACTCTTATTTACTCCTCCTTACTACTATTTACTCTTACTCCTCTGACTTTCTCTCCTCCCAAACAGAGGCTTAATGAATCGTCAGTTCGGAGAAAATCTAAAGCAAGCAAGAGAATAGGGTCCTGAATTTAGATGAAGATTGTAATACCATGATGGAATAAAACGCTAGCAACACAGATGCTAGTTTCAGTTCCTCTTTAAGAGAATTAGAGAAAGAAATTTTGTTGTTGCCCTCACTAAGACAGTTTTGTTTAGGACATGCACTCATAGCATATTGTAGTTCTAGTTAAATCTTGTTATTTAATAGTGATTCTTGTAGTCAAACTTGAGTAATCGTAAGTACATCTAGGTCAGTAAGATGACACAAGCTGCCCCACCTATCAGGGTGGATAAGCTACTGGGAGGAGGAAGGGGTTTGTAAGGGGAAAATGTCCCCATTCCTCTGCTGAGTGCTGATTGGAAACCAGATCGATGGGTGTGGGAGTAGGGCTTTCTCCCAGCACTGCCAGCAGGCCACCTATTTGGTTCTGTTTATCTCTTCAACAAGACAGTAAGTTGCATTTCAATTATATATTCACATCCAACCATAGTACCATACACAGCAAAAGGCACAAAGAAAGCTATGAGAATAGAAACGCACCAGAGTACTAAACAGGACAACAATAATGGTACAAGTGATCATCAGTGATTTCTCATTTAATGTGCCCTGTGCTGAACCTGAAAACTGCAGCACATATTAGTTAGAAAGCTGCAATTGATAATACTTTTATCTACTGCAAGTAAAAGAATATGTATCTACCGCATTATATGACAAAGCCACAGTGACTGCACCTCTCATTAGTCCTGCCCACCATATTATAAACTGAAAGTTGCAGTAGTTAGTGAAAACAGAACAAATTTTAACAGGAGTTGCGACCAGTATAGGAATCTTCAAATGTACCTGTTTACGGAATTCAATTTTCTGATCATCTCTCTTCTTTAACCAATTCAAAACATTTGCAAGTGGGAAAACAAACGCTGCCCGTCCAATCAAAACTAAAGCCATCATTGTGGAACTGACAGCAAGAAATGTACCTGCACTGAATCAAAGGGCATTACGGATTTCAGTCTCTTGTAATTGTAGCAAATCAGTGTTATTTCACACGAAGGGATAAACAAAGAAGTATTAAACTAAAAGACGTCACAGGGCCAGAAACAGAAAGAAATGATGCGAATATAATAAAACACAATTCCGTTCCGAGCAAATAAAATTTGTGGTTTGATTTTACAAAATTTGGCAGCGTTACTGCAAAAAAATTATTACTTCCAACAAGGGGGAACAATAACCATATTGGCAGCAGATCCCTTATATCTAATCTTGCGAATTTCTGGACAACAGCCAACGGAAAGTAGAATCAAGTGACCAAAAAGTTCTGCTGAAAATGAACAATTAGAGCATTGTAGACCCTTTTTAAAATCAAGGAAACAGAATTCCTATTTTTGTGGAGATCAAATATTGTTACTGCATGTCACAAACTGAGAACAGAGCTGAAGTTTGACATGTGGGGATCTGCAATTATAGTTCAAAGATGTAGTTCAGAAGGATCAGGAATCAGAATGCTGATTGTAGCAATTAAGAATTTGCCCAAAGATAAAAAGCACTACTTTATTCAGTTTATCGTTCCGTGATTCCTGACCTGCTTTCTTCAGCAGTATCTATACAGGAGTGGTTAAATATACTGCATAAACTAACGATCAAGTCCAGAAACCATTAGAAATTAAAACACTTCAGCCTCTGGATGCATGAACTACATGCAACATTTGTTCCTCAGAAAGCAACTATTACTTTGACCCACCAGAAACACTTCATCTGGACGTCTGTTTCTTTAGAATCTAAATCTTGCTATATCAGACGAGAAAACTACGCAATCCCCAGGACCTTCAACCTGATTCATGCAACACGGACCCACAAAAAAGAAAGCTTCAATGATGTTTTTGCACATGGCAGGGCAAATTTGGAATTCCTAAATAGGGGAAAAAAGCATTTTAACCGTCTTTCTCCTGCATATAGCAGAGACCAATCAGATTTGTTTTTGCATCTATTTCCATGGAAAGAGACGTTTTAACCGTCTTTATGTTGCATATAGTAGAGAGAAAAGAGTTGCTTTTGCATCTATTTCCTTCTGTTATACATAAGGTTTTTGCATCCTTATCACTTAATGTCTCTCGTATTCATCCCTATGCACGCATTTTTTCCAAGCCCTAATACCCAAGGTCATTGCAAATCATTCAAAGATTGGTTGTGTCAACTAAGGGAAAGCAGAAAAGCTCAACATAAGCTTGGCTAAGTCCATATACATAGCAGATCCAACATGCCTAAGGCTTTTAAGGCATAGTTTGATTCGTGAGATATTTTTACCCATATTTGATCAAGCATAAGTGATGACTACAATTTTTAGCGAAGACATGGAATTCCCTTCGGACAAGAAAATATACATACCTCGAATTGCTCTCCCTCCATTTGTCAATGTCTAGAGCATCCATCCCAACATATAAGAATATGAATGTTTCTGAAATAAATGACATTGTCGCAAAAGCATGCCTGCAACCATAACAAATTATTAGGCTTACAATGTTTTCCAAGTCCATGACGTAGATAGCTTTATATCACATTTGAAGTTACTATGGCAAGTCTTGCTTTCCTGAAGCTCACAAGCCCCACTCACTTTTCAAGTTTGTTGAAGGCGTCTTTCTCTTCTTTATCAGGAAGAAACTAAAGGATGAAATTCTCTCATGGAATTATTCAGTAAGACTGATTCCCCCCCCCCCCCCAAAAAGAAAAATTAATATTGAAAAAAGATGAAGGCAGGAGTAGAAAAGTTTCAATAACCTGTCCCTTGTCCAGGAGTAGAGCCAAAAATCTTTATTTTGGGGAAGGGAGACTCAAGTACTATACTTAGCTCACTGATTATTGGAGCCTTTTTGTGTGCGTGCGTGCGTGTTTGTGTGTGTGTATGTGTGCGTGTGGGAAGTAAACGGTTGTGTCACTTCCAAAAATGTATCAATATGTACAAAAGAATGGATTTTTAGCTCAATCCTGCTAGCTTTACAAGATCAATCAGGGAAATTATTATTGTAGCATAATTAAAAATGACCACTCCAAGGCTTTTCATGTTGCTCAAATTTTGGGGGGAATATGAAGCCTTTTAATGCAGAGCTCAAAAAGGAAAGCTACCTATATTGTTACACCCGGATTTCCACACAAAACATGCTTCCTAATCTGTCTAATTCTTAAATCTTCCTTCGAAAGAATTATTTACATCATAGTGAAAAATAATAAAAACTACGGGACCCTTCATGTTTTCTGAAAGTTTTGACGAAGACAGGCAGAAAATTTTTAACTAAAACCTTCACTCAGAAAAGGACTGGAAAGCCCTAAATTTTTAAGGCTTATGATCATGGGACCAAAATACACACAATTTAAAACATAGAAGGTATAGGAATTAAGAACACAACTAAAAGGATAAAGAAATTAACAAACAAAGCAAAATAAAGAATTGGAAGTTCATTCAATTATGCCAGGCATGGAATTTGGACTCACACCCACTTGATGACAAAATATCATGACAATCAACCTATTGTGAGAACTCACATGCAATAACCTTCAGAATGTATTAGGAGTTGAAGGAACTTGAAGTTCTCATCTTGTCTTGCCTCTCCTCCTTAATTCTACCCAAATAGGCAAAAGAGCAGATTGATTCACACTTCATCGTTCACCATCAAACATATTTCATGGTCCTCCAAAATACTAAAAAATTCAACTATTCTGCTCGTGTCCCATATAGGGGAATGTGTGTTGCTGAAAGTTTTTGAAATGGAACTGAAGACTTGCATTGGGATGGGATGCCATAGATCATAAAACAATGTCCAAGATTATACAAAGAGGAGAATGCTCTTACTTTGTAGTAATTCTTGAGCTCTCCGACACGTTGTGCCATGTGTAATGTGACATGACAATGCCAGTAAAGAATACTGTCAAAATGCCACTAAGGCTCATGAGCTGCGACAAGAAAGAAACAAATCACTTTTTTTCCCTTCTTGTGGGCAATAAATGCAAGACTTTCAATGCCAATAAATCCCACATGAACAAACTGAAGTTCTCAGAATATGACAGGCTGCCATAGATGTTCATATAGTTCAACAAGCTAATAAAGATATACAAGGTTCGTCAATTTTCCTTATTGACATAACTCTTCTCAAAGCACAAAGTGCTTATCGTGTTATTAACCATTTATACAGACTTCTTTCAGTTAAGAGAATCCGGCCCGTTCACAAATCAAGTGATGGATCAAATTATCAGGAATGGATTACATATCCTGTTCATGACAATGTCAATGATTTTCGGTTGCATACGTGGAAGGATCACATCTGTTGCACATGCCACATAACATACAGGGCAAGCACATTTAACATGAAGGATAAAATTCTGCAAAAATTAAAATCACACTCAATATCTTGATTGTGGGCATCCCAGTATCATGGGTGTGGCTTCTCAAAGGCATTACGTACAGATCAACTAAATACTGTGGTTCAGGTCTCTGTGCCTCCGTGTGTGTGTGTGTGTGTGAATCGCAAATCACTAACAATGAATTGTAATGCCATGAGCTGCAACATAAGCATCCAACAGACATCTCATTGCGCGACTTCCAAAATCACACCATGCAGAAAGCAAGTTGGAATTCCTTCGGGGTACTCACTGTTACTATGACGTTTATAAAACTTAGTTTTGAAAATGAAATTTGGCAGTCACCAACTCATTATCGACAACGTACCGCCAAAACACACACCAGGTTCTAGAAGAACAGACTGTGTTCTATACTACAAGACTACTTTTTAGCGGGGGCGGGTGTTGGTCCATCTCAGACCTGATCAGATTTTCCATTAGAGAGACCTAGCAAAAGCAAAGCTTCTAACTAGACTTCACAATTTGATAGCTGCAGGATTCCCTTCTCAGTGGAAAAAGTCAATGAACGGTAACCTCCCAAGGCTTTGCTTTTGGAATAATTCTTATTAATCTTTGTACTCCCCACCCACAAGCATTTTCAGCATAAAGAAAATCAAGAGTTGTTTTCTAAGGATAAAGGGGTGATGGAGATTTTTTATAAAAAAAAGGCGGCATTTTGGAGGGGGGGGGGGCCGTCAAATTGTCAACAAGCATAGATTGTCCCCGTGCCTCAGCTATCATGTAAGATACATAGGCCATTAGCAACATAAGTGCAATTTCTCGATCCGTAGAATGCCTGCAAAAAAGAGAAGATAATTAGGTTTTGACCTTAAGTCAAAATTTGGTATTGAGCCAAAAATGGAAAGCAACCAAACAAGGGGAGAAGCCAAAAATTCCACATGATTAAAATGGATAGGAAGAGACAACTTCTGCCTTGGGATATAGGATTCTCACATATCCATTAGGCTTCAAATATTAAGTATCTTATTTTAAGTAAATGAAACCACTACACGGGACTCACAAAACATGCCCTCACTAGCACACATCATATAGGAAATATCAGCATTTCATGGCTTCATGCATTCAATAATGCCAGATATGCCACTGATTTCTCATAGTACTCAATTTTATCAATCAACATTGTCAAAGTAGAATTGTCTTGTGCTTGGAAACCACACAATGGCATTTATTGACACAGAATCAAGCATTGGAGGATTATTTGAACTTGGAAAAAGTGCTGCTTTGCATTTTGAAGAAACACCAAATATCAAACAGCTAGTTATGTTTAATTATGTGCCAAGTGCTTAGAGCACAAGCAGCATTCAGCATGCCTTCCAAGCGGACACCTGGATTCAATCCTTGGTCTGCACAAATTGCCTTATGAATGCATTTGTGTGGGGCGTGCAACAAAGAGCCTGGGCGTGTCCTACCTCCCACCCCCCCAAGGTTTGTAACAGCCTGAGCAGCCTCCTAGATAGGAGCCCACGGGTCTGAATCTATACCCATGCAGAAAAACCTTTATATATATATATATATATATATATATATATATA
>JACYFF010031955.1:12208930-12300010 GCA_017589665.1 Selenicereus undatus
TGTGCGTATATATATATGTATGTATGTGCATATATATGTGTGTGTGTGTGTGTGTACACACACACACACATACATATATTAATACACATACATATATAAATACACATACATATATAAATACACATACATATGTATGTAAAAAGATCCAGGTTAGAACATTGTATATGTGGATTTCCCCAAACCCTAGGCCTATTTGAAGATCCATACTAAATGGCTGGAGCATGTGGAGTTCAAGTTAGTTGTAATCCAGTAGAAACAACCTACAAGGAATGTCAATGAATCCTTCCCCCACAGCCCTTTTGGTATAAAGAGAGGCACAAATGCCAGCATAGGTGAAGTTCAAACTAGAGAATTTACCAACTATGGCCCTATTCTTTTCAAGGGTAAATCTATGGCCTCCACTCCTTCCCACTCATTTCCACTCTTTCCCACTCCTTAAAATAAATATTACTCATTTCCACTCTCTTCCATTCCCTCCCTCTCCATCCCATTACTTCTCACCCTAAATTCCACTCCTTCTTACTCTATTCCACTCCTTCCCACTCCGTTTCATTCATTCTCACTATTTCCCACTTCATTCCATTCCTTGATATCCTTCTCACTCCTGCATACAACAAACCACTTCTACCCACTCCATTCCACTATTTTCCACTCCGTTCCATTCATTTACATTTCATACCTACAATGTACCCACAAAAAGAACAACGCCTATATTGGCTAATAACCACACAATTTGAATAACTTTGATATTCAGTTCAAGGAAACATAAATTTAACCTTCAATTCAATTACCTGCCAATATACAGCTTCTTTATAATATACGCACTCAACAGACCAACCTACAATTTTACAGTAAAAGTTAGACCAAAAATCAAAGCAAAAAGGACTTAAAAGCTATAACCAGAAAACTTTTTTCAATATGCAACAAGTAAACCTAGGCTATTCTAGAGCAACATAACCAACAACATCCTATTTTGCAAAACTGAAAACTTGTCCATCAAATGATAGAATTCTTGTGCAGTTCAAGATCACATCATATTAAGTACAAACAGTAAAGGATTCAGAAATATAGTTTTAATGAGTCACTCGGAATACAAAAATAAATGAGATTGCCTCCTACATTTGACAGTATCAGAGGAAATGCAAAGCATGGCAGCATAACATGGCAAGACCTTATAAATCAACACGATATGTAAAAAGGAAAGATATCTAATATTGTGGTAGCTACATGTGGGGCAGATAAATCCTACGTAGATGACAAGAAGCAGATTTCCACAGCAGAAAATTTTCTTTTAAAAAAAAAAAGCAGAATAAGAGAAGATTAATTTGCCACGTAAATACTCACTATGTAGAAGTTCCTTCATATGATCAACTATGGAGACTCAATGCTCAGCTAACATAGAAACAAAGACAACAAACCAAGCCTATCACACCAGATATAGGATATGTCATATGGTTCAAATAAAAGGATGTACTTGATCACTGCATTAGAATTTTTGCAATCAAATCAGGCCACCCCAGGGGGGGGGGGTACGTCAGGAACACTTAAGTTAAATGTTTTTAAGCTACCCCATACAATGCTCCTTTGAACTCCACGAAATGACATTAGAAGTTCTTAATCTCATATAATATGAAACTAAAAGCAAAATGATTACAACTTACTGAAATACCAAGAAATGTACTGGTGAAGAACAGGTACAGAAAAGTTCCCAACAACTCCAAGGCAGTTATGCCACTGAGATTGCTCAAATCAAGTGACTGGACAGCATTGAAAAGCACAATGGAGGTTGCATCATTTACTACCCCCTCTCCAAATACAGCACTATAGAGAAAGGGTGTTTCTTCCTGATTGAGGACCTATAAAACACAAAATATTATACGCCAGCAAAGTAAATTATCTACTAACTATTATAAGCTCTCTTTTTCAACATGCATACCTGCAAGGTACAAACAGAGTCTGTTGCTGACAATATGGCACCAATGGCTACAGAAAACATCAAGTTACATTAGTCTATAGACGGAAATGAATTAGGAAGACAAATTCTGTTCAACAGCTCTATAAAATACCCAGATAGTCATTAGTATTAAGCTGCGTCAAACCAATCTTCTTCAGCAGTAGCAGTACACCTGAACATTCCAACAAAAGTATAGCAGATCAACTACTGCATCGTCATAAACCAATATTCATCACGACCTAATTTTCTATGCACCAATAAACCAATATTCATCATACTAGAGGTTTTTGACTCAGAGACACGTGTGGCATACATGATGTAAACCAAACAGAACCCTACTTTGGATTCACTCAGAATCAGGTGTTCATAAACGTGAAGATCCTCCAGTAATGATGCACACCCAATAAATTATACCGCACAGATCATATATTGGTTCTACATAATTAGTCTTTTGCTTTTAGAAGGCCAATTCATGCATGAAACCACAGATATATGGTAGAAGTTTTCTCAAGTTTGTTTCTATAGCTACAATTCATTAAACAAAATCAACTAAAATATGGAAAATCTTCTACTTATTGGTATATGTGATGGAAAGAACGCTACAGATTTTCAAGCCATAAAGGCCAAGCTTATTGTGCCTGTTGACTTCTATTAATGGATGACATGATAATAATGGTCCTCCAGAAGCACATTCTAAACCACCTTGTTCCCCAATTTATGAAGGCGAGTTGAGCACTTAATTCAAGACGGAAAATATCACAAGAGAGATCCCTGGTAGTACCTGATGATATGATGCAAAATGATATTAGTGTACCCAGGACTCCAAATGACAATATAGTCGAGAAGTTCTTGAAAAAATGCTTTTTCTTAACCTGAAACCTGCAAATATCCAATGCAAAAAATTACAAAGTTTGGCATCACATATTGGTAGATATCAACTTATTAAACATCAAGCATGTTGGGCATGTGTTTCTACATCTGCATAGTTTGCTAAAGGACCTCATAATTCTGATAGAAAAAAGTGCCCTTTGCCTCTTTCCAATAGCAATAACCACACATTAAGCATTAGAATGTAAGCACTGAAAACGGCACCATATGCGAGTGCTTATGTAGCACATGACACAAATGTTAGCCTTCAAACCCTCATCCAGCATGACAATCTCATCCCAATCATATGTTCTACAGAAGAGAGGACTCACCCGGCATTAAAAATAATCGGTGGCAGCAGGTAAAGGAAGAACAACTCCTCATTGAAAACAAGTATACGGGAGCTCTGGCCCTTACTTATCACCAACACAACTGCTCCAGATACCAGTCCCTACATCCAAACCACGAAATTGGTCACACTACAATAACACAACCGAGCTAAACAGAATTTGACATAGATATGCAACCAAAACGAGCCATTCAAATCAAAACTTCCTACAATAATTGCAAGTAAAACTAACCAATAACACATAAACAGCAAAAAAGGGTTTTAAAAAAAGTGGTCTTTTTTTCCAACCGTTTTGGTCATTAAGATATAAATTCAAACACATGGTGGATGGACCACTCTAAAACTCAATCTTGACACAAGATTGTACAAAATCCAACCCGACCATTTCTCAGGGAAACTATTCAAGCTTTAAATACCCCTTACTTCCAAGTAATGCAAGGTAAACCCAACTGGGTCAAGTCAAAAAGCAAGCAAACAAATCCGGGAATCAAAAATTAAACTCATGAATCAAAAAAAGAAATGAAACCCATCATCAATTACAAAATTTAGAACCGTCCCCGAAAGGAAATTGAGTAATTAAGAGAGGGATTAAGACCAGAAGAAGAGCGGTGATAGATTCATTAGCCCATCGATTCTCCTCGAGTAAGTGACCAATGATGATGCACAAGCAGATTAAGCTGAAGAAGACAGTAATGGAGATCACAGTGCTAGGATCGAAGGGCTCGGAGTGTTGAAGCGTAAAGGGAAGTAAACGCGTGGTATTAAGTGAATCCAAGATCGCCATCTCTGATTGTTCTTCGATGGCGGAGCTGCTGAAATCAGCATTCACAAACACAGAAGCAGAGATTGGTCGACAGAGATTTGTAGAGAGAGAAACGGCGGGGAGAGAGAGAGAGCAACTAAACTGAGATAGTTGAGTTGAACAGGTTTTATTGGAACCTGAGTGATTCGGTGCCACGCGCGCATAATAAGGCATGCTGGGGTGCATCCAACAAATTGAGAAGAACCAAATGACGAAAATAACCCTGTCGATGACTTGGTGAGAAATGACTGGAGGGCGTACAAGAGAGAAGGTGGGGTGCAATTCATGGGATCTTTTAGCCTGAGTTGGCGCACAAAGTTAAGCGGCTTTTGCATTTGAGAAGTGTAAACAACAATAGCAATAATACCATCTCTCAATATAGATCTTTTTTTACAAAATCTAAAAAAATATAACTATAAGCAACCTTATCTCTGTCGATATTTTTATTCATAGAGAGGCTATTTTCAAGAGGCCCACATAAAAAAAAATTATGAAAATATTTTAAAGAAAAGACAATTTGTAAAAACACTTAATCGGAACATGAAAAGGACAAGTTACTGAAGCTATGTAACATAAAAACAGTAAATCAGAAGAATATAATATACCTTAATAATCATAGATAAACAAACAGTGTCTCTATATTTGGGAAGGGTAAACCATACAAAAATTTGACACGTCAACTTTTCTTTATTTTAAAATTCAAATAATGATAATAAAAATAATAATGTTTTTTAAGGGATGTGAAAAAAATAATATCATATATATATTTTCAATAAGGATTTAGAGGTGGGCCCTACTTTGCGTAATGATCGTGACTGGCACGACTAGAGAATAATTGTTTTTAACGGCAAATTCAAGAATAGAGTTTAGGGACGGCAAAAGAATTGATGCAGGTTCATTAATGTAGTTTTCCTGATGCAGTGGGACCTGGAAATTGCTTACTGGAGATATGGTGCAAATGATTGAAATAAGATATTATCAATTACTATATCATCCATCTCTGAGTGTATATTCTATCTTATTATATATATATATATATATATATTTAACGTGTATTTATCATATAGACAATTTTGAATGCATGACACTGACGTGATTTGTAGGAGTTTGCACTTCTAGAGTATAATATAGGCTTTTTGTTAACCTATAATACTCCTAGAAGTACAAGGATTAATAAATATTTTTCACGAACATGCTATGATATATATTTTTCACATGCTCACCTATAATACGTGACACTGACGTGCCATGATATATATTTTTCACGTGTCCATGATGGAAATGATTAGTAAATACTTATTGCACTTAATTTACATTTTTCAAGATACATAATTAATGTTTTTATCAGTGTTCTTTTTATCCTTCTTGAATTATCCCTTCATTGTCTTTTTATCTTATCCTTGTTTTTATTTTCTCTTTTTACGTTCAACCTTTCTACCTTTCTCTTATGTTTAATTGCTCAGTTCATCTTTTCTAGGAGTCATATTAGTTAATATATATTAAAAGATTAATATATAACAAATGCACACGTGAAAAATATATACATATGGATAAGGGTGGACAGCGGATAGGATGCCCATTAGGTTAAGCGAGTCGGCTTATTTAAAATAAATCAATAAAAGAACGAGTCAATAATGGGTTGGGTTAATAATGGGTCGGGTTATAAGAACATATTAACGGGTTGGATTGAGTCGGCCCACTAACTGCCTGTTTAGTGATCTATTAAATTTTCAACCTACTTGATACATTAATTTACATGCTACAATTAGTTAAACTTGTTACCAACGCTTTATACATAACAGTAATTATTATGTACAGTTTTTTGTGCTAATTTGTTCCATTTAGGTCGTCCATGGACCGGCGTGACCTGACTTGTTTAGTTACATAAAAAGCCCGAGCCAACTCTAATTGTTAACGGGTAGCCTATGACTTGACCCGACCTACTTTGTAAATGGGTTGGTCCTCACCTGATTCAACCTGATCCATTGGTCATTCCTATACATGGGTAATAAGAGCATGTTCACTTGGAAGCACGTAAGAAATTTCCCTCCCCCCAAACCTCCAAACTCGAGTATGTTCACTTGAAAGCACATAAGAAATTCCCCTCCCCGCCATCCAAACTGACGCCTAACTTAACATTAAAAACAGAAAAGAAAACCATTCCATACACCCCATTCCACCCTTGCTCTAACATAAGGGGCCACCATAGAGATTCGCCAAAAAGACCATCACCACTGTGAATTCGGCCACCGCCATGACCATTGCGATCATCATCTCCACGCTGGCTGGTTTGATTTCGCCAAATTACCACCTAAAATTTTCCATCTAGGGTTTTGGATATAGGATTTCAAACTCAAATGCTTTAATTTGAGCATTGGGTTAGGTTTCGCTTCATGTCACAAGAGAAACCAGCCTAGTGTGATCAATGGCTAGTATTTTAATGATATTTATTGAACCTCAACCATTGCCCTAAGGGCAGTGGTTTATTTTTGGTCTTTATAAAAATACTTTGATGACATATTTATTGAACTTGAAACATTGCCCTAAGGGCAAGGGTTACAAGACCACAATTCAATAAGACAAACGCTTACGGCTTATCTAATTCATGAAGGATATTTACATAGAAGTCGGTGAGGAGATGTGGTGACAGTTAGGGCCAAGTAATGGCGGGTAGTAGTTTTGTTGATCCTAAAATAAAAAGGGGTAGGTTCCAGTGCGGTCAAGATACTCGATTGTTTGAGTTTAATTATCTGAATGCTCTTATCTTGCCTACAGTTAAAAGAAGAGCTGAAGAACAAAAATTTATTATGCCTTCAAACTTCTAATCTGAAGTGCTATTGTGTCGATTTCAATTATCCCTTCATTATACCTCATAACACCTTATCATACGTTATCATCATCTTGTACTGAAAGATGAGGAAAAATAGGATATATCCATTTAATTAGACGACTGTTTAGTTTTGATAAAAGGTTATGAATTAATTACATCTTGAACAAAAAATATATTAAATCAAACATCAAAAGATACATACTCGTATATTTATTGAAATACCCAATAGAAAATCCATTTATTCTCTACGTACAATACTAACATACGTAACGAGACAACTTAAACTGAAAAGCCTAATTATTAAATTAATTAAGATGAAGATGCACGTCAATGACATTAATCAAATGCAACCAATTATCATTTGATTATGTTATCTGAAATCTCCTTTGAAATTAAAAAAGATAAAAAGAAAATCTCAAAGGAGAATGACTAAATGACAGAATGAGGTGGAACAATACATTGACCAAGTTCACTCCAACCAGAAATAAGGTGCTTATAGTCACAGTTTGAATAGGAAATATAAATTGTTTTATGATTTCTACCTAAAAAAGCAGATCCGAGACTAGAGTAGATAGTAAATGCTTCTTCAGGATTGATATTTATTTCATATGATGTAGCCAATTTGGTGGCTAATTAATGGCTAAAACACATTAAATCAAGTTAGTTAAAAAAAAATCTCAGGCAACTTAAAACGACCATGTACTACCAACATCCAACCAATTCACTTTCCTTGTAGTTCGTGTTTGTGTTAAATGGTTGAGAAGGAAGGATCAAAGAAAATAGACACTTTTTTCGAGTCATAATTGTCCATTATTAGATTAAAAAATCTCAGGTGTAGAAAAGCGCAGAGGATCCTGGGAAACGGACACAGGTTTTGAGGCAAAAGTGCAGACTTTTTAGACGTGAGATGCACTTTTACTAAGAAAATGCTTAAAATTCATTCAGAAACCATATCTATTCGAACATAAGCTGGATAATGGCATAAAATAAGTGATTTTTACCAACAAACAACAAAAAAAGAGAGAATCAATTAAACACGACAAAATACAATTAAGGCCGTGTTCAGCACCAGCGTTTTGAGTAGTGTTTGATGTTTTGACTAAGTCAATACACTTATCAGGTAATTTTTAGTGTTCGATAATATAATGGTTTGACTAGCATTTCAAGTATTGTTTAGCGTTTTAAGTAGCATTTTTAAAAAAACTAATAGTATTAGCGTTTGGCATAGCATTTCATAATTTTTGGCCAAAAAATATTATTTGAAAATTTTATCTTTGAAAATTATCTATATCATTTTATGTCAATTTACATTAATCATCTAATCCAATAGCTAAATTTCACAAACACATTTATTTCATTACTCATTTAAACAGCTATCCGCTAAAAATTAAATTAGAAATGTCATCCGCTACCTAAACCGTTATTCGCTACTTGAAGAACCGCTAATTTTGCCGAACAAGGCTTAAAGCATTAAACACAACTCAATTGGATTACTATAAACTGAACCTCAAAAACATAACACATGCTGCTAGGGGAGAGAGAGAGAGAGAGAGAGAGAGAGAGAGCATGTGTGTCCGAGAGAGTGAAAAAAATGGAGAAAGATTAAGAAGCACAAAAAAAAAAGTAGGAGACACTATTTTCGACCTCCTTGAAGCCCACAAAAAAAAAAAAAAACCAAAAGGAAGCAAAGAAAAATCTTCTATGGTCGTCAAATAACAGAGAAGACACGAGAACAAAGCACGTACTAGATTGCTGCCACTAGGGTTTCCAGCTCCAAACTCAAGTTCAGTAGTAGCAATATACTTTGTTTATTTCTAGTAGCAGCTTGATTGAAAGGCTTCCACAAATAAAAACAGGGGTCGAGGCCCCTTAAAGGTGTTTGTCCAAATGGTCTATTATAATCTATAAAATGCAGGTTTTGTGGGTTTCGTGCCTCGATCTGAAGTCCAGAAAAGTGCAAACTTTAAGAATGAGATGAGTCTTACCCACTCAAAGGCGTAGCAGGGTGGGCCTCCGGCTTTTGTGAGCCTAGGCACACCTCGGTCACGCTTTTTTAAACACATAAGAAGCACGGACACTCTCTACGCCTTCTGGTCTCCGTGTTCAATTCGTGTCAGGCATCGACACTCTTGGACACTCTTCGGACACTCTCAAACACAAGCAAGCAAAACATAAACAGTATGAATAGGTTATGCTATTGATAATTATAGAATGCGCATATTATCAACAATTTGCTATTGTTCTCATCCAATATGCCGTGGAATCGACCACTGATAAAGTCATGTTAGGTTGCCTACAATTCACCCCTTGGGATGCGACCCTTCCTCGGACCCTGCGTGAACGCGGGATGCTTGTGCACCGGGCTGCCATCTCAAAGACAAAGACATAAAACAAATTATAAACGCATAGATAATTGAATAAATATTTTCTAACCATTACATGTCTACTATACATGTCGTGTCCTACTTTTCTGGAAAAGCACGTGTCCGCGTGCCAGAATTGTGTTGTATCCGTTTTGCGTGTTGGTGTCCGTGCTTCTTAGTTAAACACAGTGTCCATTAATTAAAGTCAAATTAACTGTTAACTTATAAGAGGTAGAACTCTCCCAGCAAGACTTTCTCCACCCAAAAAATCCGATTGTAAAACGCCTAGTGCGAAACCATTTAACAAATCTATGTCGACATAGTCACTTGAATATTCACTCCCTTTGAATCTAACAAGCTGTAAAATCAACCCAAACATAAATTACGACAGCAGATACAACTTCTTGAAAATGCATTTAGGCCACAATGGCTTTGGTCATTTAATCACATCGCTCTAAGATTTATGAGGGTTTCCTCCAGTTCACAAGAGAAATGTTTAATGGGTCAAAATCTCTCTGTAAATTCCTGAATTTCTCTGATCAGACAGGACAAGCATCACGAATATGAGCAGGCCAGACAGATGCACGATACATTAACTTAGGCTACTAACTATTTCACAGGATTGATTATTATTAAAGAATTGCAATGCTGGAAAAGGTAAGTTATCATAATGGATTTTATGCCATGATGGGCTAGTGCTAATTGCTCGGCACATCTATTCAAATCATTTGCCAATTCCTGAAAGAGATAGGGAAGACACTTTTGGCAGGTTGCTTTTGATGAAAAAAAGAGGCTCCAGTTCAAAAACTTTCTATATGTTTTAAAAATTTTCAACCCTATAAGACACACATAGCAAACGTAACATGAGAGAAGGACTACATAGGATGTATTAGAAAACAAACACAAAAAGTCAACATTACTGGTGTGCATGACAAGGTTGAAAACCATTTTCCTAGAAAATAATTCTCCACGTAAAATGATTTTTCAAGTGCATTTGGTAGGGTTGAAAACCATTTTCCTAGAAAATAATTTTCCATGTAAAATGATTTTTTAGCTCATCTTTTCAGTTGTTTGGTAAAAAGAAAACTGCACTTTCCAGAAAATGAGTTTGGTTAGTAAAAAACGAACAAAAAAAGGCAAAAAAGAGGCACATTAATGAAACACAAAAAAATAAGCAAGAAATTTAGAAAAATGGGAATTTATATTTTTTTCTTTAGGAAATTATATTACAATAATGGTGTCATCCATATTAAATTTGTGATAATATATACATTTGTCAATTTTTTGATCTTATTTACCACCTACTATTTGATGCTAGCTATGTTTATCAATTTCCCACCTTCAAGTAATAATCCAAATGAAGAAGAGGAAAAGCATGGGGAGCTTCTCTATCTTCTTAACCCTGACAACAAATTGTAGAGCGTTTTGAATTTTGATGAAATCATAGTCATCAGATTCATCAATGTCGACATCAGGATGATATAGTTAGCTAATCTTTAATATGTTGGCTTAATCTTCGAATCATATGTCATTGTCTTAATCTTCGAATCATATGTCGAGAAAATATACACGGACGAGCGAAAGAGTGTGAGAACATGTGAGAGCCCAAGAAACATAAAATCAACTTACGCTATATTCTAAGTGAAATTATTTTTTTTCATTCTAGGGAAAATGATTTTTCCCTAAAAACAAATTTCCCCATCGTAAAATGATTTTCACACATACCAAACACAACCTTCATGTAAAATGATTTTCAGCTCATATTTTCAGTTATTTGGTAAAAGGAAAAATGAACTTTATGGAGCATGAATTTGATTAGCAACAAAATGAACAAAAAAGGCTAAAACGAATTTTCCTTAATCTTCGAACCATATGTCGCTGAAATACACACAGAAGGGAGAGAGTGTGTGAGATCGAGTAAGAGTCCAAAAAACGTAAAATCAACTTACGCTCTATTCAAAGTAAAAATATTTTTCTTCATTCTAGGGAAAATGATTTTCCCCTAGAAACGAAATTTCCCTCTTCGTTTTACCAATCACCGTACAACGAGAAAATCAGAAAAATTGATTTTCACCGCTACCAACATGGGCAAGTTGACCCTTAACAAATTCTTTTGAGAAAGAAAATAGTTCAGCCATGGGTAACCCCATCATAGGTAAGCTCCCTCTCTCTCTCTCTCTCTCTCTGGGGGCGCGCCAGGAGGGAGGGGAGGCGGACGAGAGGAGGGGGTCTTGGATCCTTTATTAACTAGAATTGAGCTACTATTAACAGTTAATTCATAATTTAAGCGTACAACTCTCCCACCACATATTTCATCCAATTACGAGACTCGAATATAAGAACTTAACTACGATAAGTGTGAACCAACCAGCTGAACAAGTTCTAATCACCCAATGTATCTTTTTTTCGAATCATAAGCAAATTCCTCATGTAGAAACTTAAGATACCCATAACTCATCATATCACTGCTAAAACAAGCAAAACTCAAAGACTTTTGGACTTTCACAAGATAACCATCTCCTCCTAAGAATTATTGGGCCACGTTCAGCAAAATATTTTCTGCAAAGTAATTAACCATATATACAAATTTTAGATTCTGAAAATCCATCATGCTAACTGACTTTCTATAACCAAACATCCACACCGCACAGCAGCAGTAACTTCCCACTGATAACATGCTCAAGTTGAAGCCAGGAAAGGAATATTAAGGGAGATGAGTGTGGGCATAGAAGGACGGCAATGGAGACTCTTGTTTTACAACTTGAGCTAGGCCCTGCCTGAATACCTTCAATTTCTCTCTTCAGCTGTTTTATGTGATCTTTTAACACAAAAAAGGTTCACAAATCTCCCTTGATCCCACAAATTATTTTGACTTCTGTTGCTAGGATTCTTCATTCACGTCAAGCACACTTGGCATTCCGCTGCACCAAGTCCAAGTAAAATTTGTTTTAACAGTGTCAACTTATGATGTTGAAAGTTGAAACAACATGATACTTAAATGCCCGACATCTTCATCTTCGTTTTAACTTTATGGTTTGAGCTGCTGCATATAATGTTGCCCTAAATGCCATGTCATTGAAAGAAGATTAAAGACCAATCTAAACGACAGCATTATAAACAGATTAAGAATCAGAAAATTTCGGCTTCCTTCTTTTTCTCTTTTTTTTGGGTGAAGATGGAAGTACGGGAGTTACCCATTAATGAACATACCTGGCTTGAAAATCTTCGCTGCCTACTTAAGGAAACCCGAGTCGGCAATATCCTGGCGTGCTCCTGTCATTTCAATAAAGCGAACAATTGTTCAGAAGGCAGCGACTATCTGATCACTGAAATCTTAGTGGGGCTAATTTACATTACAACATTATCAGATGAATAACTGAAACCACCCTCCACAAACTATCTCACAAGCGGAGATGTCACTAAGCACATTGAAAATGTTCTCTACCTATTATCAGACCATGTCATTCGCAGTGCATTGTACAAGGTAGCCACACAGTATGTACCTCAGAGAATTGCAGGGCCAAAGGTTACAAACACCAGACAATATGAACGAATAAGTAAAAAGAACATGAGAAAGCAAACCTCGAGGAACATAATCTTTAGCAGTTTCAATGGCTTGATGACGACAATCAATATTTCAGACCAGTAAAGTGCAAATGCATGAATATTCCAAAAAATAGATAGGTTGAAGAGAAATCTAAACCCTTACCCAAGAAGTGCTACGTTCGAATATTTTTCCTCTTCCATCTTATCAAGAGGAGAGCAGCGGAGACTCATTCCTTGAATTAATACATCAATTTGCTTCATAAAAATGTCTGCTAGACACTGAGGTGTTTGATCCCTGGAATATATTAGAGGAGCTCAACAAGGTAAAAAGGGAAAAGGCATGAAGACAAGTGTTGGGTACTCCAATCAAAAGATGCAAAGTATCCTGCAAAAGTCATTGGCCTAAAGAAAGAGTCCAGCACTAGAACACTGAAGGAATAATATTTGGAAATGCCAGCATGAGTGAGTAATATGAACAGAGAAAAGGAAACAGAAACTCTTCATCTACAGGCAATGAGCCAACCCATAGGTAGAGAGAACTGTAGAATGGATAATCAAGATACATAAAACATTGATAAACTAAAATGCACAACCCCCCCCCCCCCCCAAAAAGAAGGCCCTTCTTATCATCAAAATCTAGTATTGACTGACAACAACCCAACTACAGTTGTGGTAACAAATAACGTTAACTGCCGAGGTGGTGGTTGAACATTTATTAACAAGATCAAACAGATGTTTACCAGTTCAAAAATGAAGCTTAACCATTGTCAAAGATCAAATTGAAATCCATGGCCAAGATCATAACACAAAAAGGGTGAGCTACTTATATACATTTATCACTTTCCAAAATACTTTAGCCTGAACGGTTCTCAGATACATAGTATGACTCAAGGCCTCAAGCAATGAATCCTAAGCTAAACCAATGCAAGAAAGTGTTTCCGAATCCAACTATGTAACTAAAGTCTATTGTGTTTCTTCCTAACTCTCGTAGCCCATATCATGTAAAAGGATGATGAACATGTAGAAAACCATTAAGGATATACACCTTCCATCACCAGTCATGTTACTGGCTCTCTGTCATCAGTAGTCAAGAACAGAGAAACTGAGAAAGTTTAGGAAATGTCTTTACGACTTGAGCTATAATGCTTCAATCTCAAAGACATTCGACGTAAGAAAGACAGATATGAAGCCTATCAACAACTTGATCCTAAATTAACGTTCTACATCAAAGGCCACCGAGTACTGATCATGCAGGTGGATTCTACAACTACAGACTAAATGGTGAAGAAAGGCTGATATCTTTAAGATGAAATTGCCATCCAGCACCGAGAACATCGCATGAATTAACAGAGCAGTCATGATGCCAAGCTGCAGTAAATCAACTTCACTATTTCGTTCGCAAGTGCACATTGCACAAATTATTCCAGGCAAACAAAACCAATCGAAAAAGGAACATCTTGAAACTGTTAATACACATCCACAAGCCAAACATTATGGATGGATCGACCAATCAACCAACTACATCTATAATCAAACTAAACCAGCTAGGAATTTCTAGCAAAAGAAATGCCACCTAAGAGCAATGGACAGCAAAACATCGCTTACACAAGTGCAATGAGCATCAAATTTCCCAATTTCTAAAAGAATTCCAAGCATCAGAAATTAACAGGGCAAATGACATTTAATAATTGGCAGAGACATCTTAAACAGACATAGCCATGAGGAGTTGATGCCGCAATTGTATTAATTTATTAAGATCGCCTGCCTCAACTATGCAGTTAAATTACAAGGTTACATAAAAAGGTGCAAAAAGGGACCTGCATTTCTGGTAGCAAATACAATAGAATCCTTTTCTAGCAAACATGATCATATTGAAAAACATTCTTGTCATTCACTAATGTAACAAGGCCACTGACAAAGAGACAAGTTTCTCCATAAGCAGAATAACTAGGTCAATTGTAGACAAAAATTCACCGAAAGTTCTGGAAACCCACGTATCCAGCCTTATTTGCACGCTTCAACTCCACCCACAGCCTCCATGCATGAGTGTCAACAGGGTCCTAACAAAACAGAAAAGACTTACAGATCATGAAGAACACCATTCACGGGCATTTTGGAACATTCGCAACCATGGGCTGGGGCCCTTATTGTCGACATTCCAGTTTTTTGGGTACCATGGATATTGCCACATTAAGAAGCACCGCTCTGGGTGAGGCATCATAGCAAGATGCCTCCCATCTGGAGAGCAAATAGCTGCAATGCCCAAAGGCGACCCATTTAGGTTAAATGGGTATGCCTCTGTTGGCTTCCCATCATCATCACAGTACCTCAAAGGGGCCAAATCAGAACCCAGAACACTATGTAGAATATCAGTATCAGGGAAAAATGCCCTTCCTTCACCATGAGCAGCCCAAACTCCAAGAGTGCTGCCTGCCATTCCTTTCAACATCATAGCTGGGGAGTCTCCAATGGTCACGCTGGTGAAACGACATTCAAATCTTCCCGACTCATTGTGAATGAACCTTGGTTGTGATTTGTCGCCACCAACTCCATGCACGCCCCCAACTTTGGGACCAGGAATCCACCCAAGCAAAGCCATGAGTTGGCACCCATTACAAACCCCGAGACTAAAAGTATCGGGTCGGTTGTAGAATTCTTGGAATTGATCCAGAAGAGGCTGATTGAATCTTACAGAAGCCGACCAACCCTTTGCAGAGTCGAGGACATCAGCATAGCTAAAGCCTCCGACAAATGCAATCCCTCGGAACTCTTTCAGGGAGATGGATCCACTGAGAAGGTCCGACATTGCTACATCCCATGGCTCAAAACCAGCAGCAAGGAATGCTGCAGACATTTCTCTGTCCCCGTTACTACCTTCCTCCCGCAGTATAGCTACCTTTGGTTTAGTAGCAGCAAGCATGTACTTATCATCTGTGAATGCGGGAGTAAAGGACAGTGACCAAGAAGGTTCACGTCTCTGCTTCAAACCTTCCTTCTCTGAGTCCACACAAGAGGCTACCCTTTGGCACTTCTCCAAGTTGAAACTGGTTTCTTCCCACATGTCCCTTAAGTGCGACATATCCTCATTCAAATGAGTGACCCCATCAACCTTCAAATCTATGGTTTGCTCTGATGTGACCCGTCCAATAATCTGAGCTGAGATGCCGTCACCAGTTAGCTTCTCCAGTGCAGATTCCAATGCTGCCTTGTTGACCTCGAGTACCAGACCCAGCTCTTCTGCATAGAGTGTCTGGAAGAGACCATTTCCTTTGGATTCTAGTTCCAAGGAAACCCCACAATTGCCAGCGAAAGCCATCTCCAGGAGGGAAACAACTATCCCACCATCACTAATATCATGGCCGGCAGAAACAAGCTCATCATCAATAAGCTCTTGAATGGCATTGAATGCTCTTTTGAAGTACAAGACGTCATCAAGATCAGGAGATTGAGTCCCAATTTGGTCAAAAACCTATAAAAGAAATCAAGGCTCAAGATAAGAAAATCAATCAACAAAAACAAGTAGACCGACTGGCTAAATTAATCTAGCACCAAAAATTCAACTGGACAAGGGAAAAAAGGAATTCAAAAATGTGATACAATAATAACCACAATGCCAAAGCCAACAGAGATACTGTGTAATCTGCCTTTCATCAATATAGCATATTACAATTGACCTTCAGGGGGGGGGCATTGAAAAAATGATACAGCAGCAGAAGAGAACAAGCCCTTTGGTCTTCAGAGTCACAAGGGAATCAAGTACAATATCAGAAGCTCCTATAGCAACCCTTTCGCCCACCCCAGTACCGCCCCCCCCCCCAAAAAAGAAAAAGAAAAAAGAAAAGGGAAAGAAGAAATGGATAATTTCTGCTGTGCTCAAGTGCACATGAGTCGGAAAAACATATTCAAGAAACTACTGAAAAACAAGCAAGCAAAACAAAATATTCTATGCTGAAAACCGCTACAGCAATATATGCACATTAAAGCAATAAAACAAAGGGAATATAGCAGAAATCTTAAAAGTTAGAAAGTAACCTGAGCAAGAGCAGATCCCCCAAGGCGACGCTTACCCTTGGCCAAATCAATGTGCAGCAAAACTCCATCATCTTTGAGCTTCAAATCTGGAGTAACTGTTTTTGTTATGTCTGGAGAAGTAACGTAGGCACTGATTACAAGGTTTCCTGGAGCTTTCACAACCTCACCGCCTGCAGTTGCAGCCATGGAAAGACTGTCCTTCCCACCGTCAATAGCGATGCCAAGTTCAATCATAATATCTGCAAGAGCTGTGGCAGCATCATACATGTCTGCTCCTTCCCCATCAAGCTTGGCCGCATACATCCAATTGCCACTAGCTTTAACATCAGAGAGGGATGTAATTTTTGCCCATATCAGATTTGTGAGAGCTTCGCCGACTGCCAATCTTGCCATAGCCTTAGGGTTCAACAAACCCTTGATAGGCTGCTCCCCAATAGCACAAGCACCTCCAGTGAAACCAGTGTAACTCTGAGCAATAACTGCAACATCTGCAAGAGTAATTTGCAAAGGGCCTACAGTCTGCTGCTGTGCAACAAGGCCAGTTACACATCTATCTACCTTTGTGGTCAAGAAACGCTTTGAGCAGACAGAAGGAAGTCTCAACACCCTCTTTAGAGAGTCCATCACTGTAGTTCCCGGAGCAATATCAAGAGGCTCTTGGGGATGAACCATCCTATGGAATTCAAAGCATTTTTGCGGCATGTCACCAAGCACTTTCTCGAGCTCAAGATCGACAGCTGGAGGGGGAGGACAGACTCCTTCTGCACGGCTTTTCTCAACAGCAGCACTATCAATTAAAACAATACGCCCTTCACCATTAATTGTACCAATCACGGCCATCGACAACCTCTCTCTGTCGCAGATAGATTGTAACAATGGACGACTCTCTGGCTTCACCAATATGGCATCTTGCTCCTGATACTCAGCACCCCATATCTCCAACACAGACATTGTATGATCACCAACAACAATAGCCCTTATGTCTATCTGACCTCCTTTTGGGTATATTATTTCCTTGACCACATTGCAGTTGCCACCAGCACCTTGATCATGTATGCTAATAATAGGGTTTTTGTCACCCATTTCAACACATGCACGAACAACACGATACAATTTCTGAGCCATCTCAGCATCTCCACGCTGTACAGCATTGAAGTCCAGCTCCGCATCATTCTGGCCACTTACCATGCTTGAAGCAGCACCCCCTCCCATTCCTATGCGATATGCAGGACCCCCAATCTTTACAACTAACATTCCGACATCAGGCTCTCCCTTTGATATGTGAGTGTGATCAATCTGCCCTATTCCACCACTGAACATTATTGGCTTCAGCCATTCCCTCCTTTCCCCATTTGGAAGCCTCATTCCAAAAGTCCTAGTGTAGCCTTGAATCAAGGGCTCTCCAAATTTGTTCCCATAATCTGAGGCACCATTGCTCGCATCAATGAGAATCTGCGAAGGAGAAGCCAAGTTTGAAGGATATATGAATGCTGAATCTTCCCAAGGAGCATAAGCACCTTCCATTTGAAGGTTACCAACACAATAGCCAGCTGTAGCAGCAACCACAAATGAACCCCTTCCTGTTGCATGAGTGTCCCTAATCCTACCACCGGCACCTGTTTCTGCTCCTGGATAAGGTGCTACAGCACATGGGAAATTGTGGGTCTCTGCAGTAAAGAGGATGTCAAGATCACGAATCTCCATATCCAAGGGACATGTAAAACCTGGCTGAAGAGGCCGCATCTGTTGCACTGGGAAACCCTTTATCGCACTAGAATTGTCCTTGAAGCCAATGACTGAATTGTTTGGGTTTGCTTGCAGAGTACTCTTCACAATCTGCATAAGAGTCCGATCCACAGGTTTCCCATCTATCACTAATTTACCCGTAAAGAACCAGTGCCTGCTGTGTTCACTATTGGACTGTGCAATATCAAATAACTCCACATTGGTTGGATTGCGCCTGATGTCCTCCTTAAAAAGCCAGGTGTAGTACTGAAGATCTTGCTCATCAAAAGCCAAACCCATTTTCTCATTGATTTCTTCAAGGGCCTTCCTACCCTTTTCCATCACCGGTATATACTGGACTTCCTCAGGAACCACACTTGTTTTAAAGGTTGTCAGCCTCTGTGCATATACACACTCAGTCATTCGATCATGAACCATGGCAGCAAATTCATTAATCTGATGTTCCTGTAATGGACTCTTAGCAAATAACATATACCTACGTGAGCGTTCCAGACGATTCACTTCTGTGAGTCCACATGCTCGACAAATAGATACAGCATTAGTGGACCACGCAGTTGTGAATGACAACCTAGGCCCTACCTCAACAACTACGGCATAAGTGCAACCCTCCATTTTCTCCTCATCCAAAAAGCTCTCAGTCCCTAGATTTTCGGGTTCATATGTCTCACCCAAAAGCCACTTAAGCACTGGAAGTTTTTCACCAGGAAGCTCTGCATCTAACCCAATGTTGAAACACTGTTCAGTTCTCAAGCCAACTATCTCGTTCGATAATTTTGTCTGAATTGACCTTAGAAGTTCATCAGCTGCATTGTCTTGAATCAATGGAACACGAAAGAAATGAATAACCTTGTCAAAGGACTGTAGAGGTTGTTCGTTGAATGAAACACTCACATCACTTGAGACAACAGCCTTCAACTTCACCGCATCCAAACTTCTGAATACAGTACTTGGGTTGGGAATTGTCAACGATCGACCACGACTTGTAACTATCCCATGACGTGGGCCAAATGAATTTCTTGAAAGAAACAATTTGTATTGGCCATAGCCATAGCCATAACCCTGCAAAAAACCCACAAAGGTATGTGACCCAACGCTATCAAAATTGAAGAGTTTCAGAAAATGACACCCAGATGGAATAGTTAGTTAGTAATGGAAGCCCATGTTCACTAGATACCTTGAACTTGAAGTCAGAGGGCAGCAGTTTAGAACCTGTCATCTCCAAAGGAGCTGCCATCACTGGGAACACCAAAAAAACAAAGATTCAGGCTTTACGAACAGAGACAGATATCAAAAATCGCTCTAACCTATGATGCTTCGACTCGGCTAAATGGGTGAGAAAGAAGACGGTGAAGCAGCAACAAGAGAAGCAGACATGGGCGCGTACCTGTCGAAGAAGCCGAAGCCCAGAACCCTCACAAACGCGCCTCTCTCTCCCCCCTCCCTACAGTGCACGTTTGTAATTCTCATTTAAAGGGGCTAGGGTTTTATTTTTCAGCTGCGGAAAGGGGCTTTCTTCTCAAGCTTAATTTTGAAATATTTAAATATAAATGGTTTTACTTGGACCAATTGTATTAAAATAAAGGTCTAATAACAACTTAAATAAAATTCTTGGCTTGAACAATATTTAATGTTTTAAAAATAAAATGATGGTTGAGTTATTAAAAAATATAAGAACTTATCAAATTAGACCTTGTTTTTTTTGAAGAAAAAGTTGTGTCCATATATTTGTGCATAGATTATGGACAAGATCCTCAAGTCCAAAGTTAAGGAAATATGGGTGTCTGACTTTTAGACATGGCCAAGTGTCCGATATCTATACTCAAGTCCAAGTAATATAGTCACGAGTTATGGTGTACACATTAAGCAAAAAGGAAATGCACAAGTCAATACTTATATTTTATGACTGAAACTATAGTATTTAAAACTAGAAAAAAATTAATGAGAATTCTTCAGACCCTATTAGAGGTGGGCAATAAATACAGTTGGGCCAAGTCAATGTCAGCCCATTAACTTAATAGGTCATGCCAAACTACTTACAATTCTTAACGAGACCAGTTCAAATGCCAAATAACCTAGCCTGCCTATGGCCTCCCCATGATCCATTTATGTAATTCTAACACCAGACCATTTGGCCACGCCAGCAGCATCAGGCTTTTCTCTAGGCAAAACATCATACACGAAACCCCGCCTTTCCTGAGAGCACTCCCACCCACTAACACGTGTTCCAATGGGTGAGGCCCAAGCTTCACATAAAGTGAAACTTTAAAGTTCCAGCCCAGTGACATGCTGTGAGGACACGTCGGGCAACACGCCCAGGCATTCCCCCCCTCATTCCTTCTTTTTTGTCCTTTTTGATTTTTTATTTATTTTTCTTTGTTTTTAATAAAAAATATTATTACAATAGTTAAAAAAATTTGTGCTATAAAATGGATCCATACAAAATATTTTATTATATAATTTAAGTTGGAGTTCCATTAGTTGGGAAAGTGATAAAATGCAAGTTTCAGAAATGTAAAAATTTTGATGATGTGGCAGACCATAACTCATATTGAGAATGCTCTATATTCCATTACTGAGACAAAATAAAACGTTGGAGGCCTTGGGGTAGTCCACCATATACACCCAAATCTCTGGACATGAATATGTCCATCACAAAATCTAACATGGACATTTTTAATAATGATTTTAAAGTCTTTGGGTGACTTATAAATTATATTTTAAGTGACTTTTTAATTAAGAGACTAATAAATGAGAGACTGACTTTTGACATCCAAGTCAACAAATCCTAGTGATCTACAAATAAAGGCTTTAAAAGTGAGTCCATCTCAACCATATATTTCTAATGATGCAACATCCCTTGAAATCTCCTAATGTGTAGCATATGGTGTAGGCATGTAAACCCCCCCCCCCCCGAAAAAAAAATGTCTACACTACCAAAATGTAACCAAAAAGGTATGATGTGACAAATATTCTCATATTGTACATAATTTTTTTTGGGGGAAAAACGAATATTTCAGTTACACAAAAAATATTTGGTCACTCCAATAAACTATAAAAAGTCAATCCAATTGCATTAGTCTCATCATATCTTCTTTGCATAAGACGATCTAACCTGAAAATTTAGACTACAAAATTGAGTAATAAAATGAATTCCAAAAACTGTAAAAGAACTTATCAAATCCAAATCCAACATAATAACACTCAACCTGTAAGGCGTAAGTTATAAGCTGAAAATCGAGCATCAACATCTCCAAGCCACTAGGAGCAGGTCCAATGGTGTAGTCGAGGGGCCAAAAATGGGGGCAGAGGAGCGTGCGTGCCGCGATTGCCAGTGCAGCAACAGGCCCGGGGCGACTCCCAAAAGGGGGCAACCCGCCTTTGCTTCTTTTTTTTGTCTTTTAGCGGCTAAAACGACATAGTTTAATCCGTGGGCTCTCCTCTTTTTTTAAACCTGCTGCGCTGGACTGTTAAAAAAAAAAAGGAAAAATCATGTGTAAAGCAGGAGTCGTTGATGCTTGGGGGGAAAAGAGTCGTTGCCCAACGGCTCTCTGGGTTGGAAATTTGGTTTGTTTGTTTTTTTTTTTGTGATTTATGTTTGCTGTAAATACCAAACACCTTCTTCAATTTACCACACACAAAATTCAATTTTCGCTACCAAAATTCTGAGCAGCTTGTTATTATAGTTGTGAGTAATTTCATCCAAAAAGTGAAGCAACTAAGTAAATATTTTGTTTTTTAATTTAAGTTATTACTTCTGTAATGTTAAATTTTGCAATTAAATTTGTAATATTTTGTTATTATTTTGTAGACAAGTTGAAGGTACTCTCCACCAAGAAAGAAGTGAAGTAAAATTGTGAGTATGAAATTTATTTAAAATGTTGACTATTTTTGTTTTGTGGTAGTTTATACGTTAGTTATAAAAATATGTGAATATTTTCTACATTCATGTGAATGTCATTAAATGAATATGAGTTTATTAGTTTATAAACAATGTTAATATGACATGATTATATGTATAAAATATGACATGTTTATATGTTAATGTGACTGTTATAATTAAAATGAATATGAGTTGATTCATAAAATCGAAGTACTAAATTTATTTAGGCAATTTTTTATGTGGAGGTAAAAGTTTTAGGTCATATTACTAAAAATAATATAGTATTGGAAGAGTTGACATCTTAGTAAAATTGAAGAAGGAAAATTAAAATAAATGTACTATTTAACCATGAAGAATGTTAATATGGTTTTGTACAACGTTGAATTTAGTATTTTCAAATGCTTTATAAATTGGAAAAAAAACTAGTGTCTAAAATGATTAAAATGATTATATTTAAATGTATTTGGCATGTTAGTAAAATGTATTATATTTTCATGTTAGATGTATAGAATAAGTTAATATATTCTAGGATCATATGAATCTCATAAAATGCAAATGGTAAAAATTATTTACGCAATTTAATATGTGGTGGTAGACATTTAAGTAATGTAACTAAAAATAATTTAGTTTTTTAAAGTGTTGACATGCATGTTTGTAAAATTAAAGAAGTAAAATTAAATTGAATATGATAGTGAATCATGAAATAAGTAATCATGTCATGACATGTTTTTCTCTAACATTGCATTTAGTAATTTGAAATGTGTTGCAAATTGGAAAAAAAGAAATGAAGGGAAATAATTGAATTGGAATGTTAGCATGAATTCTTTGGAAATTATTGGAAAATTATGTTAGGTGATAGTATATATGTTAGTGTCTAAGATAATTAATATGATTAAATTTAAATGTATTTGGCATGTTAGTTAAAATATTAACTATTTTTATGTTAGAATTGTATAAAATAAGTTAATATATTATACGATCACATGAATCTCACAAAATGACTATGACTTGATTAGTTTACTAAGAATGTTAATATGAGAAGGTTACATGTATAAAAAAAATAAGATGGCTATATATAATATGGATGACAAAATTAAAATGAATATGACTTCAATAGTAAAATGCAAATGATAAAAATTATTTACGCAATTTAATATGTGGTGGTAGACATTTAAGTAATGTAACTAAAAATAATTTAGTTTTTTAAAGTGTTGACATGTTTGTGAAATAAAAGAAGTAAAACTAAATTGAATCATGAAATAGGTTTAAATATATTTGGCATGTTAGTTAAAATTTATTACATTTTCATGTTAGATGTATAAAATACGTTAATGTTTTAATTAATTAACAATATTAATACAATTAATATGCTTGTAGGTCGTAATTTTATCTCAATTGTGGATCCTAGCATCCTACAATTGTCTACTAGCTTACTTGAGGGAGACAATTCATCCCAAATTGGGGGCAAATAGTACCACCCCTATTACCCCAACTAATCCCCCACATGTTTTACCCCTCATACCCACCGCCTAACTATGACCAATACATGTACCAACCATATTACCCACCATAACCCCACTTGAGGAATCCAAGTGGTAGCTCAAGTCAAAACCCCCATAACTATCCTCCACCTTGTTACCCTCCACCACACAATAACCCCTACAATGTGCATCACAGTGAATATCCATATTACTCTCCCTATTGTAACGGTCCGAACCTATATTCATTTAACTCAGTTCGAATTATGTTAATCTTCAATTAAGTCGGTTGGACACCGCATTTCAATTCAGCATTTCGTATATACGTGTCTATATGTATACTTATTTGTGTGTTGCAAGTTGGAACGACAACGTGGCTTCAAACCAGACAATATTAAATTCCTTAATAATGATAATAATAATAATAATAATAATAATAATAATAATAATAAATAATAATAATAAGAAGAAGAAGAAGAAGAAGAATGATACTAATAATAATAATAACCTACAAAAAAAAAACCCCCAAACCGACATAACTAAACCAAATTTTACACAAATTAAACCCAAAATCCCCCCCCCCAAAACTCTCATTCTCTCTCTCTGCTTCCCGACACCCCCCCTTCGCTTTCCTCCTTTGCGTCCTCCTCTGCGTTGATCGCCGGCGGTCGTCTCTGCCGCCCACCACGCCGGCCGTGCCGGCCCAGCCCCCCAACTAACGCCACCTGCCCGCTGGTTTGTGCCTTGTTGAGCCCTGCAACGCGCAGGAACCCCCCTGTTATGCCCCCCATTTTTCTGCCGCCGTCGTCGCCGGGCTTTGGCCCCGTCAGCCGTCGTTCGCCGTCCACCGCCACCAGTCATCACCACCACCGCCCACTCCCCTTTGTTCCAGCCCCAAACGCAAAGTTGGAAGGTGAAGTCCTAAACCTAACTTAGTTGAATTAGTGAGATATTGAGATTGAAATTATCGATTCAATTATGTAATTAGCATTGGTCTTTATCTATTTGGCAAGTTTTGAAATTATTCGGAACATTAAGTTGGTTGTGAATTGGGAAGAGGTTGACAGAGAGCAGAAAATGGGAGATTGAGGTTCTGTTCACTTTCCCCATTTGCTTGTGCTTGCGATAATTTGTCGAACTTGTTAATCGAACTTGTTAACCTTAGTGAATTCATGGATTAAATGAGGTAATCGGCATTGGTATTCATTTTATTTGCAAATTCGGAATTTGGTTGTGGTCCTTTGGAATGAATAGTCGATTGGGTAATTTGGCAAAGAGTCAAAGTGGAATTGGAATTGATTTGGGTTTTAGTTTGTTCGTTATAATTCATTGAATTCCAAATTAATTTTAATGCCTAATGACTAAATTGTATAAGTTTCCTGTTATTTGGCTATCTGTTGTGAATTTATGGAGTTCGAAAACAATTGACGTATTGGGTTATCACTTGTAATGTACATTTCTGAATTTAAAACTGTTTGGATAGGTTGTGAATTTATAGTCCGATTTGAATGGCTATGGGATTTATTCGCACAACTTTATAACGATTTATAAATATGAAGGCTTAAGTGAAATCCATCTTAACTTGTTGGAGGTTATATTACATAGCCGTGAATTTAACGAATTGGGGGTAATTGACGCAGAAGACTATGAAAGCCTTATGGCAAGGCTGGTTATGTTATGGATACGATATTCGCAGAATCCTAGAGTAGGATGAATGTTGGGTGAGCAATTAAAATCACGACCTAACTGTCTTGGGGTTGTGCCCTAATTAAAGCTTGAAGTAAGTTCACTAAGTTAATGGTGGGTGAAATGAGTCCATGAATTGTCAATGAGTTTTAGTGAGTAGCAAAGAAGGGCGACCTAAGTGTGTTGGTTGGAGTTATGAGGCTACGCGCATTACAAAAAGGGTAATTGAAGGAAATTATACAAGTTGGTGCTAGGACGTGATAAGTTGGGGATGGCAAAGATACAAAGTTCGATGTTTAGAGTGAAGGGTAAGTTAAGGTCTTTGGTCGTCATTGAACAGAAGCCTAAGGCGTGTAAAATGTTTCGATTACTAATTCATTTAACTAGTAGTTTTATAAATATTCCAATTTATCTATATCGATAGCTTAATGTGATGAAAGTCCGGTGTTTTACTTGTCTTCATCCTCAACTCCAGTTAAAAATCCAAAGTAATAGAAATAAATAAATTCAAGGAGCTAACAAGCGGAAACGAATATGAACGTGATAAGAACTTTGAATAACGAAATACCAAACTGGAATGATTATCAAGATTTAAAAACAATGACAACAGGTTACAAGGACCTTGACGCGCATTGCGCAATGAAATAATAACAGTAATGAACTTATATCATTAACTTAAAACGCAATGGTGATAACCCCGTTAGTTATGTACACACAGCCAGCTACAAACAATCCATTAAGTTGAGGAATTTAATAAACTTCGTAATGTCACACTAATTGGGGACAAATAAAACCTTTGAAGCAGGAATGAGGCCACTTCGGTCGCTTCAAGCTGCCAGCACACGTGTTCCATTATAAAGGAGAGAGAATTTCAAAAAGACCAGATACGTACATTGCCTGTGTTCTTCAAAAACTCACATGTTTCTCAATGATGAACAAAATCAATGTAATGCTCCTTTAAGGAATCAGTTTACTCAATGTTTTGTCACATAATCAAGTGACCCCGTCAATGCTCAATCATCAGGGCTTACGCCCCCCAATTTACCCGCGCGGCTGTAACTCAGGCTCTTCGATCGGCCTGAGAGGTGTGCACCTATTTCAAGATCGCAATAGACGTCCACAAGGGGTCCACTTTCAGATAATAATCAACAAATTAGTTTTACGTATACATTCTCTCCCCCTTCTTTGCAAATTAAAACGTTTTGAAATGCGGGCGCCCAACCATTTACATACAAAACTTATTTAACAGCATAGGAGTGTACATTCTGAGCTTCGGCTCATTATTCGAATGTTTTCATGTTTTTTGTTTTAGGTAAAGGATCAACGCATAACCCTCTTTCTAATAAGCCGGAGGAAAGTGAGAAATGAGCGATGACTACAGTTTACTGCATACTAGCTAGCCGGTGCTCACAGTGATTCATAGGCTAGCCTTCCCAAAACCTCGTTGTTTGTATATTATTTTGAAGATTGTGTTAGCTGGTAACTGTTAGTCATCCGTTGAGTTAACAGGTGTAATTATAAGACCTAAGGGATGCTAGTGGTTGAAAGTATGCATAATTATGACATCTGTTCTAATGCTTGTGGTTTTAGTTAGCCTTGTTCTGTCAAGGAACGGCGATAGTATCCCCAGTCACAGGGCTTCCGCCGCAAATCACAAATCAGCAAGGGATTAAGGCCCTGTTCTATTTCGCGTTTTTTAGGATTTAGCTAAGAGCTTACATCTCTTTACAGCTTCTTACATCTCCTTACATCTTCTTACATCCCCTTATATCTCCTTACATCTTCTTACATCTCCTTACATCTCCTTACGTCTTCTTACATCTCCTTACATCTTCTTACAACTCCTTACATCTCCTTACATCTTCATTTTTTTTATTTTGTATTTATTTTGTATTTTGTATTTTTTTATTTTTTTTGTAATTGTTAATTTTAAATTTTAAATTTTTTTTATTTTTTTTTCATTTTTCGTTTTTAATTTTTAATTTTTTAATTTTCTAATTTTTTTAATTTTTTAATTTTTAATTTTTTTAATTTTTTAATTTTTATTTTGTAATTTTGTAATTTTGTAATTTTTTATTTTTTATTTTTAATTTTTTTTGTTTATTCTTTCATTTTTTATTTTCATTTTCATTTTTTTTTGTTTTTAGTTTTTTATTTTTTAATTTTTAATTTTATATTTTTTAATTTTAATTTTTTAATTTTTAATTTTTAATTTTAATTTTTATGTTTATTTTTATTTTTTTATTTTTAATTTTAAAATTTTCAAAATTTTTAGTTTTATTTTTTATTTTTTAATTTTTTATTAAAAAATTAAAAAATTAAAATTTAATATTAAAAATTAAAAATTAAAAACTTATTAATTAAAAATAAAAAAAATTAAAAATAAGAAATAAAAATTAAAAATAAAAATTACAAAATTATAAAATATAAAATTTAAAAAATAACAAAAAAAATAAAAATAAAAATTTTAAAAAATAAAAAATAAAAAATAATAATAAAAAAAATAAATAAAAAATAAAACAATAAAATAACAAAAATTACAAAATTACAAAAAATACAAGAAATAAAAAAAGTAAAAAATAAAAATGAAAAATGAAAAAAAAATAACAATAAAAAAATTAAAATACAAAATACAGCTTCTTAAGTATATTATTTTAATATTATTATTTTTCATCGAAAACTAATTATACTATACAATTCTTTTGCAATTAAACAACTCTTTATATTTATCCTTACAGCTTCTTACAGCTTCTTACAGCTCCTTACAGCTTCTTACATCTTCTTACAGCTTCTTACATCTCCTTACAACTTCTTACATCTCCCTGCAGCTCCTTACATCTCCTTACAGCTCCTTACATCTCCTTACAGCTCTTTACATCTCCTTGTATCTATCTATCTATCTATAACGCGAAATAAAACAGACCCTAAATTAGAATAATCAAATATTAGCAACTGGGGGCGTTACACCTACTATCCTCCACCAGATACCACCTCGAATTACTTGTCTGCCAGGAGCAACTCTACACTTCATCCACGCAAACCGGGGCAATGGTCGGGTTAGGGAACACTGAGGCCGATATTGACCCGAGCACGGAAGGTGATGTGGAGGAAGTATAGGGGGTGCAAGTATCGATGCAAAGAAGTGGACGGTTGAAGAGGATCAACAGCTAATACGTGCTTAGATTAACGTAGGTATGCACGCCATTGTCGGGAATGATCAGAAGAAGTCTAGCTTCTGGGTTAGGGTGACCTCTAATTTCGAAGGCCACGGTCCACGACGAGCCTCGATACGTTCTTGGAAGAAGCTGAATGGCCGATGGCGTCGATGCTCCCCGCTCGTCAGTAAATGGGCGGGTATTATGTTAGAGGTTGAGTGTATCAACCAAAGTTGTTGGAACGAGGTTATGATTGTGGAGTAGCGCACAAGTTGTACAAAGAACGGACAGGAAAGAAGTTTGATCTCGAGCACTGGAACGAGATGTTCAAGGACCAACCGAAATGGAGGGCTATATGTGACCCACCAAAGTCAGGGTCAGGATCCTCCAAAAGGTCCCATCCTGACCCCGAAGGGACAGGAGAGGAAGGTGCCCGTGGGAGCGAAAAGCCTAAGGGGAGGAAAGCAGCGAAGAGAAGGCTAAAGCAAAAGACAAATACCACCGTTGTCGATTTAGTTACAACTAAGTTGGAGAATTTGAGCAGTAACAGTAGTGGTATGAGTGAAACGCTCAAAGATTATATCGCACTAGCAAAAGAAGAAAAAACACAAAAGATGATGGTGAGAGCAGAAAAGCTGAAGGCCCAAGAGGATAGAGTAATAATGATGGACACCTCAATGATGACTCATGAACAAGCGGCATATTATGAGCAAAGAAGAGCATATATCATGAAAAGGAGATCACGACAATAATCATCATCTCAATAATATGTATCCCCTCCCCCTTCATTTCATGGATTACAAGAACTATGTTGCTCAGATGAAGTTGTAAGATCGTACTATGTAACTTTATTTTACATTTTATTGCATTACATATGAGTTGGTGTAATCGTCTTATGATATGAATTTATGAAATTGGTATGTGTATTGTTGTTTAATCAAATGATTACTCTTCTATATTTTAACACTTGTACATTATTATGTTGCACAAGCTATTTGTAATGCATGATTTCAATGTTGAGAAGCTGTCTTTTGAGGAAAATTCATCATCCTCATCTTCATCAGATACTGATGTCATGGTTATGGTCGCTTTTCTCCAACATCAGCGACAAGCGCAACAGGAAATGACTGCCCTTTTGCAACTTAGGGAAGCAGCAAGAGAGGTGACGTATTCGGCATCTATGCCTCCAGTAAAGAAGAGATTTATTAATAGGGATAGAGAAAATGCCCACACCACTTATATAAAGATTACTTTGCCGAAGATTCATTGTACAATGATCATTATTTTCGTCGTAGGTTTCGAATGCGGAGACACTTATTTCTCCGCATTGTGGATGCGCTTAGCTATCATTCAGAGCACTTTCAGGTTAGGTAAGATGCGGCCAGAAAGCGTGGGTTGACGCCATTAACCAAGTGTACCGCAACCATGCAAATGCTTGCCTATGATATAGCGGGCGATTGCGTTGACGAGTACTTGAAGATTGGTGCGAGCACCGCAATGGAATGCATGAATAAGTTCGGCTTAGGTGTCGTTGAGCATTTCAGGGAAGAGTACTTGAGAAAACTTAATCAAGTTGATATTGATCGCTTACTACAAGTTGCTGAAACTCGTGACTTTGTCGGTATGTTGGGAAGCATAGATTGCATGCACTGTGAGTGGAAGAATTGTCCAGCGGCTTGGAAGGTACCATTTCAAAAGCAAATTTATAAGGTGTCAACTATTATTCTTGAAGCCGTTGCATCATACGACATTTGAACGTTCTTCGGGTTGCCTGGAAGTCTCAATGACATAAATGTCCTTGATTGCTCACCGGTTTTGCAAGAGTTGTATAAGGATTGAGCTCTTAAATGTGAGTATGTCGTCAATGGGCATCAATACAATATATGATATTATATTTCGGATGAAATTATTCAAATGGACGACATTTGTTAAAACCATCCCTCTTTCCCAAGGGCCGAAGAATAAATTCTTCGCAGAACGTCAAGAATCAATTAGGAAGGATGTTGAATGAGCATTTGGTGTGTTACAAACTCGATTTGCTATTGTACGTGGCTCCACTCGTCTGATGGATCAAAGAGAAATTGGTATTATTATGAGAGCATATGTAACACTCCGTAACATGATTGTTGAGGACGAATAGGACAGCTACGAGCTTGCATTTGACTACGACGTTGTCGAGGGAATTATCTTGGAGCCGATTGTTAACTATGCTCACTATCCATGCTATGAGATATATTTTCAATGATCATGCCAAGTTTGCAACTCCAACACATATGCAGCTCTCCAAGCGGACTTGATTGAGGAAATATGGAAGCGAAATTCTAACTGGCGGAAGAGAGGATAATTAAAGGGTCGTCATATTGTAATTTTTAAAAAATTATTGACCTATTGTAATTTTTCTTTTTCTGTCAATCAATATATCCTTTTTTTTAATCATTGAACTATTGTAACTTTTACATTCACGCATGTGTAATTTCTTTTTTAATTTAGGCTCCTCTGTTTTTTTTTTTCAAAAAAAGGTATGCATCTTTAATTACCTGTGTTGTCAAATTATTATGTGCAAATTATTTCCCACATAAATAATAAAGCTAAATAACAAACCATAACAAAAAAACTAAAATAATTAAATATAATTAGAAGTGGGGTCCATAAGTATTATTTTATTTGGTGAACCAAAATGATGAGCCTTGCATTGGAGAGAGTGAGGATTCTGAGCTAAATAGTTGGAGAGAGAACTAATGTAGCAATGATAGACCCCCACTAGTGAGCCAATTTTTTGACTGACCATTGGTAATACTCTATTACGTTGAAGAGCCGACCACAGAAGATTGAAAACAACACTTGCAGTACATGACCCCGAAGATTCAACAAAAATGACAGCGCTTACTTTGTAGGGTGAGGACTATGTAGTCCTGGAACATTTATACAGAATAGGGGGCATTTTGGGGGAATCAAAGAAAAAAAGAACAATGAAGAGCCCACCTATTTGTGACAGCCAGGACTAATAGTCCTACAACTGCGTAAAAAATTGCGTAGAAATTACCCCAACCCCCCCGGCGGGGCAAAAAAAAGGGAGCAAAAGAAAGGTTTCTGTTCTACCTGCAAACAAACAATAATGGCACAAGGACGTTTCTTTTCTTTCCGCAAACTCTTCATAAGGGCCACCGAAAAAAAAGGTGGTTAAGATTAAAAGCCTAAGTCCCAAGATATTAGGCAACCCATCAATCAAATGATCATCTTGGTTCTACACAACTTTTTTCATTATGTTGGATTTCACGAAATTGGCAGCCTTGGAAAAGAGCGTGTCAATTTCTTCTTCTTTCTTCTCGTAGATATAGAATGCTCCAAAAGCAAACAGGATTCCTGCAATGGAAATGGAAAGTACAGCCACCAGGATTTGAGCAGACAATGCATGGTAGAGAATGTAGAAAACTTATCGAGGGAAGGATTTTGAAAGGAAACGTACCTGCCAAAAATAATCGCTGAAGAGACAGCGCTCCAAGAAAGCTGACAAGCACCAGAGTTATGACAACCTGTTGCATTTGTAGAGGCAAATAAAAATGCTGATAACTAAGGGACACTAATAAGGTTTTCACTTCAGAATGGCTTAAAGTAGCAAAAGGAACTCCATTAAATCCACCGAGTGTACCAAACTAGCTCAAAACGAAAACTAGAGTTGGTGCCTTCTGTTAAATCCGCCTAGTGTACCACATGTTAATGGAAAACAAACCATGATGTTCAATTCTGCACTTTGCAGACGTCAACAACGGGCCTGCAGTCTGTTGGTACGCAATTTACCAAATGAATCTCACCAACTCTTCTGGAATCACACATTCTTGCAGATAAAACTAACAGATGAGAAAGGTGTCGGCCAAGAATTCAGGCACATTCCTTGCTTTAGGAAATGCAACAAAGCAAAAGTATCACAGCAGCACTCATTAGACACAGCAAAACCAGAAACAGTAGAAAGAGAGAGTCCATTCTATGCTACAAGCAAAAAATGAACTGGAGACTAAAAGCAGTAAACAACAAACAGCAAGCATTACCTTAAGAAACAATATCCAATCATTGCCACTGCAAAGGGATTTTAAGACACCAACTGAATTATTCCACACTGAGACAGCTGAATGAGCCGCTCTTCGGGACTTCTCCTCTGAGCAGTGAAAAGCGGAGACAGGGACTTTCTCAATTACGCATCCAAATCTGCACAATTTTTTCCCCCTTTCAAAACTGTAACTAGATTTTAACGTAAAATGTACAATTCCAATCAGTCGTAGAGTACTTGACTAGTCAACTTCGAATAAGAATATATTCTTTCGACATGGAAATTTAGATAGCAGAAATTTATGGTACCCTGGCTTAAACCTGCAATTTCCAACACAAATTGCTGGAATGGGGAAACAGAGTTATTTGATAGGAAGAAGATCATACACTAACATTAAATAGGCAGAGGGAACACCAATGAGCTTTAGTTATTTGGCTACCAGCAAGTAGGACAAGCATAGATCAGGACTGCGACCATGTGACATCTGAAACTTCTTTTTTACAAACTAGTAGCTGAAAAGATTCTATGTGCAGAACCCATTAGTTTGTCAACACAACAAACTCCCTCTCCCACAAGAAAGTCCAATTGACATTTCGGAAAGGAAATTCATTTGAGTTCGTCAAGTGGGTGGTTTCTCTGAATTGTTCTCTTCTTTGGGGAGTCATGAGAATTTAAATGTCATGTAGGAAATTAAGTACAAAATGTAGATGACAAAGAACGGATACTAATCAGAAAGAAAGAACAAATCTATATGCCTTTCATGAAAAGTGAACATTCATTGCGGAATACCATCAAATGGACAAGTGATCAAAACTAAATTGCTGACAAACTGAAAAAAACTTGACCAGATTTCAAGATGGGAGAGCAATCACTCTTCAGAAGCTTTTATCATTAACAAGATGGCTAAATGATAGAGAAAATTAAGTTCTCTGCTGTATCTCAGAAGCAAATGGCTTGCTGAGTCTTTTGGTCTGCTGAATGGTTGAAAACCATTGATTTTGTACCCATGGCTGTGGGCCCCAGAATCTTTTACAAGGTATAGCATATTTCTGTTTCTATTTCTTTCCGTTCTCTCTACTTCAGGGGGGGAGGGGAGTTGCGAGAGCAAAAGAAAGGGAGAAGAGATTGAGAACAAACCAAGCATACATTTTTTCAGGCAAATTGGCATGAATGTAAAGGAAGACCGCTGCCATCAAGACAAGTTTGGAGACTGTTGCAACCATGGTGTATCCCGATCCAATGAAGTTGTAGTAAAAGGCTAGCAAAATTAGTGCAGCAGTAAAGCTCTGCTTTTTATACTTCCAAAGGAGAATGTCGGCAACTGCAGGTCAGGTACCAACACATCATCAATTAACAAGCCAGTCAAAACTAATCTTCTTTTGCTAATCATCATATATATAATATAAAAGTGAATGCCATATTGACAAATGTAAAAGGCTAATGTTCTTCTCATCAAAAAAATCATCATATATATAATATAAAAGTGAATGGTATGAATGAGTTAATGGCAGATTGACAAATGTCACATTATCATTGGCTATCTTTTTAAAAAAAAAAATTAATCCAGAGCATCACAATAATAATGATTTTATGCGCTCTTTTAATACTAAAATTTAAAAGTAAAAAATAGTTTTACTATTAAATTTAGTTCATAATAAATAGTTTTGAGAAGTCAAAAAGTTTTTAATATAAAATGATATAAAGCAATAAAAGTATTAATTAATTATTATGATTATTTTTTAGGTAGTACACATAGATGACTCTCATGACCAAAATGAAAGTTATAAGTTCACTTTTCTATTTCACACAACTATATATAGATTATAGGTTCACTTTCGTGTTAGTAATTTTCTTAGAATTTATGCTAAATCTAATATTGCAATCATGAATCAAGAATATTAAAATATGATGCGAAAAATGATAAATTATTATAATTTCATTAATTATTATAATTTCATGTATGTTTATTTTTAAAGTTAATTTGTATCTATAATTGTTGGGTATTATAATACATCTTAGACGTCAGCAATTATAAATTATTTTAATTTTGTATTATTAAATAAAGATTAATAAAAACCCGTGTGAAGTATAGGATTCCCCTAGTTAAAAAGAAGGGTGATCAAATGTATCATCAATTATTTATTTTTATTTTTTGGTCGGGTTTTACAAAAGCTTAAAATATTAGCAACAACAGCCAGTGAAGATACTAAGACTAATTTTTACTGACAGACTGGATATAGTAGACAGCCATACACCAAACTAAAATAATTAGCTGACCGATAGTCATGCTTGTATTGGCAAAGATAGCTTGATATAATTTCTTAACTCAACCATTGTGTTCTTTGTAGTTGCTTCTTCCACAAAATAAATATAAAATGAATCATGTTTATGAGTTTGGTTTCTCACAACTGATGTGAAAATGTTTTCCTTCTATTGTATAGTGCAATGAACTCTTTTGCAGATCGTACATTGTTCGGGAAGACGTGCACCCTCCATTGTCTAGAATCAAAATCACATAGAGTTCATGATTTGACAAATCAATCCAAATTGTTTACAATTGTTCCTCATTTGAGGACAGCCGCATTTGAATCAAAGTAATAGTGCAACTGCGTGTGAGAAGCTGTGATGTGAATCAAACTGATACTACAATTGCAAGTTCCTCGAGCAGAGTAAAAGTCCATCTTGAGCAAAAAGATATGCTGCTTTTGATGCAAACTCAATTATTATGAAGAAAGGAATTTATAGTCAGTTTGGCAAGGACTCTGTAATAGGGAACAGAAATGATGGTTTATGAGAGGGTTGCATTGCACCTCACAAACAAAATGAGTGGACATGTATGTTTGGAGACCTGATCATATGATAAACAGAAGACCAAACTCCAATGGAGAAGTACGTTTAGTTCCAGTTCTGATATCAGTTGTATATATTCTAACTGCTGCCTCTGGCAATAATGTTGGGTTGTCTGTCACTGATTCATGTTGGGCTAGAGTCAATGCTCTTACTTTAAAAAGTGTGAGACGCAACAAGGCACGAAGGGTCCCGATGCCGAAGCGCAACCCTCGAGGCGAAGGCTTACGCATCATAGATGCGAAGCACACTTTTATAGAAAAATGCTTGGTATTATTTAAAAGATATGTTTTGCCCAAAGAAGTTATGTAGTTCCATCGGTATGGGCATTTGATATCAATATAGGCCATTAAAATGGCAAAAATGCCACAAACTAGTGTCGGATACGATAAAACAACATCTTAAATTATCTAAATACAAATCAAAATGACATTAAGTAACAAGCACTCTGGAAATTCATGAAGATTAACCACTAAAATGCCACAAATCAATGATAATAGCATATTGTCATATGTAATTTAGGATATTTCTCACTGACCTAACAATGTACCCTAAACAATACATAAAAAAAATATCTATATGATACTTACAGTGACAGGAGGGCCCAGAAAAAGGAAATAAGATATAGAGAGACACACCGAAAGAGAGAGAGCGAGAGAGAGAATCAAGAAGATAAAGGAGTCGAGAAGAAGCAGAAAAGAAGAACAGAACCTTCCAGGCATCCAGCGCACTAGTAAAGCCGACGACCGCCACCCGCAGCTGGTGACCGACCCTCAGACACCAACCATCGGAGCCGCCACTGTAGGTTGACCAATAGCCCTAAAACTTCTGTCACTTAACTCTATCAATCGACCCTTTCAGACCTAAGGTTTTCGAATAAAACCCTAGATCTGAAATTTATGTCAATCGATCGAGTTTGAGACACAATCAACACAGAATCCATGCACAAATGACAATTTATTATCCTTATCACGACTAACTTTGCTCAATTTCCCGAATTTTAGTGAGAATCCAAAACGGTGCAAAAATCGCACGAAGCTCGCCTACCTTTGAGGCACAAGAGGTGTGCACCTTGGCCATGCCCTAGGGAGTCGCTCTGCCTACTTCTGAGTGAGGCAACGAGAGTTATGCCACTCGTCTAAGCGCGCCTCGACTGCGCTTTTTTAAACTAAGTCAATGCTTTGATGAAATAACCCAATCCATCCATTAATCATACCAAATCTTAACCCAACCTACTTATTATTGTGTAATCTAACTCTTCAGAGTTTTCTTTTTCAATTTCAAAACAATGCCTATACAAGGTGGATTAACATTTGAAAACCATAAGTTCAGTTTCTAGTGGACTTTGACAGAGTCAACCTCATCCGTAGATGAGAAGATTCCCAGCATCATACCTGCCATTTAAATTCCAAAATTTAGCTTCAATGAGGCACGTGACAAAAATGGAATTATGTTCATTCATTTAGAAATCCATCTACTGAAAGCGACACTCCCAATATGATTAGGACTTAGGAGTCGATAGTTCACAAGTCGACCTGAAAATGCTCCAATTTATGTCCCACTAACACAATTATACTATAACTGCGGTTGGGTTTGCAACAACAATGACAACGCATGCGCGGGTGCCACTTCAAATGAGTATAGGGAGATCAAGATGTAGACAGTTTTAATAGAAAGACTAATTCCTATAGACCCACTAGAAAGGGAAAAATATTCTCTAAAAACTTTTTGAGTTAAGAGATATCTTTTCCTAAGTACTTTTCGCATTAGGAAAGAGTTGCCAAAAAAAAGAAGATAAAAGTTACAGTAAAGTAGCATAACAGATGCGCAAGGCACAGCAGATAACACAGACAAACAACCAAATATGTATCGCCCAATTTGCAATCCAATCATCACTAACAGTCCACTTGCCTAAAAGATTAGGAGGGACCATAAAGAGCTAGCTACCTCAGATCTATAATGCTAATCCTGATCTAGAAACTTCTTCTTTGAGCCATGTCCTCCTCGCAAGTGAGTCATATCCATTTTAATAACCTCATTAGGAGGGAGAATAAAGTGCTAGCTACCTAAGATCTGTAACAGTAATCCTGATCTCCAGAAACTCCTCTTTTGAGTTATGTACTTCGAAAGTCTTAAGTCATATCTATTTCAATAACCTCATTCCAACTCTTCTTTGGTCTACCTCTACCTTCTATATCCCTGAATGCCATTCATCTCAGACAACCTCACAGATGCATCCCGACCTCTTCTCTATGTGTACAAACTACTCAGTTGTACACACTCAATCCAACTGCTCATCTTATCCTCTATTAGGGCCATTCCTACATTTTCTCTGATAACTTCATTCCTTACCCTAACAATCTTGCATAACTACACTTTCAACAAATCATCCTCCTCTTCTCTCCACGACAATCATCCTTTGACTTGAGTCTTCTTGATTGGCCAACACCCAAGCTATACAACAGGGCGGGTCTAACTACCATATAATAAAATGTCACCTTTATTCTTATTGGTATCCTCTTATCATACAACATTTGAGATCTATCTCTCCATTTCTGCCACTCTTCTTTTATGCAGTGCATGTTGTCTTCATCGATATGCCCTTTACCATGTACGATAGATCTCAAGGACGGAAATCTCTCCACCATTGGTATTGCAATCTCTCCAATAGTGACTCTCCCACTGTCTCGCCTTCCCTCTTGCTAAATTTACATTCTAAGTATGCAGTCATCCAACTCAATCTAAAATCATGTCAAACCTTAAACCCAACACCTCAAATTTGATCCAACCTGTTTCCCCTCAACAAATCGAGTCAAATTTGTGACATATTAGCCACTCATGTTAGATTCTAACAGCCCTATTTTGCACAACATACCTAGATAAGAAGTGTCAATTATAGCAGAGTGGAAGTTATGTTTATTATGGAAAACAACAGCTATCAGCAATGGCCTGTTTGCAAAGTTCAGATTTCTAAAAATCTTCAGCTTATTCACGCCAACTTTATATCATGAATCAACTGCTAGATGCCATTCCTTTTATCCGAAGTAAAACATAACTGGGGAACATTCCTGTGAATAATGACGCCGTTATGCTCCAAATAAAAGATCACAGCAGAATACCAGATGAATGGTCAGCAATAATTTTGTACCTTTTCCACCTCCAAGATATCTGTGTATTTTAGATTGTCCATCTCTTTTAGGTTGATGTTCAGCCCTCAAGTGTGAGTATGACTCTATTGTTCTCTCTATACCCTCCTGCAAAAAAGTATCAAAAACCAAGCCACAACAGATGAGAACAGCATGCTGCATTCTAGAGATCATTGCAGCACAGACTTGAATCTGTGAGTTTTATTTATATCCACATAACGATAAATAAATTTCATTTAAGGATATCGATTAAACAATTTTTCTCTACATTTGAGAATATATCTCCAAAAGTTTAAAAGAATAATGAAAAAATAAATACAATTTTCATGAAGGAGGAAATAATGATCTGATAAAGGGAACTCTGTAAACCTTTTCTTGCAAGAACCTCCACCAAACACTGCAAATACAGGTCCCAATATTATGCTGCACATAGCAAGAAATAAGCAACAACACGGGGAACAATCTGAACTGATTTCGGTATATTATCCAAGCAAAGATCAATAATTCCAAGTCTTAGAGTCAAATAAACTAGTTTGCCATGGATCAACACTATCGATTCCTTAGTAAGCCCCGACATCCAGCCTCAAAAAAGCTCGAGGGCTCTCTTGAAGTAATGGATGGTATCCCTCACTGTCTTTTTTATGACAATCTATTATTTAGTAAAAACAAATCTTGAACATTTCAGGAATGTCAAATTTCTGAATGTGAAACAAATCCTGGTTAACCATCATGCTATTGACATCCAACATTATAGTAGTACGAGTCCAAAAGTCAACAAAAAAACGTATCTTCATAGATCAAACCTCCCTGACAAAAAGCCTGCTAATGACACCTTAAAGCAATTTGCTTGCAAAAACCAATGAGAAGTTCTCGGCTTCTGAAAATTCTGGAACCACTCGCCCGAACCACAGAGCAAGAGAAAGAGAGAGAGACTCGGACAGTCCCCTAGGGTGGCAAAAGCAGCAAAGTTCTATGAGGAAGGCAACAACCTCAGCTTTCCAGAAGGATCACTTTAGTGAATTTAGGACACCTCAAGACAGTTAAATCATCGCCTAGATAGCACAGGCAAAGTAAGAAATGACCTTCATTCATCAATCTGGTTCATTTGAGAACAGTGCTCTAAAAGGCCTTATTTTCTCAAACAGGCCGTCACCATTAACTCATTTGCTTTAAAGAACAAAGCAGGCAGGGAGCAACTAAAACATCTCAGAATCCTAGAGAAAGCAAGAAATGTCTGACTATTTATTCGCAAGTAACAATATAAAGGGCTTTTTCATAGTACAACAAAGGTGATAGTATGGAGCATTAGTTCTCAACATTTTACACTATAAACAGAACAAAGCTTGCATGTCCACATTTTGACAAGTGATGAGAGGAAAATAAATGAAACTAGAGAAAATATAGTAACCTGAAGTGACACAATGGGCGTATAGCCAAGTCGATCCTTCGCTTTTGAGCAGTTAAAAGTTCTGTTACAAGAAAGGAGCCTGATTCTTGAAGGTGTCAGTTGCGGAACTTTCATCCCATATGACGCAAAAAGCTTATACATAAACTCTACCAAGAGGGCAATAGGCATCATAAGCACAGCAGGAATCTTAATTCTTGGCCTGAAAGAACAGAAAATCAAAAATGGACTTAGTTCCAGAAATGAACTACCAGTTTCAAATCTCACGTTCATAGCAACAATGTCAGGAAGTTGACTAAATACAAAGAGAGTAAAATTCATCAGTGACAGTTTCAATCTCCACATGTAAAGATCAAAAATGAATTCTCTTGATACTAATTGCATGTGAAAGAATTGTCGCTTTGACAAATAATTGAACTTAAGAACAACCTAAAAAGAGCTGATGCCAGAGTACACGTCAAACATGAAGTGCACTGCAGAATAAGAATTAGTACACCACAACATAAGTGATAGACAGAATCAGGCACCTAGGTGCAGAGGCCCATTTTGCTATGGTGTAAACTCTACCATAAACTAAACTTCAAAGATTTACGTGAAGGCTAAGGGCCGTTAATTAATAAACCAAACAAACAAGGTACTTTTGAAAAGAGTGGGCTGTTCATTTAAAATTGAAAAAACAAGAAATGGTATGGATCACCAGGCTCATTAGTCGCAAGCGTACGACAAAATAAACTCCAACACTAGCCTGCCAGTTTGTAAACTCTTTCAGGGCAAACATTTAATCGTCCTCTTCTCCCTCCCCTTCTCTTTCTTCAACCAGCAATATGAGAACGAGGCAAGGCTGGAAATATTCTGGGGACCAAATCCAAGCATCTCACCATCTTTTACATGCTAAAGGAGCCCCCAACCATCGGTACCTCATCATTTTTCTGATCGCTTGGTGTTACCAAGCCAACATCCATTAGGTGTTCCACTAGAAGCCGCCTCTGACTTCTCTAACAACCAGCCAGTGGCAGCAAGTTAAGTGTTTGCCAAGTAAAGAGAATGCTACTGATCCTAGCTCATCAACATAAATCAACAGGTAGCCATCACTCAAGGCTGCCAAGCGTCTGGCAAGTCCTCATATCGCCTTATGATACTGGCTCCACTGTTTGGGGGCTCCTTGGGTGGTTTGAGTCAAGTGAAAGGGCGAGAATGTGCGCGAGGGGATACGGGTTAGGGTTACACATAGCACATTACCATAAATGGTTTAATAGTAGCAGTAGTAGCAAAAACAACAGCAGCGACAATAACAACAACAACAATAAAATTGTGCACACTTTAAATCCATGTTACTGGGGTTCGAACATGCGATTATGCCAAAGCACACAAAGTTTCAGCATCAGCTGTTTTCAGTATATTTTAACGGTTTCTAGTGTATCATCTAGAGTGCAAGGTGTCACGTCATGGTCAGTTTACTTTCCACTCATAAAAATGGGCAACTGGGGGTCAAATGAACTGCTAGAACAAGATATACACTGTTGATTTGTTTTTTTTGATGGGGAAAAAGAGTAAAATATATTAAACTGAAAAATGTACAAAGGGATGGTAGCAAGCAAGCATCCTACAAAAGGATTATGTACACCCTAGATGGAACCTATCCACAAAATCAATTACATCAAAAGAAGAATCACAAAAGTTCCCACTATCCTAGAAAAAAAGAGTCCTGATAAGAATATCTTTGATTCGTTGAAGGGGTGTCTCCTCTCCTTCAAAGACTCTTTTGTTTCTCTCTCGCCGAATAGCCCAAAAAATCACATGTGGGTGGAATCCATAAGATGCTTCTCTCTTTCACTTTCCTGCCAGAAGCACCCTCTTAAGCCAAAAGATGATTCCTCACAGAATCCGAGACAATCCAGGAGACTCCCAAGCAACTAAAGGATAACTCCCACAGAGCCCTTGCAAATTGACAATGTAGTAGTAGGTGATCAGGAGACTCCAAATCGACTTTGCACATAGAACATCTATTCACCAAAACAATTCCCTTCTTTTGTAAATTATCACATGTCAGAATACTCCCATGCGAAGCTTCCCACACAAAAACTGACACCTTCAAAGGAGCCAAACTCTTCCAAATGATTTTCCAAGGGAACCGCCCCAAAAATCTGGACTCCATAGCGGAGGAAGAATTAGAGAGGAGCTTTTGATAATAAGATTTAACAGTGAAAAAACCTTTAGGGTTGAGATCCCCAGTAACCGCATCAGGTGAGTCATGAAGTGAACTCTCACTCAACTTACTGAGAAAGGTGGCAAGGTTAGTGTCATCCACCAAAGCATCACGGATGAAAACAGGAGACCACACAATAGTGCTAGGCTCATGTTGGCAAAAATCTGCAATAGTAGCATCTCTATTCGCCGTAAGCACATAAAGAGAGGGGAGGCTATCTCGCAGAGGGCCCTTCGTACACCAACGGTCGTGCCAAAATAAAATAGAAGAACCGACAACAGTCTTGAAGGAAAAATGATGAATAAATCTTCCCCAACCTTTGTGAATGAACCTCCATAAAGTTTGCCCATAAGCACAACTTGGTTTGGATGGATACCATCCAAGACCATTATCCCCATATTTGCTCCTAATCACTCTTCTACACAGGCTATCCTTCTCATTCATGTATCTCCACAACCACTTGCCTAGCAATGCTTCATTGAAGATTCTAAGATCTCTAACACCTAATCCCCCTTCCGATATGGTATTCTTGATAATATTCCATTTTACAAGATGAAATTTGAAGTCATTACCAAAAGACCCCCAAAGAAATTTTCTCTGAATAGCTTCCAACTTATTAGGCACTGAGACTGGTAAAGGGAAGAGTGAGAGAAAGTAAACTGGAATGCTCGCCAAAACACTTTTAATAAATGCCAGTCTCCCCCCTTTGGAAAGATATTTTGATTTCCATCTAGATAGTCTTCTCTCAAAACGCTCGATCACAGGTGCCCAAATGGATTTATCTTTAAATTTTGTACCAAGAGGGAGACCAAGATAAGATGATGGAAAAGAACCCATAGAGCATCCTAGAATCCTTGCAAGCAATTGAATATTGTCCACTTGCCCAAGTGGTAAGATAGAGCTCTTTGAGAGATTGACTCTTAGCCCAGACTCCGCCTCAAACCAAATAAGAATGCAATGCAAGTTCACTATTTGCTCACAATCATTATCACAAAAGATAATCATATCATCAGCAAAAAGTAGGTGGGAGACATCAGTGGCATATTCATTCAACCGTCCTACAGAGAAACCAGAAATAAGTTCTGCTCTTGCAGCCGAATTAACCATTCTTGTGAACACTTCCATCACCAATAAGAACAGAAGAAGGGAGATAGGGTCACCCTGGCACAACCGTCTAGAGGCAGATAAGAATTGAGAAGGAGAGCCATTAACAAAAACCACAAAAGAAGCAAAAGAAATACAATGGCGAATCCAAGCAATCCATCTCTCCCCAAACCCAATTCTTCTCATCACGTAAATAAGAAGATTACAATTGACATGGTCATAAGCCTTCTCGATGTCAAGCTTACAAACAACCCCTGGCTTACCTGACTTGGTCCTAGAGTCAGTAAGCTCGTTTGCAATGAGTACTGCATCCAAAATCTGCCTGCCCCAACAAAGGCGTTTTGATTCTCAGAAATGAGGCCCCCAATTGCACTTCTCAACCTACGAGCTAACACCCTTGAGAGCAACTTATAAATACATCCAATCAAACTAATTGGGCGATAATCTTTGATATTCTGTGCATCAACTCTCTTTGGAATAAGCCCTATGAAAGTAGCATTAAGGCTAGCCACAAATTTCCCATTTGTGTAAAACTCCGAGGACATAGTCAACACATCCCCTCGCACCGCATCCCAGTTTGCTTGAAGGAAAGCCATAGTCATTCCATCTGGCAGGTGCCTTATCCCCACAACAATCATGTAGAGCTCTAATGATTTCTTCTTCATCAAATGACATCTCAAGAACCTCCCTGGCAAAGGTAGATAAAGAGGGCAACGATAATCCTTCCACTTTAGGCCTCCAGGGTTCAGTTTCAGATAACAGCTTCTTGTAGAAGCCATGTATAGAGCTTTTCATATTTTCAATTGTTTCATAACGATTCCCCTCAATCTCCACCCCTGACATGAAGTTGAACTTCCTAAGCAGATTGGCGGTTCTATGGAAAAACTTTGTGTTGCGATCCCCCTCTCTAAGCCACAGAGCCCTTGACTTTTGCCTCCAAGAAACTTCTTCCATGTGCAATACCTGGCCAACTCCTTTCTTGCCTCCCTCCTTTGGTCTATTTCATCACTGCTGACACCATCAGATTCTTCTTTCACACCAAGCGCATTAACAGAATCCAGCAGTTTGTATTTCCTTAACTTAATATCCCCGAAGACTTCTTTGCCCCATTTCTTCAACTCCTCTTTAACAAACTTAAGCTTCCTCGCAATCACAAAACTAGCAAAGCCTTCCACTTCCATCTCTTCTCACCATTTTTTAACAAGGTTAGAGAACCCCTCAACTTTGAGCCACATGTTCTCGAATTTCAAAGCAACATTCCCCCTCTCCAACTTGGCCTTCTCTAAAGTTATTGGGAAATGATATGAGAGAGAGCTTGGCAATCTAATCTGAAGTGAATTTGGGAAATGTTCCTCCCAGTCCAAAGAAACCAAGAAGCGGTCCAACCTGGAGCGAACGGCTTCCCCACCACTCCTAGACCACATATAATCACCCCTACGCAAAGGAAGATCCACTAAAGCAGCATCACTGATGAAGTCATGAAACTCCAACATAGTATTCATTGGACATAATCCCGAACTCCTTTCTTGAGGATATAAAATTTCATTGAAATTTACCCCGATACACTATGGTCCAGGCCATCCATCTCTAGTTCGTCAAAGCTCCTCCCAAAATATCAATTTATCAAATCTGTCTTGAGGACCGTAAAACCCAGAGAAAGCCCACGTGAAGCCAGCGTCTACCATTTGAAGTATGCGGGTAATGGAAAATTCCCCCTGAGAAGAGGAGACAAAGTTGAAAGTGTTCTTGTCCCACATCACTATGATGCCCCCAGAGGCACCTTCGGCTTTAAGGAAAGCAAAATCAACAGAATAGTTCCCCCACAAACAACAGAATATACACTGTTGATTTGTATTGTGAGCATATTGTGGTCTTGGCATATGATTAACACGTCTCATTCTCTTTTTCAGCTTTAGAGCTTTGCCAGCCATGATTGAATCTCGCAGATTCCCTCAAATCAAACCTTCAAATAGCCAACTACCTCATCAAATATTCAAATGACCGAATGAATTAGAAAACTTAAGCCGAATATTACTCCCCCGCCACCCCAAGAAGCCAGAAGTTTTTATGTCTATAGTGGTTGTCTTTTCATGTCTTCATGATTTGGCTTATTTATTTGACCGCTCTTCAAAAGCCTTTACACTTCCCCAGCAAAGTAAACTAAAAATGCAAAATGAGCGACATCAAGCAAAAGTGGCAGATGAATCTGACCAAACCTGAAAGTCCTTGCGCATATCAAAAAGAGGTGGGGAAGGGAAGGTAACAAAGACAATGTTGGTCTTGTTCAAACAACAGAAAAAGGACCCCCCAGACCTCTTAGAATTCAGCATAACCCCATTTCTCCTAATTTCTGAAAACTCCGAAACATAGTTCAAGATTGTGGAGCAGGGCATGCAGAGACCGAGAAAGGATGAATTGAGAGACAAAGGAAACAGAAAGACACCTTTCATAACCTAGACCCTCAAGTATGAGTGACATAAACTCCCAGAATTTAATGGGCTCCATATTTGTAATGAAATATGCCTGAAAACAATAATAACAACAAATCATTTCAGCAAATTAAAAAAGGAAATTCCTCAGATAATTCTGATCAGCAAACTATTAGAACAGACTCTCCAATAATGAAAAATTCATGCATTAAGGTAAGCTGTTTAAAGCATTGAATAACAGGAATAGAAAACCCTCCATCTTTATTCCTGCAACATCAAAAAAGGACAGTGTGTCATGCAGCCATGCAGGACCCCATCCCGTATACTTTAGACTGTAACAATAGGCATTTGCTTTTTGAGGATCACAATCACAATTGAACCACCCTTCCCTTATTCCTAATGGGATTAGCCTTAAGTCACTTTCAAATAGGATTGGGTGGGGTATGGCAACTCAATTTAACCCACTCCAATTTGTATTGGATTAGGACATAAATCACCCAAGCTCACCCGCCCAAAACAGATTAATTATATACTCTTGTAATATTAACTTTTTGAACAACATACGTGCACGAAATTTGATATCATTTAGCTTATTTTAGCTTATTTTGAGACAGAACTTTATTACTAATCACTATAGTAACAAATAAAATTGTTATTCTATGTTCATAAGAGGCTATATCAAGATTGCCTAGGATTCTACCAAGATAGGATCCACACAAGCACTGTGGCGTTCGTTATTGTTGTTGTCGTAGAGTAGCTCGTGTAATGTGCTTTTATTTATTAGTGCAGTTTTATACCTGTCAGATTCCCCTACCAATTTTCAAAATTGCTGACTACTTAAATGGTTGGATCTATCTGATAAGTGGAATGGTTTAGAAAAAAAGACAAAAAAAGTTTGGGATGAGTATGACATCCTTTTTAATAAATAGAACTATATTAACCCCTTGAAACCTACCCATTTGCCATACCTAAAAATTTATCTCAAATTCATAAATGAAATAGAAGATTCGACATCTCATGTTCTCAGGTCCGCCAGATGTTAACTAATTTTAAGATTTTAAAGAAATTTTCCTTCTGAACTGTATCCTTTACAATAGAGTATGATGGAAAAGAAGGGGGGACATGAGTCCTTAAGGCTTAAACCCATATTTTCACCTATTTTCCCTACCTAAATTCTCCTTTATTCTTTAATTCTCGCCTTAGAATTGAGGAGATTTGGTTGTTTTCCCTCACAATCACTTAGCTTAGCCTAATTTCTCGTTTTGCAAACGTTTTGGCTTTGATTTGGAGATTTGGGAGTGATTCCTGATGGAGGAAGCTAAGGAGAGGAAAGAAGAAAGAAATCAAGTGGGAAGCTACGGGAAAAAAGGTGCAACATGGCCCACCATGCAGAACTTTACACCCATGCCGGTAGCAAAAGTTGAAAGAAACGACATTGGGTGCCATGCAAAACCCTACAAACTTTCAAGACCCAATTCCAGACAATGACATCAGGGCGCCATACACAGCATCCCATGCTGTTTGGAACAACCCTGGACTCCTTAAGTCGGCTGCTACTCTCGTTTTGAAGAATGCCAAGAGGTTTTATTTGAGGATCATCTTTTCTTAGGCTTTCAATTAGGGTTCTAAGTACATTCTAGCACATTAATACTTTGAGGTTTCGAAGACAATTGTCATGGATTCGAAGATTTATACTATTTCAATTAGTCAATTCCTAAGTTTGTTCCTCCAATCTCTTTCTCTATTGTTTATTGTTTTAATTCTTTAATAGTTGTTAGTATAATGCATAGTTACCGGATTCTCTCAACCCCCTAGCGTACCGCGAACTGATTCGCGCGAACCAAAAAGCGATACTTTAGCGTACCAATTCCCCAAATATGGCAAATTCAGCGAACCCATCTCCTACCACAATGTTATTACATATTTTCATGATCCATAGGCCAAATTTTGAAGAAAATGGAAGAATTTTTGAGGTTGCGATGAATGAGCAAGCTTTTTACAGAGCAAAACGAGAAGAAGAGAGAGAGTGAGAGAGAAAGAAATAAGGATTAATGTGAAAATGTTGCCCTACGTGGGGGGGGGGGAAGTTGAGAGGGAAGAGGGAGAACCCTTATTATTAAATCATTTTATGAGTCTCTATGGTATGTGGAGTTTTGAATTGGAGGACTAGATGTACTAATAACGACCCTCGCGTATCGGATTCTCCACTATGTGGCGAATCGTGTACCCGAATCCGTTCCCCGTACCGGAGAGTCCCACGTTCCAGGCAACTATTATTTTGCACTTTTTATCATGTTTCGCAGCTAAATCTCCCAACTTGGGTTGGGATTAACAATAATTATGCTTAGCTGTTCATGAATTAGCCTCGAATCATACTTGTTCCATGATTGTGTTTTTGAATTCTACTTTACTTACCACATGTTCGATGAATTGCTTGAAAGTTTCTATTCGCATTTAGGGGAGCGTTGGAAGATAAAACCCTTACCTAGCGTGACTTAGTAGGCGGTTGGGATTTTGATATGAAAATGATTGAAATTCTAATTGGACTTGAGAACGTGAATCTTGTAATCCTTCAACTCTTAGTCCCACGAAAATAGGCGACTATACTTTTAGGATTAGTCTTCGACCCTTAAAAGAGGGTAGAGATGGGCTTAACAGACAATCTATCCATTCATGTAGCATGCTTGGGCAAGTTTTTTTTTTTTTGGCAAGTAATCAAAGATGTATATCAAAAGGACACCAACGGGATGTCACCCATGTACAAAAGGGGCATTACAAAAAACATTATGCCCTTAAGCTCTCATCCATTATGCAATCGATGAAAGCCAAAAAATTTAACTCTTTGCCATCACAAAGCCCTACATTCCAACTATACAACAACCTCAAAAAATAAAGCTTGAAATCTTGAAATGACAAGCTTTTATCCTCGAAAATACGGCGATTTCTCTCCTTCCAAGTAGCCCACCAAATAGCTAAAGGAACCATGTTCCAAACTCCAAGAACCCAACTCTTCTTCATCCTTCTCCTCCAAGCCACCACCACATCTCTCACTTTAGAAAGTTGAACCCAACTAATCCCCATAAGCGAAAGAGACAAATCCCAAAACGAAGAAACCCACCGACAATGTACAAGAAGATGATCCACAGTTTCTTCCTCCTCCAAACACATGGAGCATCTACTTGGACCTCTAAAATTTCTTCTCTTAAGCATGTCGTCCGTGGGAATCTTGCCTAAAGTGGCTGCCCAAGCAAAGAAACACACTTTTGTGGGAGCTTTAGACTTCCAAATGAACTTGGCAGGAAAGTCACATCCGTCCAAGTCTTCAAATTGTGTGGAGCAAAAGCTCTTGACACTAAAGGAACCTTTAACGTTAAGACGCCACACAATCTCATTATTACCTTGGGACAGAACCTTTTTGTCAACAAGTACGGTTAACAAATTACAAACACTATCCTCTTCCCAATCATTAAGGCTCCTTACAAAAATCAAATCCCAATGACTCACGTCACCATTCCAAGAAACAACTTCATTAACCGTGGCATGCTTTAGACGAGCTATCCTAAAAAGATCGGGAAAAATATTTTTTAAAGGGCGATCCCCACACCAAACATCGCGCCAAAATAATACCCTTGATCCATTCCCCACCTCAAAATGCACTAAAGATTTGAGACGCTCGAGACCTGCTAAGATAGATTTCCAACACCCAACCCCGTGAGGATAAGGACTCTTTTTACTCCACCACCCCAACTCATCAATCCCATATTTTGCCTTTATCACATTTTTCCACATAGCACTATCCTCTTTTGCAAACCTCCACATCCATTTGGTCTTCAACGCTTCATTCATATCACGAAGGGGTCTTGCGCCAAGTCCTCCCAGCTGATTAGGACGACATACCTCATTCCAATTGACCCAATGGAGGCCGTTACCATTATCGTTGGAATTCCAGAAAAAATCTCTCATGATTTTCTCTAACCGACTAGCGATGCTAGCTGGGATGGTGAATAAAGAAATGACGTAGATGGGCAGACTACACAAAGTGCTTCTCAAAAGAGTAAATCTACCCCCTCTGGACAAAAGCGTTGACTTCCAGCCTGCTAATCTTTTATGAAACCTCTCAATGACTGGATTCCAAATTTTTGTGCTCTTATAAGGAGCACCAAGAGGAAGACCAAGATAAGAAGAAGGCAGATGATTAACTTTGCACCCAAAAAAAGGGTCAACACATGAACATTAGGCACATCGCCAACCGGAATGAGTGCACTTTTGGAGAGGTTGACCCGTAGCCCCGACATAGCCTCAAACAGGAGAAGGATGCACCTTAAGTAGCCCAAATTACTTTCGTCCCACTTGCAAAAGACAAGTGTATCGTCGGCAAAGAACAAATGGGATAACATCAAACCCTTGGAATAAGGATTCGTAATATGAAAGTCGTTCAAGAAACCTTCCTCACCTACTTTAAAGATCAATCTACTAAGAGTCTCCATAACCAAAATGAATAATAAAGGCGACAATGGGTCACCTTGCCTTAGACCTCTTGAGCTAGCGAAAAAACCAGATGCTTCACCATTAACTAAGATAGAGAAGCGCACAGTGGAAATACAAAAAGAGATCCATTTCCGCCACTTGTTAGGAAAACCCATTTTCTCAAAAATAGCCAAGAGGAAACTCCAAGAGACATGATCATAAGCCTTCTCAATGTCAAGCTTACAAAGAATACCAGAAATCCCAGATCTCATATAGGAATCAATGCACTCTAGCAATCAAGACAGCATCCAAAATTTGACGACCAGGAACAAAAGCATGTTGCAAGGGACCTACAACTTTTCCAACCACTTTCCTCAACCTTGAAGCGAGGACTTTGGCAAGAATCTTATATACACTACCTACTAAACTGATGGGCCTAAAGGACTTGATGTCATCTGCACCAGCCACTTTGGGAATCAAGGTAATAAAAGTAGCATTTAAACTTTTCTCAAAAACACCCTTATTATGAAAGTCAGCAAAAAATCTCATAATCTCCCCCTTGACAATAGACCAACAGTGCTGAAAGAAAGCTATATTGAACCCATCTGGCCCTGGAGCTTTCTCGTTACCTAACTCAAAGATGGCATTCCACACTTCATCTTCAGTAAAATCTTTTATAAGATCGCTAGCATCGTCAGGGCTAATAGAGGCAAAAGTGATTCCATCAAGAAAGAACCTTGACGGTTGATCTTCATGATACAAATTCTCATAGAAGTTGACAATCGCATTTCTGGCAGAGGCAGCATCAACATAAAGCTCACCATCCACTTGAATTTTGTGAATAGCATTAAACTTTCTCCCCCTATTTCCCACCTGATGGAAGAATCAGGTATTACGATCACCATCCTCAATCCACTATTGCTTTGCCCTTTGGCGCCAAAAGATATCAATGGATTTTCGCACCATAGAGAGTTCCTTTTTAACTCCCAATCTCTCAAATCTATCTGCCCAAGAGAGAGACTGTTGTTGCTCCTTCTCATCTAGGAGCTTCACTTTATCCACCAGACTAGCCATCTTAAACTCTAAATGGGCAAACACTTCCCTATTCCATTGTTTAAGCTTGGTCTTCAAAAAGTTGAGTTTCTTTGCCAAAATAAAACTCGAAGGGCCAATAACATTCAGTTCATCCCAAACAGATTCGACAAGGTCGTCAAATCCATCCGCCTCAAGCCACATATTCTCAAATTTGAAAGGACGTCTACCTCTAGAGACTTCCCCAACCCTCAGAAGAATGGGAAAATGGTCCGAAGTAATCTTCGGAAGGGTAACTAGATGAACCCCCTGGAAATGATCTTCCCACTCAACCGAGAAGAGAAATCGATCGATGCGAGATAACACAGGAACGTCCTCATGGTTGGACCAAGTAAAGCGAGCACCTTCTAATGGAGGGTCAACCAGATTGCAAGAATCAATAAAACTAGAGAACTCTCTCATTGCCTAAGACGACCGACCACCTGTGGATCTTTTTGAGGGAAACCTAATGACATTAAAATCCCCACTCAGGCACCACGGAATGTCCCAAGAAGATATAGAGAACGACAACTCCTCAAATAAATCCCGTCGCATATAGTCGTCATTAGACCCATAAACCCCTATCAGACCCCACTCAAAATTGTCATCCAGAGACTTAAACCTACAACACAAAAAACGACCCAATGCGAAAATCGCCGAGCTCCAAGACTTGAGGATCCCAAATGACAATAATGCCTCCTAGGCGACCCACTAATGGTAAGTAAACCCACTCAATCGGTCGACGGCCCCACAAACTAATTGCTAACGGCCGACTAACCACCTCCAACTTGGATTCTTGGAGAATAGCAACATCGCAAGCAAAAGTACGCAACACCCACTTAACATCCCCCCGCTTATTTGGACAATTAAGCCCCCTGACATTCCAAGCAAGCAAATTAATGGCTGGCCCCATCCGAAAACAGCCTAACCCTATCAACTTCATCCCCCATCCTCTCTTCAACCAACTGTTCCCTTCTCACTCTATTAGCTTCCAATGAAGCAAGGAAAGAAAGCAACTCCATTTCTCTACCTTCAATGGCCAGACCCATCTTCTTACAAAAAAAGACCATTCTTTCTAAGACCCATGATGACCCTTCACTAACATTCCCTGACTCACTAGAACCAGGCAAAGCGACACCATCTACACCATCTAAACCCTGAGGGTGAGCTTGAGGTAGAGCTTCCTCAAACGAAGAGAGCCCTCCCACCTCCTGCATAATAGGAGAGGCCGACTCAGAAACGACGAGATTCGTCTTTCGAAGCTTCTTCCTACGAGAGTAAACAAGCACACTTGTAGATGGTGAACAAGTTGTAGGAAGCAACTCCTCCATCACATTCAGAGGTGATTCTGGGATACTTGAGGCGCATGGGGACTGTCGTGTGAGTTACACTCACAATCCGAAGAGGGATAATTCTCTAACAAGTCTCTCAACACTTGGAATTGATTAACACAGGGAGGAGACGCCTCCAAATGCTCCTTCGAACCATTCTTCTTACAGGGATGCATCGTCACATCATTAACAATGTCCTTGAAGGAGGCCTTCTGCTTCAAAACATCACCGCTAACATTTTGTTCTTCGCCAATCACGGCTGCACACACATCCTATGAACCACAATCCCTACACTTCCACCCCATCAGAGGCGAATTGGGGGAGCCATCCGGATGACCCCGAACAACATTAGCATAAGACTTTTCCTTACTCACCGGAAACCTGGAGGGAATAGAAGCCTTCCTTGGTGGAGGAGAAGGCTTCTTATGACCCTCAATCAAAGTCTCCTTAAGAATCTTCGTCACCCTAAACCAGCCCTCTGCCTTCACTCCCTCAGGAAAGATCACTGACCTAGCCTGCCCACAGTTACCCAACAGAGAAAGGGCAATGAATCTACCTTTGTTATTCTTTCTCAGTTGGAGCAACAGGCACCTCTGACCCCACTTGAAAGTTTGGAACCCCAATGGTTCTCCCTTCGAGAAACAGAATCTGACCATTTGTACTACCAACCAGCGAAATTCCTAGAAGCTCAACCGTATAAAAGACCTTTTCCTCCTATTAGCCTCTGAAACCTTGAAAGGCAAAAGGCCTCCATCACCCCCAGACACTTCCAGGACCTTCCCTTCCACCCTCACAGAGGCATACATGCTCAAATAACAGACAATGCAGTGTAGCCAGAAGAAACAAAACCACAGAACACAAGGAGAACAACCCCTACTGCCCAGCCATGAGTTGCACTGCCCGGGGAGGAGAAAAAGCAAGACTAGCAGCGGAACAGCACTTACCGTGGCTGGCCGTAAACCTCAGCCGCGCCAAAGGACAGAACGGAAGAAAACGCGCCGGAAGAGATGAACAGGAAGGATTCCAGCAAGACTACGGCGGCCGGAAAGTTCGCCGGCGACCAGAAACCGCCACCGAAGCTAGCCGGCGGCGACAGAAAGTTCCAGCGAGCCCAACCCCTTGATCGGCAAAGACCAGAAGCCTCCCCCTTCGCACAGAAACTGAAAAACCAAGAGAAACTTGACGAAACCAACAAGCCGACGACTGGCGAAGGGGCGGCCGGCGGCTCCCGGAGACCCAAAGTCCACCGGACTTCAGATAACCCTCCGATGACCACTCTAGGCACCCGAACTTCACCGGCGAATTCCTGGGTTCATGACCTGTCTCCCGACGCAGAGAAGAGAGAGACGGGAGGTTGGGGCAGAGGCGCGTCGAGGTGGCTTCTGGGTGGCCCATCGGTGACCGGCGAAGGTGGTACGGCGGCGACAAAGACGAGGCCTAGCTGTGGTGGCCGGCGAGAGAGAGGAACAGGACGGGGGGGGCTCAGGTGGAATTCAAAATCCCATGCTTGGGCAAGTTTGACAAAGTTAGTAATTGATTCGCTAGCACAATTGCGCTGTTAACTCCATAACAACCCGAGTGTTCTAATTTTTTTATTCCCATATTCGTATTTTAGTTGCTATTATTTTCTTAGTTGAAAATTGAATCTTCGAATTTGATTAGCCTAGATTGAGTAGTTTAATTAGTTTCGTTAATTGGAAGCAAGCTCCTCGTGGGATCGGCCCATCTCACCAGTTGCTAGCTACAGCTACACCATGCGCTTGTGGTTTTACCTATAACAAGATTTATAAGCAAGAAATCCTCTATAGAAAAGGGTAACAAGTTCAAAAGCAAAATACCTGTCCTGAAGCTTTCTCCGCAACTTCCCCTTTAGATGCTAGGGCTCGTTCGGCACATATATGAGCATGAGCCACATTTTCAACATAAGTAAAATCATACATGTTATTGCCATCTCCGATAATGAACTGCCCATTGTCAACAACAGCAAAAAGCTGTTAAGGGGAAAAAACTCAAACAAAAACAAGAGAGTACACGAACAAAAGGGAGAAGTCTACCCTCACTGGCTGAGTTGACTCTTTAGTACTCCTATTTTAAAAGGTTGAGTGGCATTGATGAGGCATAATTCATGAGGGAGAGTAATCTTACAAATATATCAAAACAGTGAAGGAGAACATTAATTTCTATGAGAAACAGAGATACAAGTCATGGCAGGGAAGGAGGCATTACTACTGGAGACTTGCTGGAAGGAGATGAACAAGATCTAAAGGCCTTCAGTGTTTTGCGGTAGTTTCTTTGCTTGGATATAACGAAGTGAACTTCAACAATACATCAGCAAACTTATGCCTCGATCTTATCATAAAGAAGAACAGACATGCCTCACATATTACTCTCGAACTGTAACACTTCAAGAGTAAAGGTATGAAAGAATAGGGACACAGTTAGCTTATCCTCTTCATAACATGGAAGAAACACTTGATTACTTTCCACCCCCCCCCCCCACCCCAACCACCAAAAAAAGGAAGAAAAAAGAAGGAAAGAAAGAAGAAAAGATAGAAAAGGGGAAGGAGAACTCCAAATCAATAAACAAAATTACGGGAATGGTGGATATCAAATAAGTGGTGAATTAAGAATCTGCACACCACACATATGTGACAGGCTTTTTTACCGAACGGTCATCCCAAAATAACAAAATGCAAAACAAAAGTTTCTAAAACACTGAAATACCAGAAGGGAAGTTTTAGGAGGATGAAGATGATCTGATGCCAAAACACCCACAAACACCGGAAAAGAAAAAAGAAAAAAGAAACAAAAAGCATTCTGATTCAGCCAAAATTAGTCCACTGGCCAAACATCTACATCAGCGATACATAAACAATGCTCTTTGGACTGTTATGCCTTGCACAAACAAGACCAACCAGGAAACGATTGAGGAGAAAACCGAATAAAACCCCTACAACAAGAGCTAGCTGGAGTGGATATGGTATGCAGCATGTTGGCTATTTATCGTAGAGATCATGGAGACAAACCTACAATCATCATGAAATTGAAGAGCCTTCATGAAATTGCCAACATAAAGGTTAATTGTGTTACATCACTAACATATCAACACGAGTTCTAATGGATTCCGACCCATAAAACTGGGATAACTTTTCCGCCTTTGATCCTCCAATCAACAGGCAGGAGTAAAGAAGAACAATGTCTAAAACATTTTAATACGCATTACAACTCACATACAAATTCGAACTTTTTAAAGGCTAATTTCGCACCCAATAAATTGTTACTCATGCATAAGTTGTTTGGACGTGGGTCATAAAAAGATCGAACAAAAAGCTAAAAGCAGAATTCTGCAGCTGAATAAACTAATTGAGCATTGTAAAAAATCATACTCCCTCATGACCGGAACTTCAGTTTTCAAACATTTGACTTAAGCAACATGTGATTCCTATAAATCCAGAATATTGGAAACATTTACAATAAGCCAAAATACCTTGGATTTCCCAGCCCTTGCAGCATCAACTAATGATGGAACTAGTAACCTATCACCCGGGCCAAAAATACTGCTAGGACGTATGCAACAGGTCAGAAGCCCATTTTCTCCATTCGCTTTCAAAACCAATGCCTCTCCTTCAGCTTTGGTGGCTGAATAGGAATCATTATGCTGCAATGAACAGAAAGACAAGCAGATTCGGCAATGCACCCAATCACAAACAAAGACAAAAAGGAACTCAGTTATGGAGAAAAAGCGAGCCATAGTAGTGCACAAAGTGGATATTCAAAAAACAGGAGACAGGACGAGGGACATGGTTGCATGGGACCAGAAAATCTATCTTAAAATTTGCAAGTCTAACTCAACATCCCAGATGTGTCAGCATGAGATCCCATGAAATAAATTCAGACAAAGTTGATCATAATTATTGTTGTCCGATCCCTAAAGCTTTATTCAGCTACTTAAGCTATTTAGGAATAGAATGGAAAAACTCTTGGAACCAACGCATCATCAATAGAATCAAATTCCAACTACAAATCAAATTTTGAATAATAGCTGCATCACCAACAAGACAATTTCCCTCTTTCACTTTCTTTTCTGCACCTATGGTTCAAGAAAGTCCAAGTGATTGCTAATAAAAGTACTCTATGCAAAAGTTGGCCCTGGTGGTGAGAGAATTCCGGTGTGAGAGAGAGAGAGAGAACACGATCTTCTAAGGCAGACGCTGACGTGGGTGTCTCAGGGCTGACATGGGTCATCGGAGGTCCACCTGGGGTTCACTGAACCTTGGGTCTCCGGGAGCCACCGTCGACTTTGCTCACCAGTGGCCGGTTATCTTCCTCGGTCGTCCTTCTCGTTTTCTCTTCAGATCTACTTTTATTCTTAGGGTTTCTTACTTGGTTGAGGCTAGTGTTGCGGGCGCCGGCCTTGTCTGTCACCGCCGGTGAGGCTTCCGCGGTGCAGCAGGGTGGTTCGTTCCCAGCTTCGCTCATCTCTTTCTGGTTTCTACCCTTCTGAAGCCTCCACTGAAGTGGCTGGCACTTTCTGTTGCAGCCGGTGGGGTTCTCGCCGGTGACTTTTCCGGCCACCGGAGTTCCAATTCCCGGTATGTTCCTACTCAGAAGAGGCGTCTGAAGTGCTTTAGGGCCAGGTTTGTATGTTTTATCACTCCTTGCAGCTGCTGCCCTGCGATTCTACTTAGATAATGGTCTCTGTCTTCTAGCTAGCTTGCTGAGGCTCATTAATATGAGAGGAGGTTGTAAGAGGTTTGTGGAAATCGAAAGCAAATTCTTTGATTTAGATATTGTTGGGAATGCAGAGGATGTCTTGAAAATTTTTGAGAATGGGAGGCGGAGGAGGACCTCACTGCTGCTGCCACAGAATGTTGCCTTGTGGCTATTGAGGGCCTGGGGCAGATTTTATAAGTCTAAATCCCCCAATTGGTGCAATCAAATACGTCGAGGCTCAAACATTTTTCTTTTATAATCTAAGAGAAATAGGGCAGGAAAATTTCTGTAGTTATTTGTCATAAACAAGGGCAAGAGAACTTTTGTTATTTTCCCAGTAGGCTGGAATGAGAAAGGTTGGGCAAAAATATTTGATGCTCTAACTGAGATTGCTAATCTCGCTTTCTTGGGCACATCTGGAGCACTGAGGAGGCCCCTACACCAAGTGACACTGGCACGTGGGGTTGTGCCTCCACCTTTGCTCCTCCTCTACCTCCAAGCTGTTGCCCAAAATGTCGTTTTACTGGGGAACCAGAATGTTTCCTTCGTTCGGCCCTACAGATTGCTGCAACTAAGTCTTTGAGGAAGGTTACGAAAGCCGTTCAAGAGCTTCCGTTTTCCAAGCTTATGCAAATGGACAGAGGAAAGCAAAGGGTCATTAGAGAGCTTGGTTTGAGAGCATCTAGTTCAGTGAACACTCAAGTTTACTACCGACGCTACGGTGTCGGGAATGCAAGGAATAGGGTGCACGAGAAAAAGGAGTCTAGCAGTGAGGGCAGGGTCTCTGTCTGTGCAAATTGGCCTCCAGATGCTTTGTTTGTACGCAAGACAGATTCCCCTACGTCAGATGAGGCTAAATCTTTTGATCATGCTCTGTCCGAAGCTAAAATTTGTGGCCAGGCTTTTAGCAATACTAGTGGTTCTTTGGCAAGGGATGCTGTAGTCTCTCACCAATACTAGTGGTTCTTTGGCAGGTTTTGGACATTCATCCTTTATCAGATCCTTTGCATCTTTCCAACGAGCTGCCTCCGTCACCTTCTGTGAACTTTCCCTGGTTCTTTGAGGAGGACCAAACCCCCTCTTTAGTGGTGAATGCCCCGTTTGCTTTGCTCTCTATGGGTAATCAGTCAACACTTTTAGCGCATAATTGAGGGTTGGATTTATGTGGTGGAGTTCCTTGTGATTTACCTCGGGAAGTGGTTCGTGATGCAATTGCAATGAGTGTGAGCTCTCGTATTAATGCTCCTGATTCCAGGCTGCAAGACACAACTCAAGAGCTGGCTGGGCATGAGTGGCCGTTGGTACCAATGGGTAGTTGCTTAGGAGTTAATGATTTAGTTGAGCCGCTCACCGTTGATTACTGTTGTTTTAACAACCCTAGCAATTCCTATTCGGTGGAAGATGTTTGGGATGGCGAGAAGGTTAATTCTGATAATGTTTCCAAGTGCATGGCCTCCAAACTTAAAAACATTACCGCTTGTATTGGGGTGGCCTTCTCTAGTTATGAGCAAAAGGTGATTAATCTTCTATCGAGAATCGAGAAGAGCAATGTTATGCCCAAGCCAAATGTACAGAGAACACCGCCATCTACTAGGAGGCAAAGGGAGCTTCGGAGACTTGAGTTTGGAGTTAAGTATGATAGGTCGTGTACTTCTACTAGTGGGTTGATGGTGCCTTATGTTTAGGCTTATATCTTGAACATGAGGGGTATTAATAATCGTGACAAGAGGGTTTTGCTTAAGAATTTCCTGAGGGACTGGAATTGTGATCTCATTTGTCTTCAAAAGACAAAACTTGAGGATGTTGAGTTTTCTGATATTCGTAGCATTTGGGGAAACCAACATGTTGGGTTCGTTGTTCTCAAGGCGATAGGTTCAACAGGAGGGATTTTACTATTATGGAATAAAAATTCATTCCAATTGAGTTCCTCATGTTGTGGTGATTTTTCAATCGCGTGCTTTTTGCAATTGATTGAAGGCAGCATCTCTTGGCCTTCATTGGTGTTTATGGTCCGCATGCTAGAGTTGACAAACTGAAGATGTGGGACGAACTGAGTTGTATTCGAGATTGTTGGTCTGGCCTTTGGTACATAGGGGTGGATTTTAATGAAATCCTATATTCCCAAGAAAGGAGCACAGGTGTTTGTCCTTCTAATGCGATGGTGGAGTTTCAAAAGTTCATCAATTACTCAGCCCTGTTGGATCTTCCCTTGAGGGGGGGGAGACTTTACTCGGTCCAGGAGCAAAGATGAATCGGTATGTTCAAGGCTGGACCGCTTTCTTGTGTCGGCAGATTGGAAGGAATTCTTTCCAGACATGATTCAACAGAGGCTATTCAGACCTATATCGGATCACTTTCCTATTTGTCTTGAGACGACGAGGATAGAAAGGGGTAGGACACCGTTCAAGTTTGAGAACATGTGATTGGAATTTGACAGATTCTCAGGTTTTATCAAAGAGTGGTCAGTGGTAGGGGGGAGGCTCAAGTTGAAGGTTTCGCTGGTTACATTGCGGCAAAAAAGCTTAAGTTTGTTAAAGAGAAACTTAAAAAGTGAAACAGGGACGTGTTTGGAGACATTAAGACTCAAAAGTATAATCTTTGGGGAATTATAAATTCTCTCGACGTGAAAGAAGAGACTTCTAGCCTTACTAGTGTTGAAATCCAGCAAAGAAGGGATGCAAGAGAGGATTGGACTAAAAAATTATCTTGATGAAGGAAATATCTTGGAGACAAAAGTCGCGGGCTTTATGGCTCAAGGCAGGCGATCGTAACACCAAATTCTTCCATAGGGTTGCTAATATGCGCAGAAAGTTTAACTCTATGTCTTTCGTGGTGGTAGACGAGGTTCATTATGATGCTCTCCCAGATATGAAGTCTGCAATCTACAACTTCTACAAATCTCTTTTTTTCGAGTCAGAGTTGTGGAGACCTAAAGTTGATAGTTTGCCTTTGCCCTTGTTACGTGACTTTGATAAGACAGTTATTGAGATGCCTTTCAGTGAAGAAGAAGTCACTAATGCCCTTCTTGACTGCTGTGGGGATAAGGCCCCCGGACCTGATGGGATGACTATGGCATTCCCTCAAAGTAATTGGGACACTGTCAGTGGAGATGTGATGAGAATGTTTACTGAGTTTTTCTCTTCAGGAATATTTGTGGCCAGCATCAATGCCACTTTTATTGGTCTTATTCCTAAGAAAGCAAATGCTGAAAATATTAGAGACTTTCGGACAATCAGCTTCCCTGGTTGCATTTATAAGTTGCTTTCCAAGGTTTTAGCTCGAAGGTTAAGGAGCATCATTGGGAATCTCATTTCAGATAATCAAAATGCCATTGTTGGAGGCCGTCAAATTATTGATGCGGTGCTTATAGCAAATGAGCTTATTGATTCTAGGGTCAAGTCAGGAATGCCGGGAGTCGTTATAAGTTGGATATTGAGAAAGCTTACGATCATGTAAACTAGAAATTTTTGTTGCATGCCATGAAAAGAATGGGTTTTGAGGAAAAGTGGATTGGATGCATCCGCCATTGCAGTTTATCTATCCTTTGCAGTTCTTCTCAATAGTTCTCCAACAGAGTTCTTCTCGGCTTCTAGAGGTCTTCGTCAGGGTGACCCTTTTCCCCCCCCTTCTGTTTCTGCTTGTCCTGGAGGTATTTACAAGGATGATTGATACGACATCTAGTGCAGGGCTTATATCTGGGTTTAAAGTGGATCGCTCGAGTACGACAACTATCAGTGTCTCTCATCTTCTTTTTGTGGATGACACTATAGTTTTTTGTGAAAATGATTGCGAACAGATGGTAAACCTTCGTGGTGTACTTACCTGGCTTCAGGCGGTTTTGGGTATTAGGGTTAATTCGGCAAAGAGCTCTATCCTGCCTATTGGACAGGTGGGCAATATTCAACTACTTGCAAGTGTTTTAGGTTACAATGTTGAGACATTTCCCACAACTTACCTAGGTCTCCCTCTCCGAGCTAAATTTAAGGAGAAAGCCATTTGGGACCCAATAGTCGAGAGATTTGAGAAAAGACATTCAGGATGGAAGTCTATGTATCTTTCAAATGGGGGGGGGCACTAACTCTCATCAAGAGTGTTCTCTCAAGTATCCCGACTTACTTCCTCTCGCTCTTTCCCTTACCTTCTTTAGTGGCCAACAAATTAGAAGCAATCCAGAGAAATTTCCTTTGGGGTTTGTTTGGAAGTGACTTCAAGTTTCATATTGTGAGATGGAACATTGTGAAGCAACCACTGTATTTAAGAGGGTTAGCTATAAGGGACTTACGACTCTTTAATGAAGCCCTTCTCGATAAGTGGTTATGGAGATTCACGAATGAAAAGGGCAATATGTGGAGAAAGATAGTTACCATCAAATATGGGAACGATGGATTCGAATGGTTTCCCTCTATTTTGAAAGGCCCTTATGGGTATAGCCTTTGGAGATATATCGTCAAAGGTTGGGAGAGATTCTTTCCACACTATTCTTTTGAGGTAAGAGATGGTTCTACAATCTTTTTTTGGCTTGATCGCTGGTACGGTGGGAATCCTTTGAAAGACGTATTCCCCAGCCTTTATGTTGTAGTGGCAGATAGAAATGCCTCTGTTGTTGCCTCTATTGTTGATTATCGGCAGCAGGTTTCGGGTAACAATATTTGGGCACTTGTTTTTGTTCAGGATGGATTCGTTGATGATGATTCCCTGAAGCTTAGTGAGACCAAACTTGGAGAATCACCAATTGATGGAGTGAGGTGGGATCTAAACACTCAGGGGTGTTTCATTGTTAGATCTTTTTATTTGAAGCTACTTGATGGGAAGTATTCACCTCAGAAGGTTCATTCTGAAAAAGGTTTCCCTTGCAAGCTCATTTGGAAGTCTTTAACCACCGTTAAGGTTTCTTTCTCTGTGTAGGAAGCTACACACGGGAACATACTAACGTGTGACAACCTAAAAAAAAGGGAAAAATTTTGGTGAATAGATGCTTCATGTGTAAAAGGGATGCTGAATCTACGGATCACTGATTGCTCCATTGTCAGTTTACAAGAGTACTTTGGAATCTAGCTCTCAGTTGCTTGGGCATTTCTTGGGCTACTCCTGATTCCATTAGGAGTCATCTTTTGGCTTGAGAGGGTTTCTTTGGTAGGAAAGTTAGAAGAAGAAGAAGGAGGAAGCCATGGTCCTACCTCATATCATCTTTTGGTGTATTTGGAGAGAGAGAAATAGAAGAGTTTTTGAAAGCACAGAAACTCCTCTTCAGAGTTTGAAAGAGAATTTCATAAAGACTCTCTACTTTTGGAAGAATGGGAAGCTTAGCTCTTCCTCTATTGATTTGGCTTATTGTAAGGATAGTTTATATTTAGGATGTATATAACCTTTTGTATGATGCTCACTATGCAACTGAGCTTTTAATCTTTTATTATTAATATATTACCTTTTTCTTATCACAAAAAAAATAATAAAAGTACTGTTTGCATAGAAACACCCCCCCAAAGGCAGGGGCAAAAAATTGTACACACATACACACACACACACACACACACACATGGGGGGGAGAGAGAGAGAGAGCACAAGCATAAGAAAATAATAGATGAACTTAATTTTTTTTTTAGGCGGGCAATTCGTTCAATGTTATCATAGATTACACACAAGCAGAATCAATACCTTAACTGGATAGGACAAAGATTCATCTCCATTAATAATTCCATGAACCCCATCAAAAACCACGCTCGGAGAGCTAGTATAGATTAACCTCTTTATCTGCAGCTCAACGCATGCATGAATCACATTCTTTGTTCCTACAAAAGGGTGGAAGTAAAAATCATCAAGCTGTCTAGTGTAAAAACCTTCAAATGTCAGAAGGGAACAACAGCGAGACAAACATGCAACTCCAGTTCCAAAGTCAGATACTTATATTAGTCAGCAACCAAGATCACCTTCGACATTGACAGAATGCTGAAGCTTATAATTGTTGATAGATGAATTCGGAGCTGCCATATGAAACACAACCTCAGCTCCACGAAAAGCTGCAGAGGATAAGATGTCATGAACTAGACTATTATTTGCACAATAAGTGACCAGAACTTCACTAGCATATGATGATCTTTAAGCATGAAGATCATCCAAAGCTAATGGGCAGAGAGCAACCTGTAAGTACTTGAGCCTTATCTCTGAGATCGACAGATACATATCGAGCATGGCCAGACTTCAACGCTTTTCCAAGAGTGCCCTCCTCCTCATAGGGCTCAAGGCTAATGGAGGGATGCAAGTCAGCTACTTTCACACAGAACATCTCATACCGAATCAGCATTTCCACTAAATGCCTTGCGGCAAAACCTCTTCCCCCTGTAACCACACACCATCTTTCTTGACTAGCCATCGGAAAGTGCTACAGCCCCTAATCCCAAATTGCAGCAAAGCATTAGAATTATGTATGCACTAGAGCCAATACGACAGAAGCAGGTTGCAGTCTGGCCAACACAAAGCACAAACCAATTTGCCACTAAGCTTAGATAGATCCAAGATTTTGCTACCAACACAAAAACTGAAAAGTAAATAAAACTAAGATCTCCACCCAGAAAAAGGACATACATTGGGCCAGAAAATATTATATTGCTTTGAAGTAATTAGAGAAGTAGACAAAGAAAATCAGGATAACCCCTCGCAGAAAAGTTTCTGGTGCCTAGAAGACAAATTTTTAGTAAACAGATATGAAAGGGCTTCAAATAATTGATTCTCACACACTCCTCTCAGCATAGGCTAGCAAACGTATGAATTTTTGACAGGTGGACCCGCATACACGACCCCATCCAAGCTGATAACCAGCTGAAATACGAGACACCTATAGAATCCACCACTGGCGGATCCAGGATTTTAATGAAGGGGGGATCAGAATATTAGTACATGCAATATTCAATTTGAAATGATGATTCCATGGATTTCTTTTTTAAATGTCCATGCATTTTGATTTACAATCAGAATTACGATAAGTGTCTCGTGAAAGTTTCAAAATCAACTTGAAATACACAATTAGTGTCTAGAATTGAAATTGGATTAAATTCAAAAATTAAATCAAACTCAAACTCAAATATTGAATCACAGCATCTCACCAATAATTAGATTAAATTAGAACTCAAACTCAATGTCATATACACGGTCAATATTTCATCAATTAAACTCAAACTCAATTACGCAATCATCATCAAACGAACAATTAGATTAAACTTACAAATTAAACCTCCCTATAATCGAAATTGGCAAATGAAACTCAGAAATTAAACTACGAATACCAAATTAATCTAGAAATTAATTAACCAACAAACTTAAGTACTAAAATTACAGTCACAGATCTGGACTGGAAACGGGTCGGCCGCCGGCGGTGGTGCGTTGGTGGTGTGCTTCGGCAGTCAAGGCGGAGGCGCGGTGGCGTTGAGGCCGTGAAGTCAACGGGGCGAGAGAGATAGAGAGAGCTGCTTGAGTTCAGTTTGGAGTGATGACTCCGGAAATGGGTCGCGAAAACAAAAAAGTGGGTTACTATTTTTTTCTCGAGTAGTACTAAATTAACAATACTTTTCTAATAGTAGTAAATTAACAATACTTTTCTAATATAGCATTAGGTGACGTATTAACAAGTCCGTTTTATTTCGTATTTTAGATAAATAGATAGATGTAAAGATATATAAAGAGTTGTAACAAGCTATAAGGAGATGTAAGGTGTAAAAAGTTGTTGAATGTTATATAAAATCTATATGGAATGTAGGGAGATGTAAGGAGATGTAAGAAAATGTAATGATTATATTAAGGATTTAAGGAGTTGTAAGAAGATGTAAGCTCTTAGCGGAATTCTAAAAAACGCGAAATACAACAAGGCAGTATGTAACTTATGTTTTTTAATAATAATAATAATAATAATAATAATAATAATAATGTAATGTTAAAAAAAACCCACCCGAACTCCCTGTTGCTATTATCCGATCACCATCAACTTCAATCAATTTCAACCCATTTCACAAACTTCAATTAAAAAATACCAACTTCAACCTACTTCAATCTATTTCGACCAACTTCAACACACTTTAACCAACTAGTTTAACTAATTTCTACGATTCTACCCATCATATAAAAATATATCAATTTCGACTCATTTCAATAAAAAAAAATACCCACTTCACCTATTCTCAACTCCTATTTCCTAACGAAAAGAACATGCCCTAAGCAAAATTTATTATTGCTATCAAAAATAAGTAATACTCATTTAGATTATAGTACGCTAAAAATTAAAAAATCTGGTAAGTTTTCACATATTACAATAATAATATGTGTGAAAGGTAATATAACCCTATGACCATTAATTGCTATTGTTAGGTTGGACTCTTATACTTTGAAAATTAAAAGCCAATTAGCACCTTTTGGCATTATAGGAATGGATAAGATCAAATTGTGATTTATGACGTTCTACAATGGGAACACTATCTTGCTCTACTTACGAGACATCTTATTGTGTGACTTATGAGAACAGTCATCTCATAATATGAAATTAAAAACTTTTGTTGCCTGTAATTCTTTGATTGCAAAAAAGATTATATCTCACAATACAAAAAGACAAGGAAAGTATAATGCGAAAGGCTAGCTACAGTTATAAAATAATGCATCGATATACTGCCACCTTAATTTAAGAAAAGGAGTTGAATTAAAGTTTCTCGCTGGCAATATGCTCATGGTGTTTTTGTTTTTTTTTTTTGTTTTTTTTTTTACACACATCAGTTAAGTTAACACTCTAAAAATATTATATAAATTATTGTGAAATATAGTCTTATGTTGAAATTACAACTCGCCTCAAAACAAATCATTTACTTATTTCAATGGCCACAAAACAAATCTTTCTACGTTCAAATAGTAAATAACAATGATATCTAGATAGGAATGGATAAACGCAAATTGCGATAATGGTGTCTTACAATGCAAATGCTATCTTGTTTTACTTATGACGCATCATAATATGGCGACAATCACCTCATAACACATTAAAAACATTTGCTTCAATAATTGTTCGATTGTGGGACACCCACCTCATAAACACATCGTATCACTCACCTCATAGCATAGAAAAAACGTTTGCTTCAATAATTTTGTGATTGTGAAAAGACTATCTGACAATACAAACACACAAGGAAAGCAAAGCACAAAGGCTAGCTAAAGCAATAAAATAATGCATCAAAATACTACCACCTCCATTTAAGAAAGGGAAACCATGATTAAAGTTTTCAATTAACTATGCGATGATAATTTTTCTCCCCATACATATATCAGTTAAATTTCCGTTGTGAAAAATCATAAAGTATTGTGAAATATAGTCTTATTTTAAGATTGCAACTCACCTCAAGACAATTAATTGACTTATTTCAATGATCACAAAACAAGTCTTTCTACGTTCAAAGGATAAATAGTATTGCTATCAAACTAGGAATGGATAAGCTCAAATTGCTATATCTGGCGTTCTACAATGGAAACACTATCATGTTTTACTTACGAGACATCTTATTGCAAGACTTATGAGAACAGTCATCTCATAATATATGAAATTAAAACTTCTATTTCATGTAATTTTTTGATTGCAAAAAGACTATATCTCACACTACAAAAAAGACAAGGAAAGTACAGAGAAAACCATAAGGTATCTACGCATATCTTGAATATATTTTTATTAGTAGAAGCATGATGTATCTTTTGCACTACATGGTCTTTGATCTTCTTTTGATGCTGACATTCTTTTTCATGAAATAAAAATAATACTTTTTTTTGGGGGGGGGGGGTTATTGTAAGTTTAATAATTAATGAATGGGTGCACGAAACATGAGATCTACATGCATGTGGCAGTAATACGTAGTAGTTAATGCATAAATTATTAGTATGGAGCATTGATTATTCATTTCTATATATGCAATTAATCTTTTTGTTTGACATTACTTTTCCAATCTTCTTTGCTTAAACTAATGATTAAGAGAAAAACAATCCTAATCTTCAAAACATTAGTGTATGCTAGGTAACTTTTGTGTTGACTTTGTGTTCATAGTCCTCTACTTCGTGTGAGGAGAAGCTTAATTCATATTTGCAATCCAATAACTATAGTTACAATGTTACATTATAGATATATCTATTGCAAACAACTTAACGATACCACTAATCTAAAGCATTTATCTATTTTTTATTTTTTATTTTGGTTTAAAGCATTATTTTTTTAATAAAGTACTTCCAAGAAATTACCAACAAACATAAAGTTAAACATTGAATAAAATCACAACATTTAGCTTTATGCAGTCCATGAAATTAATATAATATATATATGTGTGTGTGTGTGCGTGCGCGCGCGCACGCGTTGTGCACATATATGTGTGAGAGAGAATATGTGTTTGTGTATGTATATATATTAGGGTATATACCCTTTCAATGCAAGGGTGTGATTTAAATAATTTTTTAATATATTATTAAGTGAATAGATTTTTTTAATAAAGATTTAAGTAATTTTTTAATATATTATTAAGTGAATAGATTTTTTTAATAAAAAAAGCAAACAATAAATTAATGTATTATATTATTTTGTTGATGCAAAAGTAAACGGAGTTCTTAAAACATTATGCCCCCAAACTTTTTTCTGAAGGGAGCAAAATACCCCTGAACTTAAAAATTGAAAAGAGTGTTCCCTTGACTCAATTAAGTTATCTTAATTTTTTTACTATTTTATTTATGATATGTCATGTCACAAGAAAGACATGGCTTTTTACCTTTTAATAATAGAAAAAATATAGATATGAAAAAAAAGGAATGATTTAACATATAGTGATACTTATTAGCTTTACCCATAAAAATTAAAATTATAAAAAATAAATTAAGATTAATCTACTCTTAATTATTAAACTCAAACTCAAAATATAGCATAGTCGAGGCTTGGACTGTGGACCTTATATCGAATAAAATTCTTGTTAACCACATTCTAGTTAAACCGAATTAAAAATACTTTGAAGTATGAACTATAATTTATCTTCTTTTTTTTTTGCTTTGACAAGTTTAAGTTTTAAAAAAACGATTGCATATTTGAATATGATTTGAGCATAAAATAATTTTCTTTGAACTTGACCTATGCTAAAATATTTAGCTATTCAAAGTTAACCGAAATTATTTTTCCTATGTGCAAGCAAATCAATAAATTGTCTTAATTTAAAAAAAAATCACGTTGTGTTAATTTTTGGTTAAAATGAGCATAAATAAGATTTTAAATTGTAGATTGTTATATTGAGTTTGTCATAACAAACATGTTCAATTACGTTGGTAGTAAAATACAATTATCAATATAACTTGACAAGTTTTGTGTTAGTTCAATGTGGAATATATCAGCTTGAGTTGGAACAAAAATTGGCTATATTATTTTGGATTTGATTTTGGGTTATTCTATTCTAACGGCAAGTGCATATACTTTTTTTTTGGGGTGGTTTTGTCCTGTAAATAATCCATCATTTTTACATAAATTTTTAAGTTATTTTAATTTTTTTTCCATACATATTGGCATGGTATATATTGTTTAATTAAGCCACATCACTAGATGCCACATCACCAATAGTTATAAAGAAATAAAACATTTTCTTTTACTCAAAGGGTATTTACTTCAACTTTAAAGTCTAAGAGTATTTTCCAACCGTGACTAAAAGTTCAAGGGTAAAATATTTTAAGCACTAAAAGTAAAGCGAGTCTTCTTTATTTGTTCGCCCTCTTAATAGCATACTTTTGTATTCTTAATTAATATTTAACTCATATTTTTTGTTATATTTGCATCATTAAATCATATATTATTTTTGATTAAATTTTATTACTAAATAATAAGAAGTTATGTGAGAAGCTACCATATTAAATGAAATTAGTATTGTATTAAATTTACATTCACCCTACATAGCTTTTATTTTTATGCTAAATCTCATTTGACATCCTATGTTGCATTAAAGTATCTCACATGATTATTATCTCCTATGTAGCATCTTACATGGCAAGTTTACATGTCGTTCATACATGAGTTCAATCCAACTTTTAATATATATATATATATATATATATATATATATGATATTTTGGTGATATTTTCTTACATATATAAGATACATAACTAAGATTGTATTGTGACTAAGATCTCTAATATTCCATATTTATATTTATGTTTATGTTCAAATGGTTAAAAAAATAATGATAATGGTGAAAATCAAATATCTTTTAATTATTTCTTGATAATAGTAATTGTGTTTTTATGGTAAATTAGATGTATAATATCAGAATATGTGTATATGATTGTGTTTCTTTATAATATTTCATATTAGTAGCCAAAATTTGGTAAAAATTGAAATTCAAATACGCATAATAGATTATCCATACTTGGTGTATTTATCATTATGGATTACATTTTTTATTCGAAATAAAATTTTTGGAATTATAATTAATTTTATAAAATGTTTTAATTGGAAAGAAAATCTTCCATTTGTAATTGGGTAACTTATTTAATAAAATTTAGACTATTAATTATTAGAAATTTTATGAGAACTACATTTGTCAAGAATTTAAGGTGGTTGTCTTGTTTTCATATATATATATATATATATATATATATATATATATATATATATGTATAGATAGGAGAACGAAATGTTTATCGCAATCTTTTGATGAAAAATACTTATCCAAAAAGAATTTATCAAGAAGAATATTTATCCAAAAAGAATTTATCTTTTATAAAAAATAGCACAAAAAAAAAATTTAATCAAAAAATAAAATGTTATAAGTTTTGAAGTTTCTTGAATGATAAGAAATTGATATTAATATTATGACCACAATCACCCAAATGTACGTCGTCGTGAACAATCAATCTTATGACTATACCAATGAATTCTCTTATATAGTAAGGAACAACAATGATCACATTCTATGATTGAACCCTTGACATTCTATGCCATCCCGTTTCAGAAGAAAAGTGTGAGTAAATATGCGAAATTAGTGCCACCATAAATTTGCATTAGCTTTGGCATGACAATGCAACACTCTTGGAATTAGACTATTGAAACAATGCACACAATCCTATACCCAAAATCACGTGACAAAACAAATTAATATTTTAACTTTTAAAAGTTGTGTTTAGTGTTTTTGATTAAATTTACCCTTTGTAAAATTTATTCTTGAAAATCATCAATATGCTTCTATTTCAATTTACATTATTTAGCTAATTAAACAACTAAATTTATTGAAGATACTTTTTTCAATCATTTAGCTAAACAATTACATTTTAATCGTTAAATTTGAACATATGGTACCTAAATATGTATTTGTTACTTGAACAACTAATTTTGTCTATCTCTTTGTACCATTTGGAAAGTAGTTGATTATGCTTAGTAAACACCAAAAACAAAAGGGAAGAACAATATGAAGCTAGAGGTTTTCTCTTAGTGTCATTTGGAAAGTAATTGCTAGCACAATCTTTAAGAATCACCTATTTCGTATTACATGCCTAGTTGAGAAGTAATTGCTTTAGACTCCGTTTGGTCCTTAGAAAAGTTGGTGGGGAGAAAGGTTGAAGGAAAAATATGTGAAGGAAAAGAAAGTAGGGAAAAAATGAGTTTTTTTTTTCTCTTTTCTCAATTGAGAAAAAAATACAAGAATTTGGATCAAAATTTGAATGTTAATGAATTACTTGAATTATGTTAATATCATCTAAGCAGTGCGAGGTTAGAGGAGGTTGAAAATTTTTCCCAAACTTTTCTCGCAATGTCATGCGAAAAATTTTATCACTTGTTTTTAACAAGTTTTCTATCCAATTTTCCTTCATATTTTTTTCTTTGTGATTTTCTCTAAACCAAACACAAGATAAAAAATTACTTTTCCAAATTTTTCCTTTCCGCCAAATTTTTCTAGGTTCAAACGGAACCTTAATGTAGTTTTCATCTGGATAGCTTGGAAGGACTTGGAAGGAATTTCATAGTGAGAGATATGAAGTTTTTAAAAAATGGATCCTAAGTCTAAATATAGGTTATTTTATTCTTGAAGTGTGAAAAAACCGATTACAACACCACAACTAATAATAAATGTTTCTCTAAGATTAAGATTTATTTCAGATGACATAATGATTCAGCAGCTAAGTAATAGCTCGAAACAACATTCAACCAAACAATCAGTATCTTCCAAAAAATTATAACACCCCCTCCCCCGAAAAGAAAAAGGTCTTAAGTTGACATAAAACACCACCACAAAGAATGAAGTCCAACTACTTCATCCTCCTCAAAGTTGATTGAGTTCGTGTTTGTGTTCGTGTTCACCTGCGATGCTCATGGTTCGGAAGGAGGGAGAAGAGAGAAAGATACAGTCTTTAATCCAATAACTTTGGCACTACTGTGAGTGTCACGCTGCATTACCCTAGATCTCCTTTCCCACTTGGAACTAACAAGCTGTAAACCAATCAGAACGTAAGTTAGTGCAGCAGCATATATGGTTTCATGTTATACATTGAGACTTAAGGACTGCGTGGAGATGTAACTAGCTCGTGCGGATGGACATCTACTTTGAAAATGCATTTAGGTCACAATGGCTTTGGTTGCTCATATTGCTCTGAAATTTTCAGTTGGTTCCTTAAATTCATCAAGGATGGGGTTGGCTCAGAAGTCAGAAGTCTTCTAAAAATTACTGGATTTCTCCAAGCTCGCAAGATGAACAAAGCCATTGGTCTAACTTACCAATTATGGCAATCTTGTCATCTGAACTAGCACAAAAGTTCTCTGAAACTAGAGATTTTTGGGGGGCCCCCCCCCCCCGCCCCGCCGCGGATATAACTTTGCCTTCCAAAATGAATCCTAAATAACAAACAATTATGCAGGAATATAAGCTCATCCAACAAAGCAAGTTGGCTTGTATCCCACAACAACAACAACAACAACAACAACAACAACAAAATGCAAGCTGGGGGGGGGGGGCAGTAGCGCCACAGCCTGCTTAAGGCACCTTTGGACTATAACACGGTCAATGACATAGCAGCGCTACGAAGCTTAATACCATCATTATCCCATTTAGATTGTGGGGCAGATGCTCCAGCAACAAATACCTACACCATTTGAATCAGACATTAACAACTTCAAAGTATCCATAATCCATCAATGTGTACTTGGATTGTGGTTGTGCAAAATGGCAAGCATTTAGTATGAGAGTGTTGTTTGATACTCATTGAGTACATAAATCAGAAGACTGCACTCAAATCTTATCAGATGAATACCTTTCCGCTATTAACAGCAGCTACAAGTGCAACATGCTGATCATCTCTGCCGAACTCGTAGAAGTAGTAAGTCCTGAAACAAACACGGTAACCACGAGGCAGCCATTCAAGAGTCAGAAACTAACGTTGCACAAATTATTTTAACCTATGTCACTGAGGTCTTCACCTATAGGCTTCCTAAAGCTATTATGTATTGTGTCACACCTAGCTGTCATATTTTATTTTATTTTATTATACTGTTATTCAATATTTAATGTTGCTTGACATTAATAAACAAAATGTTTCCTAATAAAAATTATGTGTATCTCTTGAAATTGATCTCGCTACTCGCACTAGTGCTTATAGGAGTAAGCTGCCTAAATTTTGATATCTCCAAACCCCGCGAAAGCAGAACCCGCACTGGAATCGTTGTTGTCGTTGTCGTCGTCACACTGCTAAGGTCCGTAATTCACCTTGAGCACCCATGTTAGAGATGTGACATTTCAACTTAACTACATAAGTGGACATTGGACTGTTCATCTTAAGGGGGGAAAACACAGGTTTTTGACAATTGGCCCACAATTGACACTAGCATGTGTTCAGCCAACTCCAAGTAAAAATTGCTTTCATCAGTCTACCAACTTATGATTTGCATGAAGAGACCACCCAAGAAAGGAAAATTTTCTTGCAGAAGATCTCGCCTTCACATAATAGAATGATCAATTTTGATGTTCTTGTCCATTTACATTCAGCCCTGTCTTGGTCCTTTCTTAAGCCGTATTTTTCAGGCAATTTTATTAAAACAACACAAACATATGAAATTCAAATTGCCTACATTGATTCTGAAATTTAAATAGCCTGAACAATACAATCTAAAATGATCCCTATACTAACGAAAATAAATACCCCAAAAGGTTGGAGCATTGGGAGCACCTTTGAAGGTCGGATTATTTTGTCCGACCCCCCCCCCCAAGAAAATAATTAAGGAGAAGGACATTGTTGATTCTATGATTGTGATAAGTGCATCACCAACTGGAGGAACCACAAATGACAGTCAAATAGATACCTGTAGCCTTCATCTTCTTTTATTTTTATAGTTCGAGCTGCGTATAACGTGGCCCCCCCTGCCAGGGCACCAAACAAACAAATAAAAACAATTATAAATACTAGCATAAGCAAATATAATGAGAAGCATCAGAAAGTTCAGGCATTGATTTCCTTCTTTTCCCTTTTGCTATGGAGAAGGGAGCACAGAAATTAGCAATCCATACCTGGTACGAAGATCTTTGCTGCCTCCTTAAGCGAACCTAAATCTGTAATATCCTGGGCCTGATATGTCAAGAAAATAAACAATGGCTTAGAGAGCAGCCATTTTCTAGTCACTAAACAGCCGGTAACCCGTAGAAAATGGTTTGACAGTGGAAGAGAAACAGTAAAAAGAGAAGATCAATACTAGAAGAGAAAACAGTGCAAAAAAAGTGAGCAGCAATATCTCAGCTTCCCACAAAGCCTTTATGAGGACTTGTTTACATTAGGGTGTAATGAATAGCAAGCACCACCCTCTACTATGTCAGATCATGTCACTCTCAGCATATTATAAGCGGCATAGTGTGTTACTGACAGGCAAGGCACTGTAAAGGTTGCCAACAAACACATGTTCTCTACCATATCCTGTGTTACTGAAGTAGTATGTGCTCCATCAGAAAGACAAAGGCATAGAGCATTTAATATGCACCGTCAAAGACTACCGACACAAGACAATATATACAAATGAGTTTAAGGGAAAATCGAAAGCAAACCTCAAGGAACGTAATTTTTAGCTGGTTGGACGGCTTGATGAGGACACTCACTACCTCTGACCTGTTTAATGTATAACCTGTTTACATCTGTTTGCTTCATAAAAATTTGTTCATGTGATAGAAATTGAGGTGGTTGTTCCATGGGATACTGCAGAGGAACTCAACAAGGTAATAGGAAGGAAAGCAAGAAGAAAAGAGTAATACCCATCAGAAGATGCAAACTGTGCTGCAAATGCCTTGGGTTTTGCCTTATCTCCATAAAGAGAAAGTCCGGCATTAAAATCCTGAAGGGATAGAAAGTCGGAATTACACAAATGAGTAGATCTTGTAATAAGCTTCCCTGAGCTTGATATAAAGAGAAAGAGCTTGATATAAAGAGAAAGAAGGAAACAAAACCCAAAACCAATGGAGACAAGACCATTGTAGAATGGATCATCAAGATACATAAATCATTAAATTTCTAGAATAACCACAACTCCAACTACAATTATGGTAACAAATTAGTGAAACTGCCCTAGGTGCCTGTTGAATATTTACTAACAAGAGCGAACAGAAGTAAAGCAGTCCAAATGCAACTTAGCCACTATTCAAATTCAGAAGACCACTCAACAAAGAATGAGCTACTTACGTTTTCTATATGACCTTTTCAGAACACTTAAGCCTAAGGAGTATCTAACATTCATCGTACAATTCGATGAATGAATCCTAATCTGAACAGAAGCAAGAAAGTGTTTCAGAATCTGACTAAGTCTATTGCATTTCAGGTCACTCTTCTAGCCTGTATCCTGAATAAAATGATAATGGAGACATGCATAAAAATATTATATACTTCCGTCACTTTCATGTTGTGAGAGAGTCTCTCTATCAGTAGCCAAGAACAGACAATGGGAGGGAACTGTATTCATCACTTGGGTAGTTGGGTTATAATGCTTCCATTTTAACGAAATAATCCAATGTTCCATCTCAAAGTAAGACTTCAACTTGAAGGTATCCATAACCTATTGACAACTTGACTTCAACTTGAAGGTGTCTATAACCTATCAACAACTTGATTGTAAATTAATATTCTACATCAGAAGCCAGTGACCATACTGGTGGATTCTACAACATTGCAAATTAAATGATGAAGACAAGGTAGTATCTTGAATATGTGATTTCCATGAACACCCAGAAAAGAGCAATTATGATGCTAAGCCCCAGCCAATGGGTCAGATAAGACTCCAAATATGATACATTTTCAACATCACTAAGTACAACACATACATAAAAGATATACATGTATCATATATATGAAACAGCAACATATACAGTCCTCTTGGAAAAATTTTGAGCAATATGATATACAATTGCATCGTACTATGATTGAAACCCAAAACCATGATCATGTCCGATTCCCCCCCCCCCAAAGAATGAGGCAAATTGAGGGCTAGAGGGCCTTTACCTCGGGCTCAGTTAAGTCCTGAAACTGGGGAGGAACACGAATGGAAAACCCATCTCCATAAAATTGGAACCATGATTTGGTGTTGGCAATGCCCGAAAATATTGATTTTGATGGGGAAGATGACACATTGGCAGAAAGGGCTATTGGGGGCTTCAGGGTTAATGAAGCAATGCATGTAGAGAGTGATTGAAAAAGAAAATCTCTCCTAAAAGTAGGAGAGGGTTTTTCAGGGTTTAAGGAGGAGAGATAAGTCGGAGAATAGGAATTGGGTTTGGGGTTTTGATGGGGTTTTGGTTGTGGGTCGAAACAGGAAGATAAGAGAACTGCCATGGCAGTGCTGAGATTTCAGGCTTTTCAGCCATGGCAATCTAAGACAGATAACGCTGGGTTGGGTGTGGATAACGGTCAGAGCTATTGGTCTTTCGCCCCTTTTTTCCTTCCAAGACAAGATTTTTTTTTTAATTTAAGTGTTAATGAGACGTAAAAGTTTGTATTGATAAAGTTTAAACTCAGATATTTGATAATAATTTTTAAATTTTTTTATGATAAATAATTTTTAAGTTAATGTTGGGATAGATTTTATTTTGATATCAATACTTTAATTTATTTGAAGAAAAAATTAGGCTAATGATCACACACAGAATTATTTGAGATATCAAGATATGGTGCTTCAAAACATGCTTATTTTGATTTTGTTACGATACTCTTCTTATAAGATTATTTCCTACAAAATAAGTAAAAACTCTCTACCATCTCCAAAGAACTAAAAAATATATACAACAATAGTATACTATTCAATCAATTGGCTTATTGTCTTCGCAAAATATATGAAAAATATAAATTTGAGATGAAGATTAAGATACTTTTGCACGTTAAAGATGACATTATGAACAATCAGCCAAGCAATTTACTAAGGCCAGTTCTAATCCAAGCAGTACATTAACTAGCAGTTTAGTTTTGGACTTAGCACGGCTCAATTTTTCCTGTGGCAGATTGACCATTCCATGTGACCAAATTATGTGATATTAGTTAAATGAACAAGAATGTCCTTCCTGCATTACATGGTGGAAAGACGTTATCTGTTGTATGCTTCAACCATCCAAACTCAACCAATACAAACCACCCAAGTGTGAAGGCAGCAGAAAACTCACAAAAGGTCTTTCACTTCTTCCCCTCAATTCATCATCACCATAAACCCTGTATGAATTGCCCTCCTGAAACTCTCTGATTCTCTTTTTTCTCAATCCCTACAATGGAGACCATTCTCTCTCCTCCCATCTTCTCTCCTCTTCTCAACCCCAAACCCTCTCCAACCAGATCACTCATCTCCCCCTCTCTCCAACCCAGATCACATTCTCTCTCCTCAACAAAACCCATGACTTGTTCTGTCAAAAAGCAGCCATCTTTGCCTCACAAACTTCCATCTTTTGCAATACCTACGAACTGGTTAAACCCAATTCATCATGGGTTAGCTGCCCTGGCTTTGTCTCTGGCTCTTAATTTCTCACCCATTTTGCCAAGTGGGGTTGCTGGGGCATCTGAGTTTGACGTGATTAATGAAAAGCCTCCCAAAGATTCTTATGTTGTTGATGATGCTGGGGTTCTTAGTCGTGTTACCAAATCTGATCTTAAACGGTTGTTGTCTGATTTGGAGTCTAGGAAGAACTGCCATATCAATTTCGTCACTGTTCGAAAGCTAACTGTGAGTCTTGTTTTCATCATTTCATTCATCTTGTTCATTGATTTTCGGCTTGATACTTACTTTTATTAGAGTGGCACTCAGTGCCTTGAAAAAGAAAGGGTCTGTAGATTAGTTTGATGGCATATTTATCATATATTATTCCACTGTGTATCAAAAAACCAATTCAATTGAAAGTCTAAGCAGTTGGTTGAAGGCCAAGGAATAGGTTTTATCACACACTTTAGCATGCTCCCTGTATTTGAATGCCTTTTGGCTTGAATTATGGATGCTTGCCTATCAACTCTTGTGTCTTGTGTAGAAATCCTATTTTGGGCTTGATGAGATTCGGACTTGAGAACTCTTGATCAGAAAGGTTCTGATATGTTAACTGTTGAGGAACCAGTTTTGCCTAAAACTTACAGTGATGGTTGAGAACTTTTGATCAGATTTGAACTTCAGAACTTTTGATCAGAAAATGGTCTCATACTATACCAACTGTGGAGGAATCAACTTAGTCGAAAACTTTTAACGATAGTTGAAGGCTTATGCTTAATTTTTAATCATGGTGCACTAATCTACAAGGTCACAACAAGGTTTGTTTTTTTGCAAACTTGTTGGCAATGAATCTATGAAGCCTAATACACCTGGTGGGACAAGGCTAGGTTGAATTCTGTTATTGCATAATGGATAGAATTTGATGATGTAGTTTTGTTGAGAAATGCTGATAAAAGAGTTCGAACACAGGATGAATGGACCCCACCACGACGATGTTCGGAGGAATCTGGTGGAATGGAACTGATGATATCATTGAACAATTAGCTTTAAGGTTTGACTTGTAGGGCAAAGTCTCGCAAGTCAAAGCTCATGTCTGGCGTGTTTTTGATATTGTTTGCTTGCAGAGTAAAGCTGATGCTTTTGAGTTTGCTGACCAAGTTTTGGAGAAATGGTATCCAACCCTTGAGGAAGGTGACAATCAAGGAATTGTTGTGCTTGTCACTAGCCAAAAGGAAGGGGCAATCACCGGTGGACCTTCATTTGTCAAGGCTGTTGGAGAGGATATTCTTGAGGCTACTGTGTCTGAGAATCTCCCGGGTAAAACATCACACTTCAATTTATTCTCTTGGATGGGGGATGAATGAATGTTATTCACCACTATCCAAGCTTGGCTTTTGATCATGCGAACTTTAGAGTTTTGATACACAGACTTTGTGAGTGTCAGCTAGCTATGCTAACCAGTAATGTCTGTATGAGTTGTTGCCAAAGATTTATGGTTTGAACCTGCCTATATTAGCGTTTTGCGCCTTCTATGCAGCCCACACAAAACAATTAAAAAACTCTGTTCGTTTCAAATCAAATATGTTTCATCCAACCAACACACTCTGAATTGCATGTTGAACCTTCATTTTATGGAACCTAACGTTTAGAAAATGGTGGAGTCTGATACCTCATATTTAGCATTGTGTTTGATACTTGATAATCTGACATGGGAATTGCTGGTTGTAGCAACACTGCTAATTCTATGGCCAAAGATGCTCTTATATTCTTATCCAGCAATATTCAATTCAATAGAAAATATTATGTTCAAAATGTATTGTATGATTAGCATATCTTAAGCCCTTTGGAGGGATGATTGTGGAAACTGTACTTGCAGTATTAGCTACAGAAGAAAAATACAACGAAGCAATTTATAGCAGTGCAAAGCGTTTGGTTGCTGCTATTGATGGTCTTCCAGATCCTGGTGGTCCAAAGTTCAAGGACAACAAGCGGGAATCAAACTTTAAAACAAAGGAAGAAACAGAAGAAAAACGAGGTCAATTCAGTCTCGTGGTTGGAGGCTTGTTGGTCATTGCATTCGTTGTTCCCATGGTGCAATACTATGCTTATGTTTCTAGAAAATAGGCAGTCTTTTTTTAAATCAAAGGTAACTTACATGCCTTTCCTGTAACTACATGTACAAAGACAATTGTATCTGGATATGCTTGACTGATATTCATTATTGACTTTCTCCTGAGAAGAATGAAGGAAATTTTCCCTCCTATAATTGTGAGATGTGTCCTTCTTTGTGCTCAAAGGTGTTGAATTGATAGCATCTGTGGTATTAATAATTCTTAATGATCAATGCAAACAAGATTACATGCCTACATTGTGTTTTAGAATTTGAGCTTCAACAGAAAAGGCATTTTGTCTGAGAAAGGTGGATCTGAATATTTCCCTGTGAGAATTTGTGAAGCAACATACAGATTTGCTGCTTCTGTGTAGTGAATGCCATCCCAGTTTATATATTCGGTGCTGTCGCTGCATCCAGTAGCTGTGACTGCGGTTCCATTTATGACTTTTGTTTGCCCACAGGGAACCTGACTGTCATAGTTCAGTGGTGGACCTCCCAAACCACAGCAAGCCATGATTGGCTGCTCAAAACCTGCAATTCATGGGGGTACATCATCCAAATAAGTTCCTTTTAGTAGCAAATTTCAGAACAAGATCAAAGGGGCTAGAATTATGTGTATTGATGCCTAGTTTCTTACCATATCGAGAATAATTTGATATGAGATTTGACTTGATTGTGTATATATCAATGTAAGTTACATTTGCGTCTGCGAGCTGCCCCTGCAGTTTTTTGCAGAGAGCATGAAGTTGCAGATTGAAAAGCTGAGCTGCTTGGTTGTGTGCACTGACACACCCTTGCGCATCCAGTTTTGCGGGATCAGTTCCAAATTTAGCTACATTTTGAGTCAAGCACCCAAGTGGACCTGTATTGTGAATCCAAAAGAACCTTGCCCCCTCATCATACAATTTCTGAAGAGCAAGACAGATAGATATAAGAGCAAGTTGGTGGTCCATTGATTGCATATCAGCATATGCACATTTGCCCTTGTAAATACCTCACTTCATTCCAGTTCGGTCCTGTTTCAGGTTAGGTTTGGAAGGACTGGTGGAATATCCTAGTTGGAATAGATTTGGGTCGGGCCATATCTGTGTTCAGTGGTAGTTTGTCTAACAAGCTTGCGAAGAAAATCGAATTAATGTCAGCTACACAGATTTTTGCTCTTTTTGGTTTGGACTTTGGATCAGCTCAATTTAGTTTCAAGTCAAAACAGGGCTGTCTTATGTCGGGTCTTTTTGCTTGGGATAAGTTCTGCATGGTCCGTCTTCACATTTCTTTTCTCTGTGCTCATAAATGACTAGAATCGACCGACTTAAATGAACAGTGAGCAATTTGGGTCAGTATCTGAACTTACCGTAATCCCAGACTCAAATTCTTGCAGAATATATGGAATTGAAGCAAGAATTTGATCCAAGGACTTGGAATAAAATGCCCCAGCTAAATCATTCTGCCCTATATCAAACATGTAAAGAGCCTTCCCAAAGAAATCTTCTGATGGGATGTATTTATCAAACTTCCTGCCTGTGGCAAACAGGAAATCGAATCAGAGTACATCCTTGCACATTAATCTCACTTTCATAGCATTCAACGTATTTTAGTTATTACTCTTGATATGGCTAAAATACAAACTTTTAGATAATTCTTGGACTCGGTTTTTGAACCGATAAAACTGAGCCACCTGAACCCCAAATGAGAAAGGGATAACTGATGATGCAGTGGGTGGAAGAATAGTTGATCCTGCTGTAGCAAAATTGCAACCTCTTCGAAACATTGGCGCCCCCACTGAATCCAAGTAGGGTTTCAGAAAGGGCAGGTCCATTGCATCCACTGCAAACACAAAAATAAAAATCCAAGGTTGAAACTTCTGGTAAGATCCCAACTGCCCAGAATGACCACCATCTGAAACAGGGGAAAACAGAGGGAAACAGAGGAATGCAAAAAGGCTAATACCAACATTTATTTGTTTCATCTTCTTGGAATATTTCAGACCAGAAAAATCCCAAGCACAGAAACAGACAAAGCCATTGACTATATGATCTGTGTCTTAAATCTCAGAAATTTACTGAAGCTTTACACAATTATTTCCAGTGGCGGTCATGCTTTTGTGGGGTTTAGAGAGATCTAGACAGTCTTACCTTGCTACAGTCACCCGTGCAACCAAATAGACCTATTCCAAGAGACTCACAATCAAAATTTTCAAAAAACATTTTGTAGTGACGAAATCTGCTGAAACCTTCAGACCATAAAACTTTTAAACAGACAAAATGAACAAAGCCAGTACTAGGATGAGTGCTTACTGAGAAAATCTACGATCAATCGGCCATCACAGTATCTCCCATTTGGTTTCTGGAAGTAGGTCTGGCCATAGGGAGGTGTATCTGCGATAGCTTCGAGCCCTGAAGCAGCTAGATCACCAGTATCCGAGTTCGAGTCCCCAAAGTTGAACACTGCAGGGTAGTTGAAGTCTATGCATTTGGCACAAGGGATGCATATGAAAGCTAGTATGAGAAGATGGAGAGAGTTTTTCTTGGCAGCCATGGATGATGGAAGGTGAAATGTGACTTTCTATTTGCTCAACTGCATAACAAACTTTATATAGTATGTTATTGGATGGAAGGCTAAGAGGAGTAAAGGAGAAAACATAAGTAAATAAAGGAAAATTAAGAGATGGTTGGTGACAATCCAGGGCAGGAAGATATTACTTTGAAACACGGCAATCCACCAAAGAAGGCTTCCCTCTTCTTCTTCTTTTTTTTTTTATTTTTTTATGTTGGCAAGTATGCCCCTCTTCTTTTTATATATGTTTAACATGGACATGATTAGAAGTTTTTAACTTGAAAAGGAGGTCATTGGTCATGACTATTGTTATTAGAGCACTCGCAATGGAAGACACGCGGGTCATGGGTGGGGCCCGCGTGTCACATGCATGTCAAACATCCTCTAGCAGCAAGAGAGAAATGAGGGGCACACACGTGGAGGAACCTGTGGGGGTTCCTCCATGCGTGTAAATTTTGGTATTTTTTAATTATTTTTTTTGTTTTTCTTTTTTTTTTTGAAGTAATATATAATTTTTATATGATTAAAAAAATAGGTTGTGTGTTATGAAGTGGGTCCATGATAAATATTTTTATTGGATGATTAAAGTTGAGTTCCAGTTGTTGGAGAAGTGATGGAATGCAAGTTCCAAAATTGTGGAACTTTTGTTGACGTGGCAGGCTAGAGTTCCAAAAACTGGTACTCTACTGGGAATGCTCTTAGTGAATATGTATACTGTTAGGGTGATTAATCCTTTTCCTTCCCTCAAACCTTTTAGCTTAAGATGAGAGTTTTAGGACCATGTTTTGGGATCCTGTTGTAACTTTCAACCCAAAAATGTACATTTTTTTACTTCTTCAAAAGAGTAAATGGTCAAGAATAGTGACTAAATGAATTGTGTGCAACATAACTACAATGGAATAGTGCCCGCATTTAAGTCTGTGGACTGCAACATAAATGCAAAATAATGAAACGTTACATTCCTGTTAATGTTAACTTAAAAGCACACCAACCATTGCTAAAATGAAAAATAAGGATGAAAAAAATACATAATTATGCGTGAGAGTGAGTCCAACCACAATCTTTTTCCACCAATAAAAACGATAATACAATTTACTTCATGAAATAATTTGAGTAACATGTGTTACTTAAGTTATGAGAAACTATCTACTATTTTCTAAATTATTTATATTTTGAATTACAATTTATAGCAAATTTAATAATATTAGTAAGTTTTGTGTGAGACCGTCTGACATAAATAATATCATAAGATGGATGCTTTTATGTTGACTATTAATAATTAATTGGGGTAACTAATAGTTCATCTAGTGATGGTTGTTATTATAGTCACACCTAAATAAACTATTAGTTAGCTCTAAATTTAAAAGTCAGTTCAAAACATATTATTAGTCACTGTAAAATAAAAAAAAAAGTTCACCTCTAAAAGAGTCCGTCTCACAATAGGTCTTATAGGGTACAGTCTCAACCAAGAATTTATACAGTAGGATAAAAATCTATAAGAATTGAATATGAATATTAATTATAATCTTAAAAGATATGATGAACTTATTACTTTATGGAAAATTTTCGTTCCTAAAAGGAATGTTGTTATAAAGGAATAAATATTTGAAATTAGCTATAGGGGTTTGTTCTTTTCATTGGCAAATGAAGCTTTTCTTTTCTTTCCATCCTGCTTCATCTATTTTCTTGCTATTCTTTTCCATTCTTTCCCACTCATTCAACAAAAATTTCATTCATTCTCTTTCCGAACGATTCATTTCTATCCTTTTCACTTTCTCCACAAAAAAAGGAGTAAAAAAATTTTCTCCAACTCTTTTCGTTTCTTATCGTTCCTTCGAATCCTTTTCATTTTTTTCCACTTATTAAAAAAAACTATCATTTTTTCCCATTCCTTTCCATTAATTCTCATTCCTTTTCATTCCTACCCATTTCTTCGCAACGAAAAGAACATGCTCCAAGGAGAAGGTAGAAACAAAATAGAGAATAAAATACAAACTAGCCAAAAAGATTAAAATTTGGGGGGGGGGTTGTTACTAGATAACTTGTTATACTGTGTCCACAATAGCAGTTGTATTTGTATTTTGAATCTTGATTCTAGATAGATCTTAAACGTAGAAAAATTTGCAAAGATTTAAATATGAAAAATATCTAAAAGTGTGAATCTCAATGTAAGAAAATTTTGAGACTCTCTGCAAAATTATAATGTGAACATGATCTTATTCTTGTTCGTAAACATGGGGCAAAATTGCATTGATAATCCTTTGAAAAGGGCATTTTAGTTATCATTTACAAAGTTGAAGCTGTTACAAAATTTGAAAGCAAGCTATTTCCAATATCTGTCATCTTCTACGGGTAGCAAATCCCCTGTTTGGATTGTGTGGCACTCAACTGTTCAGCATACGGCATACCATACGCATCCCATGTCTCGTTTCAAATCCTCACGCCACAGCATCTTTTTAAGTTTACGAAAATTAGGCCTCAAAATCAAATATTAATATAAGTATATAATGCACCCCTCCCCCCTTCTCTGAAAAGAGTTGCATAGTAATATAATGTGTAGACTTTTTAAATTTTAATTTAATGTCATGTTCAACACTTTTTTCGATCAACACTATGACATTCATAGCATAGATAATTCCATTGTTTAGTTTGAGTAGATACTTAAAGCGATGAAAATTTTCGGCATTTGATCATTTCCATTATGCGTGTTTCGGAGGAAATGGTGTGCGAAGAAAAGAGAATGTAGAAAAGTATTCCTTTTTTTTTCCATTCAGATACGCAATCTAATTTAAATTAGAAAGGAAAAAAGAGTAGCGTTTCTTAAAAAAAAAAAAAAAAAACACTTTCCAAACAATTCTTACAATTTGTTTCAACCCAATTTTTGGCAGTATTATGAAACAAAGTGGAAAAAACCATAACTTTAAATTTCATTTCCCTATGTTTTTTCCCTCGCATTTGTAAATTAAGCATGGAAAATAAAGACTTTTCATTTCCCACTTATCATTGAAACACAAGGATATAAATGCAATTTTCTTAACTTTTCTCCTTTTCCTTTCCATTCCTTCCTTCCAATTCAAACAAATTATCTGCGTTAAATGTGGTTTTGGTATCAATATATCCCATAAATTTTTCCCTTATTAAAATACAAGCAATAACGTTTTTCAGACATGCAACAAAGAGCTGAACTCTTCCAGATAGATTTTCAAGTTAGAGCCAAATTTTAATGATTTTAGTAACAAATGTCCATAGGAACACTTATGCATCCCCAGCCTATGTTTCTTTTGTTATAGAGAAAGAGTCAAATGTCATAGCAGCAGTGCCTTTCCAAACACCACCAAAATGGACAGCATCTTAATATCAAATAGGAACCCGCCAAAGAACAAAGGAGCTGAGTACACCTGATATCATATCCCATAAACTTCTGTTCTCAGTTGTTGCAAGCTTGGCCTTAAGAGTCTTGTTCTGCTTCTTCAGCTGGACACATGCAAAAGACAAGTACGAAACCGATAAATGCAGCCCTATTTAACATAGAGCTTGTCACTGGGTGAAAGAAACCGTCTCACCTGAAAAATTTTGAGATGCAAGAAAGAAGTTGTTGGGCTGTAATACACCCAAAGAAGAAAGAGGGTGGTCCTAGGAAGTAATTTATGATACCAATCTCACACAAGAATTGGTGTTTAATGTAAGAGTGGAAGATTATTGTGAGGAATTGAGAATGATGATCCCTCATGCCCACATTCTTACTAAAACGATGGCTTTCTTTACATTTACCTAAGAAAAGGCTGTATAAGGATCTTTACATTATAACAATGCCCTAGACTTATTTGGATCAGTTTCGAAATCTGGCTCCCGTCTATTAACTTGGTTCCAAGTCATAGAAGAGTGTTATTTTGGTGGGCCGATAAACATGCCGAGAAACTACTACTAATATCAGTGACCAGAGTTCCAGGTTAGCCAATGTCAACTTGGCTTGAAATTTGGCTTCCATCTTACATAAGAGAAAGAGATGGTAATAAAGCAAATCAGCGGTGAAAATCTCAGACAGAAAGGCTGACAATGCATGACAAAACTTCTTACCTCCTCGACAGTGACAAGAAGCTCTTCGACAGCTTGTTGTAAAGATGAAATAATCTTGGAGGAGACATGATCATAGTCTGATTCCAAGTCTCCAGTCAAATTGGGATCAAATATGATGCCTTCTAGTATTAGCAACTCTTCAAGGAATTCCACTTCCTCAGCACCCATTCTACCCCTAAGCTGAAGTGGCATTTTTGGATGAAAAAAATGCATAGTTTAGAACTTGAGCCCATAATAGTGCACAGACATAAACCAATTGTTAAATACTTAAATGTGGACCTTGTTCAAGATTCTCTCACACGCTTCATCTTTGTTTGGAACATTACATTCTTGTGTCTTGCTGGTTTTATCTTCAGAAGGGATAACAAATGGCATAGCTTTGATATGCTGTGCCCTGTATCATTTGGAACGCCAAAATTATTTGAAGTTCGGAAATATCCAAAAACATTGTGCATTTCAGAGAGAACACTTCACCGTTTTGGTGCATGCAACCAAGTGTTTCAAACTAAATAATAGCTCTGATTCTGAAGCAACCTTGCACCGAAGCGCAGGGTGGATAGTGTCTCTGAAGCATTTGATGGACTGGGTGAACAACAACATAGCAAAGCCATTCGGCAGCTACCTCCCTGAAAGATAATATTATGTCTTTCTAGATAAATGTGTGTATATGTATGATGATATTAAGCAAAAAGACAGAGCAGGAAACTACACCAGAGCATCTTGTAGCATTCGAGTAAGCTTTGAATCACGATAAGGGATATGGTTCAGTTTGCTTTGTGGACTAGACGTCAATGCATACACAACTTTCCCCAATGCAGATAAGGATTTGTTGATGGTCTTAGCCTCTTCAAGAAGTTTCCCTTCTGCTCCTGTTTTACCCACTTTCTCAGAACCCGCCAAGTCCACAAGAAATAATTTCCCTGTTTCAGTCCTGTAAATAGATTGCACATTTCAAATACCTTTCATGAGTTTCACCTTGGTAGATAGGAAGCACTGTAGTGAAAAAACATATACCTCTTCTGAACAGGCAACTCCTGCTGCACTGTGAATATGTAAACACAATGACTTCTGCTACTTGCCATATTCATCTCTTTTGGGACCAAAGTTGAAATAAAAAGCATTAGGATTTACCGTCTTATGTATACCCTTGAATCCTGAGCATCAAAGACTAGGGTGACAGAGAGAATAAACTAACGTGTTTCTCCGACCGCTCGATTAGTGATTCCTTTCTGCATTTTCAAGACCCCACATCAGAAAATCCAAGAATGAATACTACTAAATGAAGGACAATTTTCGCCATTCAAAACTCACTGATAGCACTTGCAATGCTTCACCAGGTTCCAGCACAGGGATCTGAAATGTGTAAGAATCAAACGTAGGAGCTGTAAGAATGCTGATGATTGGCAAGAAGAAGCCAAAACTTCATAACCAGATATGCTAAGATGGGAAGTACAGCACAAGTTTCGCTAAAGCTCAGAAGGGGATCGTAAGGATGCTGGTTCAACAAGGAAGGATGATTTTCACTATAAAAAAAATGGGATTTTGTTTCATGGTAGTGACACATGTCGTATTCAAAGTAACTGGAGGAGCAGGAGGCAGAAATACAGCCCTCCACTCCAGAGGGCATGATTCCATATTAGCAGCTTCTGTACGCAATCAAACATGTCAAATAACTAATCAACGTAGTCCAAATTGTTAAAATGCATTGAGGAGCTATAAGGTGCTGAATTATTGGTGAGTGATCTTCAATAGAGCTCAATCATGAATAATAAGCTCACCTCAGTGACTCCAGACAGTATAATCCCTTGTGATTTACTCTCCTTAATCTGTATGTTATCTTTGGACAAATCAAACAGGTCCCTGTCAAGAACACAAATTGCAAAACAGTTTGTATTTTCCACTAGAAAGAGAAGTACATTCCTACATCAAAGAATATGGCTGTCCAACGATACCGACCTAACTTTCTCCATGTAAATCTCAACCTGCAGGAGTTAGAGAACCGGTAAACCTGATATGTCCCAAATCAGGAATAAGCCTAAGTGCAATAAATAAGCAGAAATACAACTTAATACCATTGATAATTTGACAGAATATGTGGTTGATCCATGTGAAGAATTTATAATCTCGAAAAGGCCTCCAATCACTCGTGGAATAAGACCCCTCTTTTGGTCATCACACTCAGTGATGCTAGGGCCCTGATTGGACGGTACATAGGTAAGACATCAAACAAAATTTATGGCCACGTAGCAACTTCAAAGACATCTTATCACCTCCATGCTGTAAGTCTTCCCTGCTCCAGTCTGTGGTCAAGCATCAAGATCAGCATTGTGAATGCCATTAACAAGCTTTTTAAAAATGCTAAGGCAAAGATCGCATGCTCCTAATGCTTGGAACATCCCATTGTGCATGCTGATTTTGGACTACAACTCTAGATCAATACGTCATCAAAAACATAAGATTGTTTAGACCTTTCATTCACTGTTGCGGTGTTGCGTTACTAGTAAAAATGCTCATTATCCAAGCCACTAAGACCCTTGTGAGTTAGTTGATAGAAAAGCGATTACCAAACCCAGTTATTTCAGGGGACAATGGAAGATCAATATATAAACTAAATGCTATTCATGCAATCACAAAAAAGGCCATGTGTTTTCGGCTGATCTTAATAAATCAGCATGCATTATGTATTCCAACTTCGTAGAACCTATTTTGAACATCAAAAATATCTGTAATGAACAGAAGGTCAAGAATCAGGAGAAAGCCTAAAAGATTAAATGTTTTCTAGTTTATGCTGTGTCTTCAGTCTACATGTTCCTAAAGTCGTAAAAGCAAGAGAAACTTAACTGACAACTCAGCCAGATCATAGATCAGACAGAAGCCATCTCAGAAAACATTGATCGACTGTTACCTGGCCATAAGTGATGATCGTGCCATTGCTTCCATTCACTGCATCTATCAAGTTGAAAATTCAAAAACAACACGCTAATCAGATCATCATGCTTTCAAAATTGCACTGCCAAAAAAATGAAAAATAAAAACAGGTTCTCTCTCAAGCAATTCATCAAACACAACCAATACATCTTCGCCATTTGCAGACAGAGCAATCCACAATCTATACGCAACTGTTGGAGAGTTCTTTTACAAGGAGTAATGAAGGACATAATGAGCAATTGAATTCACAACGATTGCTTCTGATAACGGAAGCTTGTAAAGGCAGCTCTAAGCAATAATTCTGACAAATTGAAAGAGTTTACCTCGAACAATTGGCGAGGCTAAGACTTCGTAGACATTGGCTTGAGCAGAATCCTCATAGAAAACCCTATCAAAGCTGAACAACAGATCTCCGTCTTTCTCATCCTTGCAATTCAGTCCATCCAGAAATCAGTTTAAACCCTAACATTATAGAGATACTTTCAATTTTATCAACTGACATCATCCAAAATTTGAGAATTAACCTTAAAATTGAAAGATTCATCATCGATTCTCTGAATGCTGACGCCGTTGCCATGATCCCTCACCTCGTTGGAGCTCAACGGCCTGAATCGAGCACAAACTACGACCTTCGACATTTCAATTTTGCTGTTTCCAGAAGCGATCGCAAACATCAGCAAATCAAAGAGAAGTAGCAAGAAGATTCGTTCTTAAACTAATCTTATACAAAATTTCTGAAACTCTATATTGAAAATTTGGTACTGAACTAGTAGAAATGCGAAGAACTGGAAATTAACTGTCGTTTTTTAGGTTATTTGCAAATTAATCAAGCAATAAGACAGGAAGATCGAATGGAACTCCATTGTCGATGATTGTTATTTACCGAAGAAAACTTCAAGAATTCACAGAGAGAGAGAGAGAGAGAGAGAGTAGAGTTGAGAATGAAATTGGATATTCAAAGTCGAGAGAGATCAAAAGCGTCTTGTGGAATTGGCGGGAGTCTTTTGAAGGAAAACGATTAGTTGAAGTGGTGACTTGTCATGGAATTTATCTTAAGATGAGGAAAAAAGATTTAGAATTCCGATGAAAAGAAGAGGAACATTTAAAATGAAAAGTGTGGAAAGAGTTGAAATTGAGCGAAATTTTAAGATTTTTCGCTCAAAATAATACATCTTTACTAGAAATTTGTATAAAGTTAACTGATAATAAAAGTCATATATAAGTATACTAAGGTAGATAATTCTGTATTTAAATTAAGGGTAAAGAGGAGAGCATGATGAGCTTATTTAGCTAATTTTACTCTTATTTGAAAAAGTGAAAAGAAATTAAGGAGATACACTTGGACTACAATATTTGGTAATTTTTTACTCTCTGTCTCAAAATATTAATCCCTTTTTGCTTTTATATGAAAGCCCGAAAATAAAATTTTCTCGTGTTACTGCTATTAGTATAAAACTTTCTCTTTCTTATAAAATCAATAAAAAATAGTGCATTAAATAACATAACCTTAAAAAATTCCATTCTTTAGGCAGGGCAAATCTGACAAGATGAATGAAGTAATTATCAAAATTCACCCCTTATTTTCACAGTCCCTTTCCCCCGAGAAAAAGATTGTTTTTGCAAATGTTTCATGTCAATCAGAGGCCCAAAAAGGAGGTGTGGACGAATTTCCCTTATCTATGTTCCCCTTTTTGTCTCCCATGCCTTCCCTTACCTAAGCGTTTTCATGATATATGGACTCTTAAACAAGCTTGCTTACTAATGTTAAAAATATATATATAAAAAGCATGTGACTCGGATAACAATATAATTGCTGATGAGGAAATGCTTCATTGCATTATCTTACTTTTTCTTCCACAATTGGGAGTGATCGGAGGCGAGGGAGATTTTAAATAAACATACCATCCATAACAAAATAAACAAGGTGAAAGTTTATCACCTTCTTCCTCGTCCCTTCTCTTCCGTTCACCTTGCCTATATGGAATACAAAATGTTATCTATA
>JACYFF010031955.1:12300410-12329020 GCA_017589665.1 Selenicereus undatus
AATAGCAAAGTTTCAATAACTACCATTTCCTTAATTCTCATTAACTTAAACTTTTCAACCGTTGGATTAGATGATTAGTAAATAACAACCATTGATTTACTCCAATCTCTCTCCCAAAATCTATCTAATATATAATAGCAATATTTTTGAAAGTGTCAAAATTTGCAATGAGATTAATTCTCGGGAGTTCCATGTAATCTTAACCGTGAAAATTTAATACCAAGTGAATCTGAGCCATTAGTTTATAAATTTATGCAACTCTTTTTTATCAAATAGTCTTATACCCTTTTTCCTTATCAGATAAGGCCATGTTTTGGGAATCTCGAAAAGCTAGCGCTTCAATATAAATTACCTGCTCCTTTGTCTCTATCTCATACTCTCTGTCTCTATCTTTCACAACCGTCTTATCTCAAACTCTCCATCACTCCATGAAAATGATTTCTACCAGCACTCTAATCTCAAATTAACTGCTCACTTTCCATCTCAAATTAACTGCTCTCTCTCCCTCCTTCATTTCAAGGTCACCAATCTTGAAATTTCGAATTCCCAGTCCATGATCTTGCTTTCTCATAGTTTGCCATGGTTTAATTCTCCACTGAGGGTTCTAAGTGATGAAATTGGAGCAACTCCGTCTGTCTTTCTTTCTCTGAAATGCAATCTATCAATTGAAGTTTTAATTTGTTCCTGATGCTACGTTGAATTTGTTCTACTTTGATTTTGTTTAGCTAATATATATATTTGGGTTGCATTTTGTAAGATTTTCCCATAAGTTTTCTCCTCACTACTATTATGTACAGATGGAAAAGGGGTTAGATTATCGTTGAATTCTAAGTGAATTTGCCTTGCTATGTGATGTGATAGGCTTTAGTTTCAATGCTTATACTTTTTTTATTATTAACTCCTTCTCTCTCTTTCTTCCAAGGTATAAAGCGGGGTACAAATGCAAATTCTCAAACTCAGAGTAGCAGTACTTCAACGCACATTGGGTGACGAATTTGGTAGGAGCCTCAAATTATTCAATTATTCTAGCCTTTTCCCAATGTTCATTGTCATGGGAGTATGAATCAAGGAGAGAGATGATGAGGGTGGTATTTGATTTTAGGGCTTGGGGTTGGAGATAGGTAGAGACTACATGGAGACGGATAGGGGTTGTCGTCAGTGATATTTGGGTCATAACTTAGAAATATGTTGTTTAGGGGGTCGATTATTCATTTGGATGACTAGCCCATCTTTTTGCTTTTTCTTTGCGTGCAGATCTTTATTGTTGTTTAGGATTTGCAATAATTCATCTTCTCTCGCCCACGTTAATCACTATGTATATTTTTACTTTATTTTAATTATTGCCGGTGGAATCCTTTGAAATTCTAAAATATATATATAGAAAAATTGGCATTTGGATTGGAAATGGACAAGAACAGAGGAGGAAACCAGAGGAGCACACCCCATGGTCTCTATATTGGCTTTCTTACAAAAATCCCTCATCCCTATTAAACCATCTCTACCCATTCTTCTTATGTGATTAATTTGATTTGTTTTTTTGAATTATGTAGGATAAAGAAATGTTGTTTGCACAGAGCGCTTCTTGACCCTCTAATGCAGCGTCATTTGCATCTAAACTCTGTAAGATCCTTGAGACAAGTTAGGGTTAATCTTCGTCCACCCTTCATTGTTGTCTTTCTCTTGGTTAGGATGAAATTCAATTCAGGAGATCATACTTCATATTTGAATAGTTGACAGCAGCAAATTTTAGTTGAACATTCTAAGTTGTCTTTTAACTATCTAATGTTTAACCATCAACAAAGTCCAAAGTTTGCATTTGATTTTATGGTATAAACATTGTGTATCTCTTTGCTTCAAATTTAGTTTCTCCTGTTGTCGGTACAACTTTGAAACTAATCATTAGAGTTACATGTACAAACTCACTGTTGGCAAGGATCAGGTTCAAAGTTGGAGATGATATGAGGTTAGACTTGTGTAGGCATTGCATTGGGTATGTGCTATAAATTATAATGACATTGTATATGTATGACTTGGCAGCAGAAATGATTGAGGGACGAGACCACTGTGCAGTGGATATTTTTCAGTGATAGTGAGCGATGACCAATTTTGGTCTATCACTTATGAATTGCATAATTAGAGGAGATAAGTTATAAAAATGGTTTTGATTATTTTTCTCCTCTTAGATGGTGTTTTACCAAAGCAGTGAGTATGCACAAGTTGATGAAGGTTCATGTGTAGTTCAATGAAGTGGGTATGTTTGACTGCTTGAACAGTTCATTTCCCTGTGAAGAATATAATCATATCCATTAACTGTTTGTAGAAATGCCCCCAAAGGTTATCTGCTCTAGCTTATTTTTTTAAGCCTTTTTAATGTCTATACCATGTCTTGATATCTTTTATGATAGGTTGAACTTATGATAACCTTTGCAACTAATTCTAAATACCTACAATAAAGGTTCCCTATCGAGGACAAAACTCTTAAGTCTTAAGTAATCCTACTTTGAAGAGAATTACCTTGCTAGAAATGATATGATGGCTTTGATTCACAAAACTCAAACGGGCATATGGCTTAGACAATGCCATGGGAACTCTTGATGTGAACTGAACAAAACTGTGTTCACACAGGCACACAATTTCAAGAAGGTAGCCGGATAAAGAAAGGGTTTAAGTAAGGGCATACGAAGGGATATAATATTTTCTTTTTGTTTGTTTGCCTTTCTTTCAAATCAAATGCTGCAACTTAACAGACCTTTGGATTGTGTACTCTATTAGAGAGAAGTTGGACAACCTCAAAAATATCAAGGGCATAATATATTATTAGCTAGATATCCTACCATTTGGCTATTTCTATTTGCTTAATCTCTTAACCTTCTTCTCCTACCATGTATTGCTTAAGTTGAATAGTTGTGATAATCTAGCTTTGCTCTTATGCAGCTAAAATAGAGTTGCACTTGGAATCTACCCTAATGAATTCAAATTTGTTTCCTTAGTGTCCTTCTTACTGAGCTATGATCGTCGTATCATTAATGCAAGTAATAGTGTCTGTGTATCCTTCGCAGGTGTTGAAAGATGGAGAATGTCCTATGAAATATGGATGTGTGAATTTGTAGACATGGCTTACGCAGGTGCCCTTGATGTACAACATTGGTCTTAATTGTTAACTGATAATGGATTATCTTCTTCTAAAAATTCCCCTTTAAAATAAAAAAGGGGGGATTATATGCACATTATATATAAACAATTAAGTATTTATATCGTTTGCAACCAAAAAAAAAAAAAACATTTATATGGTGATGACTCTCTATCACCAAATTATTTGTTTTACACATCTGAATGTCATAACAATTTTTGAGCAAATCTATTTCAACTCTCATAATATCATTCACCTAAGCAAGTTAGTTTAAAACTTCTTTAACCTTCTTTTTTTTTTTCCCCCTTTCTGGATTATCATATTTGCCTTTTTTGTTTTTTATCATATATACTTTAAAGTAAGCTTTTCCTTTATATTTTCGGACATGAAATAAAATATTGCAAAATTTATTTCATCCATAAAATTTAGGAAGAATCAAAATGTTGAGTGTGTTTGATGTACATGCATAATTTATTATGCTTAGTCCAACATTTTATATGGAATGCTTTTCAATATAGCTTATGTATAATGCTCACATTTTGCACATACTATTGCTTGGATTGAGTACTTTAATATATGAAATTCATACGTTATGTTAACATTTAGTTTTGTTGAAACTTGTCATTTAAATGCCCTATACATGAGCTTATATTTTCAAGCAAATCAACACTTGAAAGTTTACTCACCTGGTGTGAACATATGAGGATGTGATGAGTTTGATGTCGATCAAGCAAAGGCGTGGAAATAAGAATTAGAGCCTTGAGTGTAATAACGTATGTGTGAATTTTGAAGTTATTTGTCAAGTAAAATAATAAAGTTTTGCTTACGAATAAATCATCTTCAATTATTTTCTCTTGATCCATGAGCCATTTGTGGGATGTTTAGATTAATGTCAAATTATAGCAAGTTCATAAAATAAGTCGTCCACTGCCTTTTCTTCAATTCTATTTTCACTCTTGGTTTTTGTAGAATCCAAAGTTTGTTGTAGGTCGCACAAATTGGCAAGAGAAGGTATGTGGAACTTAGGATATGTTCTTTTCGTGGGTAAATTGGGGTGGGTAAAATGGTAAAGTAGGATTAAATAGGTTGAGTTGGGTTGAAGTAGATTGAAGTTGGTTGAATTTTTTTTATGTGATAAATTAAACTTGGTCAAAGTAGTGGAAGTGGTTGAAGTTGGTATTTTGGAATTTATCGACGAAAAGAACAGGGCCTTAATCCAACGGCATGTCTCAATTATACACTTTTTTTAAAACTACTTTTGTGATATTAAATTATAGTATAATTCAATTCATCTTTTGAATAATAGTGATCTCAATTTCTTTAGTGTTGTTACTGCTAAACCAAATTATAATTTAGATAAGGATTGCAGGGTTCAATTTTATTTTACTTGAGATTTTTACATATATCAAATCTCATATCCACAATTCACTGTTGTGGAAAATCATTTAAAATTTTGATATTAATGATATACTCATATGTACATAAAAAGTGAAAAGCCAGGTTAATAAAAGAGATCTTGGAAAATAGTATACAGTACTTTGGAGGTATTAGACAATAATGCTATAATAATACTCTCAAATTTAAATTTTGATGTACATGCACCATACTATTAGCCTATTTACCATTCATATATCGAAGTCAAGTTCGAATGTGTTTTTATCTATGTAATACAACACTCTCACAATGGTATGCAATTACATATGTTTAAATTTAAGAATTTTTAAGTATATGCAATTGCATATGTTGAACATGCACTTACATAATTGACTAAAAACATCTTTAAAATTGATCTTAGTATAAACAGTAAATATGTCCATAGTTTGATGCACGAACATCTAAGTTCAAAGTTGGGAGTATTATTGTCCAATACTCCTAAGGTACATTATATCATTGTCCAAAATTTCTTTAATAAAATTGAAGTTGTACTATAAAACTACGAGTTGTGCCCATAGATTGTTAAAAGGAGCCTAGTTTAGCTTTTTATCATTTCAATTAAACAAAATAACATAATTTGATTCTTTTAACACATAAATGTTCCGTGCATAGTTGGGGTCTACACTAATAAGATCTAACTTGCAAGTATTAAATCCAAATGTAGAGCATCCGGCCAACACTCCCACTTTCCTCCCTTCCCACCCAGGTTCAAACCTGGGGGCACACACTTCTGTTTTGTGCAGGAATTGTGTGTATTTGAAGCTTGTGGGTCTGGGCTTCTAATTTGGCTTGACATCCCCTCCCCTGGCCTATTAAAGTCTATTGGGTACCCTGTGATAGGATCTTGTAGGTTGACCCGTTTATCCTTATAAAAAAAAAGTATCAAATCCAAATTCTATTAATGTCTCGTATCTTACAAGAGGAATGTTTACATGAACCCTCTCATTCAAAGTGTTTTCGAATAAGCTTGAATGAGTATATATGTTGTCCTACCCTCAATTTAGATATGCTTGAAATGCTATTTCAACTTCATTCCTCATTGTTGTTGCATTTGTAGGTAAAACTAATTATGATCCCAAGCTGAATGTTGTTGGTTGCATAAAAGTATCATCCTGTCGATGAATAATATAGCCTTCAACTACTCCTTATGACAATTTGGATTCACCAAACATGAGTTTGACTAACCCTCTTGGGTGTTTCCTCCAAGCCATCCATCATGGCCGTTGTTTGTTTAGAGGGGGTCAAAAGTTTTAGAAATGCCAAATATTTTGTGTACGTGTAGGCAATGCGCTATTTTGTGTGTTCTTTTTTTGCCCCTAGGTGAGTTGGAAATAAATTAGAAGATTCATTTCGGAACATTAAACTATTTATTTATGATTTTCCAAATAGTCCACATTAACCAGACAACTCTATCCATCTCTCATTTAGCGCAGAATTTTGAAGTCACGAAAGAAATTGAAGAGTCTGCATAGACTGGAGTATAGAAATGCGAGTAGCCATTCGTGGAGGAATGCGACATTCCAATATTTTATTTTGTTTTATTTTATTTTATTTTATTGTATTTTGAGCTTTGGCATCATATCCTAGTTTCAGATCCTTCTAAAATTCCAATACTGATGAGTGATGACCTGTTCTTTTCGTGGGTCAATTCTAAAATACCAATATCAACCTACTTCAACTCACTTCCACTATTTTAACTAAGTTCAATTTATCACATAAAAAAATCCAACTCACTTCAACCTAGTTCAATCCACTTCAATCTATTTCAATCTACATCATCCTTTTACCTACCTCAATTTACCCACTAGAAGAACAGGCCCTGAGGTTGAACCATATTGATTTTGTGAGTCGCCCAAGTAGCACATTTGGCCCAGCAAAGGGGGTCCATTACGTTATTTTGAGAAATAAAATAGTTATAATTTGTTATCAGCTATTGAGCTGGAGTACTTTTCTTCTCTTTTTTTTTTTTGAAATTTCTGAGACAGATGTTTGAGACGTGTTCTTTTATAGATGGTGACCATATGACTATTTTTATACTTATATACTTTTAAATTTCTTTGCCGATTATTATTATAATTTTTAAACAAATCAGATGCATAGGACAGGAGATAAATTAATTCTAAAATAAAAAGATTTTTAGTATATATGTAGGCTAGTGAATCACCTCATTCGACCAATTGATTTTGAATTGAAACGTTAGCTTTTGCAAATGAATCTCAGCAAAGTCACCGAGTAATTTCGAAAGCAAATACACTTGTCAGCAACACTTATTTTCAATTTCATGTTCCACTGAAATCACAAGAAAAACCACCAGAATTAAAAGAAAAAAGACCTCAAGGCACAATAGTGTAAATAAAGCACATAACTAAGTTGTTAGATAAATCACAGACTACAAAATTAATGACAAAATGTACAAAAGATGTCATTATAAACTAATATATCAGACACCCTCTTCATATACCTTATATCGATTGAAAAAACTAATGCCGAAAAAAAAAAATTCCTTGAATTAGATCGAGATCAACTTTACCAGTTGAATAAACTAACTCCGAGCAAAACCCGAATCAGAGAGATCCGATAGAGAGACATGTGGGGGATGTAGAGCTCCCTTCAATCCAAAGAAGGACCAAGCAAAAAGAGGGGCAAATAGCAGCTCCTGAGATATGCAAAGCCAGCCTATGCATTCATCCAATATAATAGGACTATGGATATCCATATATCAACAGCTGTATTTTGCCCAGCAAGGCCCTCTTTTGGACTTCAAGGAGCTCTAAACTCCCCTTAATTAGCTTCTCCCTCAAAACCCTAAACCCTAAACCCTAAACCCTAATTTTGAGGGACAAAGTGCATTAGAAGCTAACTAGCTAGCTGCGTCTGGCTCAACAGCTCCCATGGAGGTTTTGTTTATATAGAGGGAGTGGGAGTTATGGCAACCTAAGCTAACCCTAAAGTATATAAAAAGATGAGGATATTTTTAAATTTAGCATGTACATGCTTAGAGTTAAAGGGGAAAAAGAAAAAAGGAAAAAGAAAAAAAGGAAGAGGATGAGAGATGAGTGGCAGACAGAGTAGTTAGAGTTTAATTTGGCAGCTCGTGTTCCAGTCAGTTTGTCTTTGATGCCTTGCTTGTTTTTATTTCTTTCTCACCTTGATTATTTAGATGAGTTTAACTTTAAATGGGCATACATATTAGTGGAAAATTAAGGGGATGTTTGATTGTTGATTGTTTAAATAACTTTTTGATTGAAATTGTCTATTTGAGAGTATTTTGATTGTTTGATTGAGTCAAATAACTACTTTTTATATTTGGTTAATAGCTGTTTGTAATGACGGTTTGACCTCAAAAGGTTATTTATCAAAAGCTAAGTCAAGTAACTTTTTCAACTGACCTTTTGGATTTTGGTTTTCAAATGACCAAAATGCCAAAAGGTTGACCTAAATTACACCAATTATCATTTTCAATAAAAAGGTTAAATCATTTATTCAATTAATTTTACATAACAAATATTTTAAATATCATGTAAATTTTACCTCATATTGAAAAATAAAAATAAACTATTAATAAACAAATACTATGTCCAGATAACAGCAAACAATGTTATAGATGGTAGATGTTGTGTAAATTTTACTTCGTAATATTAAAAAGAAGATTAGATAAAAATAAGCACAATTAACAAAATAATTAAGACTTTAAGAATAAATGTTGTTGTACATATTACTTAAATTTTAATTCATAAATATTGAGAAGAAAATTAAATACTTTAGAATACAAATCATGTGTATATAAATAATAAAATAGAGTTAAAGGTAGAAAGGTAATTTTATCAAACAACTTTTACATAAACAATCAATTTCACTGAATATTTTTTTACAAACAACTAATGCAATCAATTAATAGAACAATTGATACAAACAACTAACAATAAACAGTTAATACAAATAGTTAACCACAAACAACTAGTAACTGTTTGTTAAATAGGAGCATAGGACCTAAGAGTAGTTAGCTAGGGAAAAAGATAATTAGCGTCAATATGAAATGACATGGTTGTAGAAACTTAATTAAATTACTTGCACCAGTATAACTGTATAAACGTAATAATTGATATCATTAATACACTTGAATTACTAGGGCCTGTTCTTTTCGTTGAAAAATTACAGGTGTGGAATAGGTGAGAATGGAAAAGGGGATAAGGAGTGATTGGGAGTGGGTAGGAGTGGTACTTTTTTTAAAGTGTGGGAAAGAGGGAGGAGTGGGAAGAAGTTGAATGAAGTAGGAAAGTTGATGTAAGTTACGTATTTTTTTTTTTAATGTAATCTTTTATTTGCAATAGTAATTACCGATAATAAAAATGTGTTTAGACTGAAACAAATATTTTTCTGTGTTGACTCAAATATGAAATATTATTTCGTGACTGTTGTTATCCCAAAAAATTGTGATTTTCATTATCCGTAAAACAATTTACGGAAGTTTTTTTTTTCCATATATTAACGAAATACAAACAACGAAAAAAATAAACATATGTTCAGGCTTTCTCTTTTCGTTGGTAAATCCAAATTTATCAACCTTAACCAACTCTAACCCACATCAACCTACTTCACGAACTTTAATAAGAAAATACCAACTTCAACTAACTTCAGCCCACTTCAACCAACTTCAATCAACTTTAGCCCATTTCAACTCATTTCTCACTATTTTAACCAACTTCTACCCATCATACCCAAAACAAAAAAAAGCTCACGTCAACTAATTTCAACTCACTTCAAGCTATTTCAACCTATTCCAACCAACTTCAACAAAAAATACCCGGTTCAACCCACTTCAATAAAAAAATACCCACTTCAACCTATTTTAACTCACTTCTACCAATCTCAATCAACTTCACCCATTTATCAACCCATATTTTCCAATGAAAAGAATAGGCCCTCATTACACGGAAAACAATCATCTGCAATTTGTGTGAAGAATTTCTAATATTTTGCTAATAACAAACACGGGAAAAAAAATATCTGCTCAAAATACACGTACAATATATCTGCACTTCCAGTCACGGATTACAAACAACGCGAAAAAAGTTTACACATTTCTTCATTATGTGGGAAAAAACATCTGCAAATTTGGCCCCAAATTACAATGAACGAAAAATTAATTTGTTACATATACAGTAACAACCATCCACGCTTTGGTGACCTATAACAAATATTTCGTAACCAACGCAAAAAAAAAAAGCATCTCTTCCATTTACAGAATCAAACTCAAAATATCCACCAGTCACAAAAAACTAACATTTGCTTAACAAAACATAAAAATTATTATTTCTTCAATATATATAACAAAAATTACGTCATCTACAATTTTCTGCACAACTAATAAATATTTTCATAACATCAAAAAATTAATAAGACTTTTCATAATTGTTATCATACTATTCGTACACACAATTACATAAATTATAAAAGTTTTCAAAATATGAAAAATAATAGTTATATGTTAGAGTGGGAAAAAGTAGGTAAAAATGAGTGAGAGTGGGAAAGAGTAGTATTTTTTTAAAGTATGAAAAAATGTGAGAAATGAGAAAAGGAGTGAGTGAAAGTGAAAAAGAGTAAGTTGGATTCCTTAAATTACCAAAAAAAAAATAGAGCCTAGGTCATGATCATTGGTCAGCACATAGCACACAACACTCAGCAGTATACTACAAATTGAATGAATTGGCCGCATACCAAACGGGTAGGACAACTTTGGGTGGGAAGGTAGGCCAATATGACACTTTTCCTTTTAATAGTTGAGGATGTCACAGGGAAAAAAAAATATAGAAATGTTGGCTGGCTGATTCGTTCTGCTAGATTCTTACTTTCTAAAAAATCACATGCCTTTGAGCTTGTTGTGTCCCCCTCTTTCTTATTTGGAAAATTTACAAGGTAGGCAGGCATCAAAACGGGGGGCAACAAACTCATGTTTTCCCTAACAATTTGGGATTGCTTTTGGCGGGAAAATGAATTTGGGAAAAATAGAGGAGGGGTTGAAAAGATGCAAATGCCCTTCTTTAAGAAGATGAGGAACATATATGTAGGGTTGAAAACAGGAGAATGCCCTTCTTTAAGTAGGGGGCTTTGACTGTGAAGGTAAGAGGAGAGAGAGTGAAGCAGTTAGGGGAGAGAAATTCCCATGTGATTTCTGCAGCCAGAACAATGAAGACAGAGAATAAGAGTGGGGCTTCTATAGGAGCGGAAGGGTGAGGAAGAAGAAGAGCGAGCACAACAAAGGGAGGAAGAAGAAGAGCAACACACGGTGGATGTGAATTGAGGTATGTGCTTGGGTGAAGGCATGGTGAATTGAATACGGGGAGCAAGAGTGAGGTAACGAGATAGGAGAAGCACATAGCTGGAAGAGGAAGCTAGAGAGGAAGGAGGTGGCGCTAGAACTGACAAGAACGCATGGTGGGGTGAAATCAAGTTATGTGCTTGTAATTAAGTGTACTTTGACAAAAAATTTGTAGATCTTGTTGGAATGGTTAGTGTAGATGGTGATGAATGTGCCATTGTGTGTTGTGAATGTCCCAACAATGGGGGGATCTTTCATTCATTTCCGTGCTGTTTGGGTTGGGAATGGTGGGCAAGGGTGAGCATGCTTCAGAATACACAGCAAGGTTAATATGTAAACCATGGTAGACAGTGGACTTAGGTAGTGTATACATTGTAAGTAGGTGTTATGCCTGGAATGACGATGACAATAATGAGACAATAACATAACTGTTGGTCATAAGAATGGGAGGACGTAGTGTGACATTGATGTGGTGCATGGGTATAGGTAGACAGGGGAAGTAGCAGGGTAAACATTACACATGGCGTGGTAGGTGGTGGTAAATTGTGTGGGTGGGTATGTATCACACAATAATACTGTTTGTGCAATGGGAGGTGAGGACGTTGTTGTGGTGTACATGTGCTATGATTGGAATGTGGTGAGGGTGAGGTGTGATTGGGGAAGTTAGATAGTGAAAGTTTGTGTAGGTGTTGCGGCGTGTAGAATGGGTTGTGTATTTGATTTGGGGTGTGGGGACGGTGAGGTCAACAGTTGTAGGTAGATGAGGGGGGGTTGGGGAATGCTGTAGCAGTCGTTACGCTATGTGTGTTAAGGGAATACCATTGTAGATGTAGTGAAATTGTTGGGCAAGATGGTGGGGACAATGGCTGGGACAAACTGATGTAAATGTGATATGCAAATGCTAGGCACGAATGGAGTACATGACTAAATATTTGCTTCATCTGACATGCAAGTATAGGTTGTAACGTTGGCTGTTGATTGGGAAGGGGATACAGGTACAGTGTCACACAACACACACACACCCAACCAGGTTCGTGCGCACATCGTAAACTCACCACATACACGTGCAGTTACAAGCAACCATAACCTCAGTTCGCGCATGCAATAGCAAGGGTTCCAGATCTTTCGCTTCGGCGCCCATGGGGACCATTGTCTCTGTACCTCAGGAAGTGGTCTCCCTCTTCAAATTGCAGGACATGACTTGTTGTGCTTTTGGTTCCTCGCTTGCATGTGTGCGAACCTTTTTCGACCGTTTCTGGTGACAGTGTACAATGCCACCTTTGCTTCCCCGCTCCCACAGCTGCTTATAGGCTCACATACGGAGATGTATGCATGACAGACGGATTACGCCAGTGTGGACGTCTCCGTATCCTATTTGCAATGGTGGACGTATTTCCTTCTCCTCCTTGCAGCTTGGAGCTGCATGATCCCTCCATACCTTCTTGTCCATTGTGAACATTACTCCCCACATGCTCTCCCGTAGGACCCTCCCCCGAAACGCATCCAACATCGCTCCGGTCACCACACTCAGCTGTTGTGCCACTTGTGTTAGGGCCATCCCCGCTACTTTCCCAGGTCGGTGACAACAGCAAACCCTTCTCCACTTCAGCAGCTTTTCCCCTAGCCATGAGTAATGGCGTCATGTACTCCAGCTTCTTCTTCGTGGCAGCATGGGCCTCTTTTTTCAGGCGCAGCGCCTCCCTTGCCCGTCGAAGCCGCTCCTTCAAGCTTAGGATGCCCTACAACATCCACCTTATGCAATTAGTGCATGGTCCCCCTTGCCCTTCTCAAAGCGGATGTGACTCTATTCATGAAACGTAATGCTAACTATCGACTGTAACCAATGTTCTTATGACCTACCCACCCCCTGCACATGTACGGATCACATAAATACGCTATCCTGTCCTCCGATGATACCTCACCAGATGCAAATAGTCGACACTGCATGATACACCACTCACATGCATCTGTACTTTATCACCGGGACGACATAACCCAAGCCCTTCTCCCCCCTCAACATTAACACTGCACTGACACATGCACTTACATGCGACTTTGTCTGCCACGACAGCGGATTTGTGCCTCTAACATTCGAAACACCAATAGCGGGATACACAAACATGCAGTCCATACATGTGTATTGTCCATGTATGTTTGGAATTCGTCACAGCCACAGAAAGCCTGTACTGTCGGCTTTCCTCTCTCCACATCCCGAGCTTCCAGGGAGGGGACCATCTGCACAATCAAACACCACCATTATCACAAGCACTGAGTGCAGCACATCAATCACCACAAATGAGGACACGATGCAGTTCACTTGGTTATCCTTCATGGACGAAATCAGCACCATCGCATCGTAGTTGCAACCAACATATAGGTTTACCCAACTGGCAATCTGTGGCATGTATTTCTCTTCTGCATGAGCATACAAATTTGTATGCTCATAGAACCACACCTGTTTGACACACATAAAATCAGACGTTACACTACTTACATCACTTTCCCATAACGACGCAACAAAACATTCACATAATATAGTCACGTACCTGAAGTATCATCGCAAAGCCAGCCACATGCAAGTTCTTCTTCAAATGCAGGTTCTGCTTCGTCTCCTCTATTGCTTCCACCAGGAAGCTTCAAATGGGCGCCAACTAGTTGTACTCTCTCATGCCTTCCACGTCCTCGGTCATCCCAATCAACTCCTACACCTCACCACCAACAGTGCGCATGAATAGTAGTCCACTCATCACTAGCAACGAGTACAACTTCCTAAACAACCCCAAGCTCTCAGGGGTGTTGTTTTGCTTGCACAACTCCACCATAATTGCCACATAGTTCTTATACAACCTCACGTCTGACTGAAGACTCCTTTGACTGTTCCTCTATCTAATCAGGCTGCATTTATAACTTATTCCACCTCAGACGCACCTATGCCCCGATCAAATGTCACCTGTTTTCCAGTTGCTGGCAGCCCCGTCAGCAGCGCCACATCATACACACTCAATGGTATCTCCCTACTTCCAACCTTGAATGCCTTTGTCTCTGTATTCCAGCCTTCCACCAGGGCATGTACTTCGACACGGGCCTCCAACCCTCCACAACCAACTTTTGTACCTCCTCTAACTCAGCATTCAAACTACACACCGCTTCCAACGTGCACTGATGCCTTAACACCACATCAACCACGACCTCCCTACCGGCCTGCGCATGCTGCACGTCACTGTACTTGCTATTTCTACTCACTTTTCCCGTCGTCTTCTCCGACACACCGACATCACGTACGCAGCCCTTGTCATGTCGCTTCTTTGAACGGAGCTCCGACATGGCGTACCCCCCACTGCTGCCGCTCACCTCACCTCCCCCATCGCCGACGAGCTGCTTTCGACACTGTCCTTCCCCTCCTCCTTCGCCTCATACTCACTAATGTCATCATCACTATTAGACCTTGAGCCGCTAACATGTGTTGCCTCAGTCTGCACGCCTCTTTGGCGTTTATGCAACTCCATGCTATACACCTGCATATTAGACAGCACCATGAACCCCGTCATTCAACAACAATAGCATACAAGGGTTCACTTGGGTATACCTACAAGTCAACCTTGGTATACCTATTGCATTTACCAACACCCCCCCTTACCCTACCCACATCACAACACCACACATGTAGCCCCCCTTAATAACTTCTGCACACATTTCATTCCTACCCTCTTCCACACACCCACAACACATGCCTTAGTTCACCACGCTACCATATAAGGTACACTTGGGTACACCTACACTCAAGCAACGGTGTACACACTGCAATTACCAACATCCTCCCTTTGTACCCACCCCACCTGACACACCCAATCTACATACCAACATTGACTCCCACAGCAGCACCTAACATAGTTGTTGGGAGATTTCAGACATGATGTTCAAAGATCATTCGCACGGTTCACCTCATGTGACAATGTGGTCAACATATGTCAAAAACAAATTACCGCATATCTACCCTACCCCACTTCACCACCCCATATGACATGCCAATTCAACGTTGACAGCTACATTCTAGGGACACTGCTTCCCCCCACTGCTCGCACAAGGTCACTTTCAATTCTGAAGCTTATGTAATTCACTTCAGTTTACCCACTACACAAACATCTTCCACCAGGGTACCCATCTAGGGACTCCACGGTAAACAAATCATTATTGGCTCTCCATCTTCCCATCACCACCCCACCACACCCTCCTTAGTTCATATGACTCCCTCCATCCACTGCCATCACTCCATTCCATCCTTCATGTCCCACCCATTGCTCAATCACAAGTTCATTCAACCATGGCCCAAACTACTCACACCCACACATACATAAAATTGAATTTCACAAAACTAAATCTACAGGATGTATAATACTTACCTTCCCTTGAGCCTCCTGGCTGTGTATTCCTTGCATTCTGTAGATTCCTCACCGCCACAGCTTTCTCATCCACTGCTCACCAGGTACTCCTCCTCAACAGTCCTTACGCAGCACCTGGGCGACACCCACCCCTCTTCGTCCCTTTCAATTTTCCCCCGAACATGTCACAAGCGGTCTTCTCTATCAGTTACTCCTCCGCACTCCTCCTCCCTCTCGATTCCTCACTTCACCGTCCTCTCCCTAATTTCCTCCAATAACTGATTCCCCATTGTGTTAAATTCCATGAGGGGCAAACTTGAAAAATGAACAAGGGCATTACGAAAATTTCACCATCTTTTGACTTCCCCCACCTCTTCCTCCCCCAAATGTAACACTTATTTGTTCTCAAAAAAACCGGCCGGTTGCCCCACAATTGAAGGCCCACTACCTTGTAAATTTCCCTTCTTATTTTCTGCTTCCACCCCACCGGTTTTTTCAAATATGGTGGTAAAAATTAATAACACTACAACAGCAACATCTGATATGGCTATGGGTCTAAATTTTAAGGGCCTATTCTTTTTATAGCTAAGGGTTTGTTCTTTTCGTTGAAAAATATGGATTGAAAAATAGGTAAAATTGGTTGAGATTGTTGAAGTGGATTGAAGTTAAATTTTTTTGTTGAAGTGGTTAAAGTTGGTTAGATTTTTTTATATGGTAGGGAAAACTTGATTAAAATAGTGGAAAGTTGGTTGAAGTGGATTAAAATTAGTTGAAGTAGGTGTTTTTTTATTGAAGTTGGTGAAGTAGGTTAAAGTGGGTTGAAGTTAGTTGAATTTGATAAATTGAGATTTTCAACGACAAGAACGGAGCCTACATCTCTAATAACTTTCTCAATTTTGAATTTTTGTCAATTCTTAAGAATTTTGATCAATTATTTTAAATTTTTTAATTATTCTTAATCTTTACCAATCCTTTTCCATTGTTATCAATTCTTGTAATTTTCTCATTTATTTTCACTTCCCTAAAAAAATTTATCAACTCTTTCCAATCTTTATAGATCTTTTCCAATTTTTATTAATTCTTACCAGTCATTCCAAAATGTGAAAGAAATTTTACCACATATAGGAGCTCAGACATATAGACCTAAGACCACTTAATAATTTGCGATATTGGGGTAACTGAGAGCCAGTTCTTTCCATGGAGAATGAGCAGATATGGAATGATAGTGAATGAAGTGGAGTATGAACAAGTGAGACTGAATTATATATTTTTCTTGCAACAGTGGAAAAGAATATGAAAGAGTGGAAAGAAATGAGAATGAATGGAATGATGTAGAAATGAATGGAACGGAATAGAAAAAAGATAAAACTATTGATATCAAGATGTGAGAACGAGTGAAAGAGAATGAGAAAAAGTGGAAAGAAGTGGTCAGAAATACTGAATCTTATTAATTCAAAGCCAATCCAATTCAAAATTTACCCAATTCAAAATGGAACTAAATAATCCATTTGTGAGATCTACAACTGGCCTTGAGAACTCCCCTCACGCTTTTCTTTTTCCTTTCTTTTCTTTTGTCCTCAATTTCCTTGTGTCATGTAAAGTTGTCTAAATTCTCCGAGTGGGCACCAAACAAGCTCTCAGCTTTTGCCTCGCGAAAACCCCTCTAAAGCCTCGCACTTCAGCACCCCCCCCCCCCGGTTGCTACAGGGGCCAAAAATGGAGGACCTGAACCTTCTGAGGCAGCATTTGGTCGCAGCTTTTCTTGCAATGGAACCACCCGATTGCTTGATTTCCCTAGCGAGGTAACCCCAATTTGTGGGGGAAAAAAAACCCATGTAATTTCTTTATATTAAGTTTCAATTTCATTGATAAAGACCCAGCTCTTTTGTGGGCATTTCTCGAATTCCACGTCCATCGTATTACCTTCTGAAGTCAATTGGATATCTAGAAATTTTAGTTCCAGCTTTTGTATATCTTGTTTCTTTCTTTTTTTTTTTTTAAAGGTGTGATTTAAGCAGGATATGAATATGATTAATGCCCACAATTAATGAACTATGCCACCTATTGGAATGGTTTAAACAAGGGATACTGCAGGGTTCATGTGGGTAGAATCCATTAAAGATTGACAAAGAGGGGTAAAAAAGGAGGGGGCAAGCAATCTAGGAATGAACCATTTGCCTTCAAATGGGTTGGTGCTAAGAATATTGACTTTTGATCCTTCACTTTGGAGGCGTTCAAACAACATTACTTCGAACCGCATTGGCTGATAATTTGCCATCATACAGGAAATGTGGGGGTGGGTCAATTACCGAGGATGTGCAAGGCTTCATTTGGTCACACTGCATTGATAGAGGTGTAAGTGATCCCTAATCAATTTCAGTCACTTTTCATCTCTGCTAATGACCCATTTGATGTTGTCCTTTGATTGATGTTGATTTATGATGGGAATGATGAATGTTGAATAGTTGAATACTGCCTCTGGAAGGGTGTGGATAGTTCTAATTTGGAGTTGCCTTTTCTTGGTTGCTCTGGGAACTGTCTAGGAATTCCGTAGTTTGGTGCCTTTTGTTTTTTGGGGGTTGAATTTTTTCCAGAAGATAATTGAGTCTATAATTCATTCATTTGTGATTATACGGCAAGCATTATCTGCTTGCATTTGATACGTCTCTGAGAATGTACAGTGCAATTTGTCAACCATGGGAATAGTAGATTTCCAAATTCAAATGCAAATCCATATTAGCTCCCCTCCCCCCGGGGGGGTGTTAGTTCTGGTACAATTGGACCCTAAACGAATATCATTGACCGCCTCCTACTCCACTAAAAAAAAAAAGAAGACAGTTTAATGAGGCATTTCGCTTACATTCATCATAATCAAAGCTGGTAGAACTTGTGTAAAAGAGACTTCTAGCCATTTGGAAGTTGAACATAGAAGGGTAAATTTTCCGGTTTCCAGATAACATGTCACTGTGTTACTTTGTGAGGAAGGAGCGTAGTCAACAAATTAACAATTTGTTTGTTCATCCTAGTCAGTATACTCAAAGAATAAGCTTTGTTCTCAAATGGCTTCTGAGCAATCTCCCCCTCTTTCCCAAAAAGGAGTATGTTCTATGTAGAATTGGCTTATCTTTCCTCACTCCTCTTCCAAAAGCATTGGTTGAATTATGGACTTTAGGGGACTTGAAAGGTATTGAGAGCAAATTATCCTTCATATGGTTGGTTTTCATATTGCAGGATGAGAATTGCCATTTGCCTTACTTGAAGAATTTTCTAAAGAAACTTATTGGAGAAGTTGAATCAACCGGAGGCAGTTTGCTGGATGAATTTTATGAACGTTATGCTTGCTACATGGCTTCCTCAAAGGTCAGTCTCAGTAATAAGGGGGCATCTCGTTTATTTTTTCTTTTGTCTTCTATCGAGTTACATAGTGACCTTTTGTTTTAAAAGTGTAGGAAGATGTGCCAGGGAATGGAAATTCACGGGTTGTGAAATGCATTTCATTTCTTTTTAATGATGGTGAGACCTTCTTGCTGTCAATGTAGGTGTCAAGCTTTTGGTGATTTTGTTTCAGTTGATTAATTTTAGGTTCTTCTGTAAATTATGTATGTTTTCTTTTCAGTTCATTTTCATTCAGGTCAAATGCAGCTGCTTGTACGATTGCAATGCTCTCTTAACATGCTTGAAGGTGATACTGGGTGAGCTTTGCTATTATTGGTTAATTTATTTTTGGGATATTCCATTTTGTACCTCTACGCTTGGGAAAAAACTGTTGGGAGCATAATGTGGAAATTAATATAAGTTCTAGTATAATATCAATCATTTTCAATTTGTAGATGATATAATTATTTCCACAATGTGTCCCAGATAAATTTCTCAAAAGTACGAGGGTACCTTGTAGAATATCCCCTTATTTTTTCTTGACATATGCATTCTGTCGAACAAGCTTTTCTTTTTTCCTTGGAGGGTGGCCTAGTGGTAGGTACTTAGGTTTCCACAAGAGACCAATGTTTGATTCTCCCTAGGCTGTGTGCTTGTCTAAATTTATCCATTGGGGAAAAAAAAAAGGAGACTAGGTTCCGATCGATCAACTCAATGAGTACAGCTGCTTTTTTGGCTAGTGCTGGCTATATACCCTCCGGATTGTCCCTGGAAAAGCCTGCTTTTGTTTTAAGTGCTTAAGTCAACCTAAATGATCAAGAAAAACTGCAGATCTTTTCATTTTGTTTTTGGGGAAATTATGAAAGATTTGAAACTTTCTATTTGTGCTGGTTATCGATATTCCCTTCTCATGTAGCAGTGATATAATTTGTATTGGGTCGGCTATTTTTTTTGCTGTTTATTACTATTGCATTGGTGGCTGTTACTTCTATTAGTTTGCAATGCTGTGTGCCAAGGCCTGATAATATGATCTGGTCTACGGTTTTTCCCTTTCTTCGTATATTCCATCAATATATCTGGTTCGTGAAACTGTGCCTAACTGCCTATTGGTTACCTTGATTAGGATTTAATCAAATCTTCCCTAGAAATTTTGTTTTGAGCTAAGGAATTAGTAGCATTCCCCATCCAGGATTTACCATCTTTATCCAGTAAGGCTAATTCTCTACTTCTTATATATAGGTGTGCTCTCTGGCCTTCTAGTCTCTTCTTGTCAGAGTTCATTCTTTCATTCCCTGAAGTATTTACGAGAAAATCATGTTTCGAGGTGAAGTATAAGTATTAATTCCTCGTTCTTCGGCTCTGTTTGTTTATCCAAATAACTTGACACGTTACTTAGAAATATCACATTTTAGTATAAATGGTGTAGCATTTGGGCTAGCCACTAGGTTGCTGTCTTACAGTTTTGGCCAATGCAATCATCCTGATGTCAGATGATAATAATGATTTCGTTATTTTCTTTGTGGACTGTGGAACAGGTTGGTTCCGGTGTAGGCCTGCTTGGCATCTGTCTTCAACATGTTAAAGCCTCAAAGGTGTGTTTTACTCTCATGATCAGCATAGAGTTCATATCATGGTGCGGTTACCTATTATAGATTCTTTTTGAAGGTCTAATTTCCTGTTGTAGATCCTTTTAAAGGTTTGTTTCTGGATTGCTTGTTCATCTAGTTTGCACCACTGGGAACAAGAAATCTTATGCTTGGTTAGTTACTTCAATAAATGAGTCTTTAAGATAATTGGTTGAATGAATCAAATTTTTGCATTTGTGCTGGCTAATTTTTGAAGAACTAAGCTTAAGATTTTCTGACTACTTTCTAACCAGTAATTTTCATTCATGTCTTTAGTTGTCCAATTTCAATATAGATGGAAGGTTCCTAACAATTGACCTCCCAACATTGAGCTCTGAGGGAATCATGGAGTATTGGTTTACTTTGGTTTAAGTGAGCCAGGAAATAGTAGTAGTATGTCAGCCTTGTCCTGAATGTACTGCTGGAAAATATGATAAAACTTGAGAAAGTTATTACATCCCTAGAATGAACCATGCGGTTGGATAACTTATAGCTTCCTTCATAAACCTTCTAATTTCCGTGTGTTGTCTTTTTTCAACTGCGATCCTCCTTGTGTCCTTGCACACATCACCTTCTTTTTCCAGTTCACAAGGTGCATCCCCTCCCTCTCTCGTTTCCATGCCTCCCTCTGCCGTCCTTTTTATATTTTGTATGGTCAACATTTTCGATTTACTTAGTTTCACTATTTTTCTGGCTTCGATCCAATATTTCCATGATCGCCAAACTCTCGATCCTTGGACTTTGTGGAAAATTTGTTCCTCTTCTGAATGCGTTTCCCATTTTATATTGATCCTTGTGGATGTCCTGATATCCAGTTATAAGCACTCAATTGGAAACTAGGGTCTCATTTGTCGGCTATTCTATCTTCTCTTGAATGCAGGTGATCCTCACTGACGGTGATACGTCAAGTTTAGCAAATTTGAAGCTTAACTTGGAAATGAATGGTATTAGCAACACAGATGTTTCACTGGACAACACTTCCAGTGTTTCAGATGTGGTAAGCTGTAGTGATCCTTTCCCAAGGTAGCTTGTCTTGGTCTTGAAAATATTTGAATGGCGATTGATAATGTACAATGCATAAATGGACATAAGCTTCTTCCACCTTTATCTATACGTATTTTCAGTCACTATTCACATTTCCTTCTTGCACGAGAAGGATCCTAGGATTGCATGGCAACTAAACACCCATATCATCAAATCCTTATGATGAGACAGAAAGGAACATGCGGATGAAGTATTGGCAATTTGGTATTTACATATTTTATGCTTCCTTGTCTTGGCTGAGGTCATGTCTCCAATGATTGTAGTGAACCAAAGGCTGAACCATGTACATGGCCTAACAAAGAGAGATGAGTCTTATGCTGAAACCATGTTATATGAATTTGCGATGGCACTTTCTTTTGAGCAGTTGCACAGGTACCATGAGTACAATTGTGAGAAAGGAATCGAAGCTCCATAGTCCAAACTTCAGACTTCAAAAGGGACATTTGATTTTCTTGCATGTCAGAGGACCATATTTTAATTTTTTTTTCCTTTTCTTACTTGAATGGCAATTATAGTGCTGTATCCTCAATTTGCAGCAGCGAAAATTTTACTTGGTAATGAACCAGGGAATCAATAATCACTAAGATATCGAAACATAATTAATGAAAGTAAATAGCTTGACATAGGGAGAAGCCAGTTTCCTCAATAAGTGAATGTTTCTTGCAATATCCTTTGTAGGATAGATGATAACACGTGCATTTTATTCATGTAAGTTTTCTACTAAGGTTGTTCAAAGGGGTGGACTTAGATTATGGTTGGGTGTAACATTTCATATGGCAATGCATGTAAACTTCTTGATGGTGTCCTTTCATGTCAGTATGCTGGTTGGCATCCGTCTAGAGCTACAATAGGTGTACTCTTGTTTCTATGAGGATTAAAACTTTGGGTTTATCTATGCTTATGGTGAGATATCTTATATTTTTCTTGGTATACGTAGGAGTTTCTTATAAGGTGTCTTGTTTGCATCATGTTAGGAGTTCCATTTCCTTCTCTCTTTCTGAGGTATATCAATGACGTAAAGTAAATAAATAAAAATTCAAGCATTTTTCTGCCTGTTCACTCAGATGCAATGCATTCATCTGCCATGGGAATCTGCAAAAGAGAGTGAGCTCCAGCTATTCATGCCAGACATTGTGTGAGTAACCACTTCCTCTGCATATCATCTTTTTTTCTTTCTTTCTTCCTTTCTCCCTTTCTTCACTCCTTTTCTTTGGGGGGGGGGGGGGTTGCATAGAGGAACACCTAGACAAATGAATGAAAAGTGAAGGGAAATGACTTATCCATTTTTAAGGCTCCTTTGGTATCAAATGAATTTGCTTCAAAAATTTGGTATCAAATGAATTTGCTTCTTTTTGAATACTCAAGAGTTTAGGAGCTACTTTCTGGGGGGCTTGTCATTTCCGTTAACCTAATCTTCCAAATTGACAAGAACTATAAACTTGCTGCCAAAACACCTAGATACAGTATTTTTTAACTCTTCAATACTGCTGACTGAAGATCTAGATATGGAATTAGGATGCAGTGTCCCGAAAACTCAGGTCGCACATGGTTATCCTTCCAGCCAAGCTAGTAACCCGGAAAAGAAAATGTTTGTCACAATCCTAGAACAGTAGTGATGAACTGATGATCTAATTCTCACTATGTGTTGGTGTTACAGTTTGGGTGCCGATGTAATCTATGATCCATCATGCCTTCCACATCTCATTCGAGTACTGTCCTTCCTTCTAACCCGAAGAAAATCCGTCGCCGACGTATCGAAGGGCAATGCCCAACATCCAACTTCGCCTCAATACAACCGAATTCAGTGTTATAGCACTGACAATCCTGCTCAACTGAAACTGGAAGCTGCAACACTGGAATCTTTGTCTGAGGAACTGGGTTGTGGCCCCGTTGCTCTTATTGCGTCAGTGATACGAAACATCGATACCTTCAGATGCTTTCTGCAGCTGGCTCATGAAACTAATATTCTTGTGAGGGATTTGACACTAATAGTTAAGCCATTTAACTTGCTACCTTATATGCAATCATATAATAGAGCAGATGTACGATTGTTCGTACTCACCCGAATGAGAGAGTGAGGATTTGGAATTGTCAACAGGTTTTTGCTTGATCTTATGCAATTCTGAGCTCGTGCTATCGAGTTGCCTAATGTCTTTTGTAATTGATTGACTCCTAGCATGCATCCATGAAGAAGTTGTGCTATAATCTCTGAAGGAGATTGCTGCTTTGGCAAGTGATTGGCCGTATTGATTGCTTTGGAATTTGGATGTGGATTGAAGCCAAAAAAAGAAGCTTTTTGTATCTCTTTAGCCCTTCTATAGTCCAAAGCCTTTGCCATGCAGCCATGCACGTCAATAGGATATATTAACAATTTGTTGCGCAAATACAATTATAGATGGTTTGGGCAATTGAAATTTGAAAATAGCTAATGTCGGCTCAGGTATGACTCTATAAGATATATTATGTTAATAAAGTTGATATTATATAGAGTTGAGCTTAGTATAGCTCAACTAAGACATTCACACGACACAAATGAGAATTGCCACTTTTTTCTGATGTTACTAGACTGGTATAGAAAACTGTAGCTATGTTGAAAATTTCAAGGGATTTTTTATTTTATCCTATATTTTTTGTTGTTTTTTCTCGTTTCGTTTACTAATCAAAATTGCTTTGATGCTTTGAATAGACATGAAAAAATATCACTAATGAATTATAAGATTAAATGACAATCCTTAAGATTTTATATAAAAACATGGATACTCCATCATCAGTAAAAGAATAATTGATACCTATAATAATGGATGATATGTTTTAGATGATCCTGTACTCGTATAGTCTGCATTCGAAAAAAAATCTCATAGCAAATTTGGTTTTTATTCTTTAAGGCTTTTAGGCTTATATTTATAATCAAATTATACAGCCACTGGCCCAGGGCGCAGATTGGCCAGACAGCAAAATATAAAACCCTAATTGATAAAAATTAAAATATCTATAAACCCTAGTTCGAAACCCCTGTTTCATTTCTACAAGCCTCCGCTCCCTACTCCCCCGATAAAAAACAAGACTCCCCTCCCCTGATAACGGCTGCCCTGACAACACCCTGACCCTAACCCGAAGGCGTCGACAATGGCGGACGTGGAGCTCTCAATCCCTCCATCAGAGAAGAAGAAGAAGAAGAAGAGCAAGACCAAGGAATTAGACTCGAACGGAATCGACACCAACACCCCCACCCAAAACCAATCTGACACCGATTACCTGATCAAACCCCAGAATTTCACACCATCAATCGATACTTCTCAATGGCCGATCCTCCTCAAGAACTACGACAAGCTTAACGTGCGAACTGGGCACTATACCCCTCTACCATCTGGCTACTCCCCACTTAAACGACCTCTCGCAGAGTACATCAGGTATGGTATTCTTAATCTCGATAAGCCCGCTAATCCCTCTTCTCATGAAGTTGTTGCCTGGATTAAGCGCATTTTGCGGGTCGAGAAGACGGGTCACAGTGGAACTCTAGATCCTAAGGTTACTGGTAATTTGATTGTTTGCATTGAGAGAGCAACCCGTTTGGTGAAATCCCAACAAGGTGCTGGGAAAGAGTATGTTTGTGTTGCTAGATTGCATTCTGCTGTTCCTGATGTTGCTAAAGTTGCTAGGGCACTTGAAACTTTGACTGGGGCTGTGTTTCAGCGTCCACCATTGATTTCTGCTGTTAAGAGGCAGCTTAGGATTAGGACTATCTATGAAAGTAAGCTCCTTGAGTATGACCCGGATCGGCATTTGGTTGTTTTCTGGATTAGTTGCGAGGCAGGTACTTATGTGAGGACACTATGTGTGCATTTGGGGCTGTTGTTGGGTGTTGGAGGGCATATGCAGGAGTTGAGGAGAGTGCGGTCGGGGATTCTTGGAGAGAAGGATAATATGGTTACAATGCACGATGTCATGGATGCGCAGTGGATGTATGATAATTACAGGGATGAGAGTTACTTGAGACGGGCTATTATGCCGTTAGAGGTTCTTCTGACTAGCTATAAGAGGTTGGTTGTGAAGGATTCTGCTGTGAATGCGATATGTTATGGTGCTAAGTTGATGATCCCGGGTCTTCTGAGGTTTGAGAATGATATAGAGGTTGGGGAGGAGGTTGTTCTGATGACTACTAAAGGGGAGGCAATTGCTTTGGGTATTGCTGAGATGACTACTGCTGTGATGGCTACTTGTGATCATGGAGTGGTGGCCAAGATCAAGAGGGTGATCATGGACCGGGATACTTATCCTAGGAAGTGGGGGCTTGGGCCGAGGGCATCGATGAAGAAGAAACTGATTGCGGAGGGGAAGTTGGATAAACATGGGAAGCCGAATGAAAATACCCCGGCTGAGTGGCTAAGGAATGTGGTCCTCCCAACTGGAGGTGATTCTATGATTGCCAGCATGGCTGCTTCTGCTGAACCTGTGAAGACCGAAGGTAAGGTGGTAGAGGAGGTGGAGAAGACGGAGAAGAAACACAAGAGGAAATTGGAGGAAGTAGATGCTAGTCCAACTGCCGATTGTGATAAAAAAATGAAACTTGAAGAAGAAATTGTGGAAGTGAAAGAGAAAGTGAAAAAAGTGAAGGATGAGGTCGATGGAGAAGTGGTAGCTGAGAAGAAAAAGAAGAAAAAGAAAGACGGGAGAGATGGGGAGGCTGCCTCTCCTGACTTAGAGAAGTCTAAGAAGGAAAAGAAAAAGAAAGATAAGCAGGACAAAGCTGAGTCATCGGAGGAGGAGAAATCTGAAAATAAGAAAAAGAAGAAGAAGAAGGGCAATGATGCAGAAAATGGTGATGGTGCAGACTTGCCCGCTGCTGATGCTGAAGATGGAACTCAGAGTGAGAAGAAAAAGGATAAGAAGAAGAAAAAGAAGGATAAAGACTGAAACAGCAATTAGAATTGTACGTTCTTTTCTCACTAAATTTTGTAGTGCTTTAGTGTATTTCCGGCAGAACTATGGCCCTGTTCTAAGTTTTGTGCATTACAATAGGTTCATAGTGGTTTTGGCCACTCATATGAGCTATATGATAGTATTGCCTTTCATTAGGCTTCGCGCCCCTGTATTCTAGTAGTGGATGATAAGTATTGCTGTTACGCGTTAATCTATCAATTTTCCAATATGGATTTCATGATATCTCTATTGTGTTGTGCTCGAGTCCCTAATGGTAATCCAGAGCCCTTTTTCCCATCCATCTGCTCTGTTCTGCTTCTTTTCAGTTAGCATCCTCAACTGGCAACATATTATCAAGATACAGGTGGAACTTGAGCTCGATCGAGGAGAAAGCAGTGAAGCATTTTCTTCCATCACTTGTGTTTTCTTCAGTTAATTTCAGAACCCAAAAAAAGTGTATATGATCCGTCTCATGAATGAGCTATGTGCTAGAGAGGACCAGACCTTACATTTACCTGAAGATCAACTCGAAGGAGACCCCAGAAGTTCAAAATCTTCAAAAATGACGTCTCAACCATGCCAAAGGAACTGAAGAAGGGCACAAAGTCTAGACCATTTAAGTCTGCGGTTAAAAGCCAGGGACGAAGTACACGCGGAGGCATGTGCTCCCGGATACATATAAGAATTTGTTGAAAGTACATAGAGATGCCTTCCAGTTTTCTTTTAGCCTGTTCAAATTAGCGGCTGTTAACTCAATCATTCGACCGTGTTATAATTCTTTCGATTTAACAAAAAGAAAAGCAAAATCATAGTCTTCAGAGTCGTTCAATTTTAGATCATATTCTTTGACAAACGACGTTAAGGCTAAAGCTGCAAGTTGGTAGTTCGTTGCCATGAATGATCAAATGTTCATTTGAAGCCCACACAACCGAAAACCCCCCCTTGGACTAATATGTGCTCATCCAAGTTGTAGGTCACTGATGCTCAGCTTTCCTGTCTCCTTTTATTGAATTATATTTTGGCTTAAGTACCACAATATCATTTAAAATTTTATATTAGTTAGAGCACTCCCATCCAAGAACACGCATTCTTGGCTTGTGGGGTCCTATGCCACATGTTCTCCCCTGATTTGCTTGAGTTGCCATTGCCATGCATGGAGAAACGGGGCAGGCGTTCTGCCTCCCATTTAAGCGGGTCCATTACAAATATTTTATTAATTAATTTAATTTGAAGTTCCATGGGTTGGAGAAATGAAGGAACACGAGTTTCAAAATGTTAGAACTTTTGCTGACGTGACAGGATAGAGTTCCAAAATATGAAATGTTGGCTGGGAATACTCTTATATGTCCATGGACGTACAAATAATTGATGTGATATAAGACTCTATATTACAAAATGTTAGTCCTTTGCTCCATATGTATTGTTTAGGCTCTTCTGACAAAGAAAAGCATATTATGTCAGTAATATTGCGTCAAAACTCATAATAGAGCTATAGAGAAGAAACAAAGGCAAATATAGGGGAAAAAAAAAGAACTACATATTTTTTTTCAAATTTATGGAACTAATTTTCTATTTTAAATAATTTTTTGATCGAATTTTAAATAAAATTTTTATAGAAAGAAGACTTGGCTAAGATCGAATAACAACATCTACACTTTTTCTTACATGTAAGAAGTAGACAAAAAATTACCAGGGGTTGATTGAAGCTACCTTTTATACAACAACCAAAAAAAGAAAATTGTTACAAACAAGTAAAATACCATGTGCGTTGATAAGTATTTTTTATTCAAATAGTTAAGCTTTATTTATTATTTTTATATGAACAAGTGACATCGACACATTTTTTCATTGTTAGGATACAAGAAAAAGTACAAATAATAACGGATCATAACTAATAATATACATGTGAAGAAAACAGAAAGTGAAATAGGGAAAACAAAAATTGAAAAAGTATTCCATACTTTAATTATAAAATTCATGAAAATATTTTCTAACTTTATATAAAACTTTTAGAGTATTTTTTTGATATCGTATAAATGAGAATCTCTATATATTTTTTACATGTAAAGAAACCCAAGTAAAAAGAGTAGGAATTGAAGAAATAAAGTATTTAGTTTTCAAGTTTTTATACAATGGGGAAACTCTTAACTCTCATTTGTTTTTCATGTTAATTTATGCTTTTTAAAGTAATTTAGGTCTTATGTTTGCTAAATTAGTTTACAAATCGATTTTCAACTTCTAAATATATTTTTAAAATATTTTATGTGGTCTATTGAAAACGGTCTTTGTATGAGCAGTTATGTGCGTATAGATAAGAATATCTATATTTGAATCTCCTTAAACCCTGCAAAAGCGTTACCCATATTAAAAGTTGTTGGTATATA